>OZ024915.1:43637629-44237629 GCA_964017125.1 Flabesymbios commensalis | reverse complement strand
TGAAAATATTTCTTTTTGTGATAAAATTAATAGACAAGTCTGGAAGTGACAAATTAGATTCCTGAGCATCCACCGCAAAGTATTTTATTAATACCAGTGGTATTTTATTTGGTGCGATACTTGCTTGAAAACGAATATAAGGGTCTGTAGCGGGACAAGGGTTAACCCTAACACCGCTAAGCACGACTATAGTCGATTTTAATCTGTGTTATTAGATGGTTAAATCACAGTTATTGGGAATGGAGTAAATGTTTAAACATTCAGCATTTGAAAATGTTTGGTCTATATAAATAAACAAATATGACTAATTTTCACGCACTTGAAGTGTGGGTCGCGGTTGCGACCCAGAACTTCAGGTGGGTGAAAATTTAAATTAAATAACTTGGCGCTTAAAGGGTTAAACATAGGCCACATCCGTCTTATTTTGCTGGCCCCGGCGCACAAAGCGTCTCGGGTTGACCCCGGGAAAGGATACATCTTCCTAACCGAGTCCTCCATCACATTTGTGACGTAAATTCTGACAGGCCGGTAATTCTCGCCAGGGACACGTTGTAATTTACAGCCGCTGGTCCGGGACTACGCAAAAAGTCGCCTCGTTCTTACCCTCTCAATTCATCATTTCCCGTTAGCTCTACATCGTGGCCGCCGGCGCGGCATCGCCGAAGCCGCCGGTTAGATTTGAATTATCTTTAGCTGCTAAATACTCTCATTAAAATTAGATAAATATTTCCAGTCTAGCGATTTCAGTCTCATGTCTAATGAGTGAGTGAGTGATCGGGGCGTTATGTCGCCTATATACTGATGTACACCCCTCGGGCAATACTGCAGCCAGAATATCAGCATGTCAAGTATCAACATCTACTGTTTAGCAAAACCAAAAGGCAGTAACTGGGAACGGAATGAGTGTTTAAACATCAAGATTTACAAATGTTTGGTCTCTAATTAAACAAATATTGTTATTTTTACCCACTTGAAGTTGTGGGTCGCGGTAGCGAGACACAACCTCGAGTGGGTGAAAATTCCAATTTTACTTTTTAAGTAAGCAGACACTGACTTTTGGCTTTGTACGGCAGTACTAGTTCGACATCTTTTAATATAGGCCTAGTGTTGGTTAAATGTGGGCGACGTTGCGCCAAAATTCAACTAACGCTGTTATAAGCTGATCATTCACTTGTTCAAACAGTTTCATTGCAATATTTATTTTATGAAAGCGTTCCCGGTAATCAAGATATCGTTGTGAAACAGATAAATAGGTATAGATTATAGATCGCATCCCACCAAACACAAGGCAATAACCAGGGGAGTATCTAGAAAAATGATTGAGGGGGGGGGGGGGGGGGTCGCATGGGTGTGCCGCATGAAGCCGACATAGATCTTTAGATTTGCTCAGGTGAATTCGGAGCAGTTTTTGAGGGCTACTTTTTCATTTTCCAGGGTTATTTTTAATTTATAAAAAAAATCAAGTCCGAGGGGGTGGGGTGATGACCGTTTATATTGATATGACGCTGTTTCCCAAAAGTTTTGTTTAATCTTTAACCGTTTACTAACAACCACGTGGCGTTGGCTCAATAATGGCTTAAAGCTGAGACAGCGTAGTAGACAGTGGACCAGCGTTAAACCAGCGTTAAATCGCGGCCCTAGTGCAGTGGTTGAGACTGCCTGCTTGGAAAGTCAGAGATCGCGGGTTCGAATCCCATTCTGGCTCTGGCTTTCAAGTTTCAAAGAATGTTTCTTCCCCGCTCACGCGTAAAAAATCAATATTGTGGGGAGCATCCGTGACCGAAAGGAAGCGTGCTCGGCCTCAGACCGCGAGGGCTCAAGTTTCGAATCCTGTGTCTGGAGAGCAGTGTCATCTCATTCATCTCACCATCCTCAGGAGGTTCTGTTGGCCCAAAGGTGGCATAAAAAACCCATTCATTTCATTTATTTAACCGAGAATGGACTGATTTCAGAACCCGACGGTCAAACAATAAACTGCTTCCTTTGACTCATAATTATTATAATTATTATTATACAATGATCAATGATTTGACTCCAGCTACTTTAACTGTGAAGAACAGAGCACTCCCATCTCATACACTATACAATCCGTACTTGATAGGCGGACACTACAATGTGAGTACGGTAGCGATGAAAGGATTGGATGGCGAGTCGTCTATCTATGAGGGTATAAATCATATCCCAACATAGACAGATAGACATTGTAACTTTTACCTGCATGCATGCGCAACGAAAAAAACTACAGGAACAGTTTAGGGATAGCGGCAAAAAGTGTAGTTTTTGTCTTATGATTTGTGGGGCGGATGCCGCGTATAACAGCTATGATAGCTACTCTAGTCTGCAAAGCCAAAAGGCAGTGTCTGCTTACTTTACAAGGGAGCAGATACTGCCTTTTGGTGTGGACAGTATACTACCATACAAAGGTAAACAACAGTAACTGCTTATTTGAAGTGTAAGCAGTTACTGTTATTTGCCTTTACATGGCAACTTATGCTCATATATATATATATAAGTAGACAGTGAACAGGTAAACGTAACTAATAATATTCTGGTTCTGGTTATATTCGTGGTGTAGTAAATTTCCCCACACAGGCCCTACAGTGCTCCAAGCTGTTGAAAAGTTGGGGTGTGTCGAGCTATTATATATGCTTAAAGTAATCTATATCCAACCATCAAATCCAACACAAACAAATCATCAGAGCCCCTATTCTCGACCAATCAGAAGCCTACGATATATCGTAATTTGTACGAAAATACGGGACTAGGCTTCCATTTCTTCACCGATGTCAAATAAAAATATAGACGGTTCATCATGTTCATTGCTTCTCGATAATCGTGTTATTGCTGGATGTGAAGGGGATTGCTACCAGAGCCACAGTCTGCAGCAATAAACACAGCTGATACCGATGCTACGATGGAGGGCGCCGCGTGTACACCAGTGCACACTAATGCGGGAGACTGCCAGTAAGGTCATCTGCATTCCGATTCCTAACGTAAACATACAAAGAAAACAGTCGGGTTTCGCACAAGCGGGGCGGTGGATGCATGTCAATCTCTTTATATGTTTTACGTTTTTTTCAATTTCGCGAAGATAAAAGCTAGAGACGAATGCTCAATTTACGGTATACTGGACGCTTCTTATTAATTAGTGATCCATTTGTGTTGCATGTAACATGGATTGCCCACTGGCCACACGATGTTGTTGCGACGTTGAATCAACGTCTTTGGCGTTGATTCAACGCAACAACGTCGTATGCCCAGTGGGTAAGACTCGTATTGGTTCAGTCACCAGGCCTGGGCACCATTGCCAAGGACCACACGTTCTTCAACTTTGTGCAGCGCCTGTGTCAATACGCAGGGCCTTCTCGTGATAGCTCACGCCTCTTCACGTCTCCATCTATCGTGGGGAAACTTCGTGACCAAGAGATTCATTCATTCATTCATTCATTCATTCATTTGTTCGTTCGTTCGTTCGTTCGTTCGTTCGTTCGTTCGTTCGTTCGCTCGTTCATTCATTCATTCATTAATTCATTCATTCATTCATTCATTCATTCATTCATTCATTCATTCATTCATTCATTCATTCATTCATTCATTCATTCATTCATTCATTCATTCATTCATTCATTCATTCATTCATTCATTCATGCATTCATTCATTCATTCATTCATTTGTTCGTGTATTCATTCATTTGTTCGTGTATTCATTCATTCATTCATTCATTCATTCATTCATTCATTCATTCAATCGTTCGTTCATTCGTTCATTCATTCATTCATTCATTCATTCATTCATTCATTCATTCATTCATTCATTCATTCATTCATTCATTCATTCATTCATTCATTCATGCATTCATTCATTCATTCATTCATTCATTCATTCATTCGTTCGTTCGTTCGTTCGTTCGTTCGTTCGTTCGTTCATTCATTCATTCATTCATTCATTCATTCATTCATTCATTCATTCATTCATTCATTCATTCATTCATTCATTCATTCATACATTCATTCATTCATTCATTCATTCATTCATTCATTCATTCATTCATTCATTCATTCATTCATTCATTCATTCATTCATTCATTCAAACATTCATACATTCATACATTCATACATTCATGCATTCATTCATTCATTCATCATTCAAGTCGCAATCCCAGGCCAGGTCATATATCATGTATTTATTAACTGGTCGAGATTTCAACCAGATTTTGATAGATTCATAGTACGGTTAGGAAAAGTATGATTATTTTGTGCTATTATTTACAAACTGATTAATTCAAATTATTTAATTTTCACGCATTGAGGACGCTATCTACATCTTCGAGTGGGTGAAAACGTTTCAGATTTGTAAAATTAGAGACCAGGTAGGCCTATCATTAAGTCTTCTTGGTCGAATACACGTTCCAACTTTAAATGGTGCTATAAAACGTGCTGACAAGAATAACAAACGATGTTAGTAGTGATTGGCGACTAAAAGGTTATAGGCTAGATACAAGGGAGGACGCAGACAAAAAGAGACTGAAAGTTGATTATTCATCTTCAGCAAGAGTCAATAAACACCAGCTTGCTTGATGACCAGCCTATCTTACAAGCAAATTTATGGTGCAAAAATCCGGATACACAAATTGTTCGTTTCTGTGTTATATTCTGTTTGTATTACGAAGACGGTTATACGATCATCACCCACGGCTTGTTAAAACAAGTGAATCGTGGGGGGGGGGGGGGGGGAGAGCTTTACCAGAACAATAACAAGTGGGCCCTATGTAATTGCCACATGGAAAGGAATTTATCGATGCAAGTGTGGTACTCTTCCTCATACGCATACCCACCACCTATACTTTAAGATATTAAAAAGATGATGATCACTATTTACAAATACGCTAACCCTTAATCCGCTGAAACAAAAAAAAAATTCACACACTAGAAGTTGTCTCGCTACCGCGATCCACAGCTTCGAGTGGCTGAAAATTACTCGTAGTTGTTTAATTTGAGACCAAATATTTGCAAATCTAGATGTTTATACACACATTGCATTCCCAATAACAGTGATTTAGTCGGCTGATGAACATATTTAAAAACGACTATAGTCGTGCTTAGCGGTTTAAGGGTTAACCCATGGTTGGGTTAATGTTGGCCCAGCGTCGCAGACGGTGGGTCAACATTAACCCAACCATGCATGGGTTAACGTTTTGTCGGGATAAGCTTGATCCATTTCAAATCGTCAGTACAATTCATTCGGTTTGCTAAATTCCGCATGCATGGACAATAACAAAATTACAATAATGGTAGGATTCAATTAGCATACTTGACCCTAAAGTTCAAGGTCAGATTCATAATGAGAGAGGTGAATCGTGCATATAATTATACTCGGCGATCTGCACGGGATTACCCAGCAAACACAAAATATTTGTATAACATTTGTACAACGTTGGACCGACGTCGAATACGTTGGGCCGACGTTGTACAAATGTCATACAAATATTTTGTGTTTGTTGGGTAGATGCAAAGGTTACCTTCAAGCAATATTAAGGGGCGCCATCTATTTTCTAAAATAAACATTCTACTATAGTCGTGCAAAATAATAGGTAGATAATAGAAGTAATTTATGGGTTTATCACTTGCAACCCACTTTTTGGTGGTCATGTTGCTGTACACGTTAAACGAGGCTGAATGAATGATTACAAGTTATATAGCTTTTCCACACAGCTTATTTTCTTCCTTCTGAATCTGAGATAAGAACATTTTACCTTTGCATATTTTTGTATGCATATAGCCTTTTCTAGAAAACATAATAAATTACGTATTGTATAAGAATAATAATATTGTTATTATATGCTAACCAGGATCAATCCTGACCATTTTGATAAAAATAATATCCCCAAATCCCCGCAGTTTTATTGACGATGTCTGTTGCAGCATAAAAATAGTATAAGGCATCGATCCTGCTTAAAGTACTACAGTACACAAATCTTCAAAAAATCAGTTAGTAGGCCTATCACACGCACATGGCAAACAAGTAGATGAGTATGACATCCTAAAACAACAGCAAAAAAGCTGAATTTTTTCAACCTTTGTGGACAGTGCAAGTGTACCCCACACCCGAGGTGAGGGCGGGCAAATAAACTTGACACCCCAAAAACACATCCCAAGACAAACTTAATGCCAGATCTGCAATCGGCAAAAAATAGTTATTATTCAAACAGTCCGTATATACAGGTGTGCTCGGATACCATTAGCGCGTGTTCTGCTGGCGATGGACGCAGGCCCGGTGCCGGATCAATGCCTGGCCAACGTCTGCGACGCTGGCCCGGCATTGATCCGTCACCGGGCCGTCTTCTCGGGTGGGATTGATGTATTAATGGATGCGCGATGAGGGAGGCTTCACGCGCAATTAAAAGTCAACTGACGATATCTCGGACTACTTGAATCCTCGTGCGCACACTCCCAGTGCATGTGTGCTATCTTCGGTGTTATTATAGTCATGGGTAGAAAAGGGGTAAATCATCTCAGAAAACATAATATGTATTCCTGTGTTAAAATTCGGAAATGTTTACATTTTTTATTTTTGTTGAATTTTAAGTCAAAAACGGCTAGGAATTGTAACCAGTAGGCCTACCCCCAGATAATACTACCGTACTTTTCAAGAAAGCAGTTACTGCCATTTAGCTTTGTATGGCAGAATAGGTTAATTCCACCGTTGCTATAAGAGTCAAGAAACACAACAAAACTGTCACAACCTTATGAATATTATATATAATAAGCCTCATTTAGCATGTTTCTAAAGTAGAGCGCGCACCATCGTGCCTTAGGCAGCACTCCGGCCCGCATCAATCCGGCATTACTCCCCGCATGGGGTACTGGGATGATTGCTAATAGTAGTACTTTTCGCCCTTATCCGGGGTGGGTCATTAGGGACCTGTTTAGTCTGTTGGATGCTGTGTACGTTATTGTACGGAAGCACTAGTCTACAGCCATCATCCAAGGGCAGCTGCAGCCTCCTCGTATCTGGCCATAATCTTCGGGCGGATTGCCAGTGGTGTACCCTGGTTCCTCTGCTCAACAGCGGATCCAATGCAGCACCCGCATCAGTCCTGGCGCTGATGTAGGCTGTGGTAGCCTTAAATAACCGACAATAGCGTGTTTGACATTAGGTCTCTCACTTTGGATGAATGGAGTTACCCAGAGGGAGTTATCCGTCCTATTGTTACTCTGGGGACTATACGACCCGAGGATGCCACAGAGTTTCAGCATTAAATTGCACAGGGAAAACTCAAGTCTCCGGCCGTCTGGGCATGTCTGGAGGTATATCCCCTAGACATGTCCAGAACCCCTTATCGGGCGAGCGAAGGAAAATGCTCTCAATAACCCACCATGTCCTATCACCCCCACCATCACATCATTCATCTCATCAATTGACTACAACGTTTTTATCGTATTACAATGTCACTTAAAAGACCTTTTGTGCCGAAAAGTGACGTAAAGCAAAGATTTACTACTACTACTCCCCGCATTCCTCTCCTCGCCGACGTCCGTCCCTTATATGCACTTTACATCATCATAATCACAACATTGATTTAACATCTAATCGCACATCAGTCATAATCGGCACATTGAGTTAACAGACATTTTCTGGCGACTGTCGCCCGTCCATCAGCCTTGATGGCTCGGCTGATCTCTGCCTCTACTGACCAATACATTACTGACCCAATCCAATCATGGATTGTCGTGTTCCGTTCTGGTCAGATCAACAGTATGTATCATCTCTGCGTTTGCCTACTGCGTTAGGCATGCATAAGTTTTCAAAGTGTTACTGATTATTTATTTCTATCATTCCCTAAAGATCGTGCTGATCCCAGCAAACATGAAACATTGACCCAATGTTGTTTTAATGTTGCTCCCCAAACAATGTAGTTGAAAAATGAGACAATCGGTTCAAGTCATGTGATATGCGAGAAACCACATTACATACGTGACAAAATAATCTCAAACACCGTAGGGATTCTCAATCAACACATGTTTTTTTATGTCTCATAATTTAGTCAAATTTCTGATTTTTAACCATTCATCGAATTGTCAACATTTTTTACCCACCCACACCGGGCTTTGCATCGCTTTCGGTGTGGATAAAAAATGAAAAAAGTATATCTCAGGCACAGTAGGTTAGCCTTTTAATACCTGCCTAAGTAGGATTTTTCAAGACAAAGCACACCAACGCGAACACTAGCATGATTAGGCACGCGACGAGTGACGCGACGACAGACGCAAAAAATCGCGTGATTGTCCACACACCAAAGCGACCAACGCGACGACCACTGGACAACGCAACATGTGAGGGGGAAACCCGGTGCGACGTGCACTTGCGACAAAAATGTAACCACTTTAAAAATTATCGCGCTGCCTATCGCGCTCGCGCACATCGTCACGCTGGTATGTTTTGATAAATATCGCGACGTTGCGCGCGATTTCGCGTTGGTGTGTTTTGCCCGTAATACGACGTATAGGCCTATGTACGTGCCACAGCTGAGCAGATGGCTGTTGGTGGCACAGAAGCCTTTGTGTAGTCGTTGAATTCTAATTTTTAGGAAAAACATACATATAATTAGGCCCCATTATACCATTTGTTGATAAAAATACGCGTCCCTAGCAGGTGAAGTGATAAGTAACGGTAACTGTTATTCATGTAAACGACACGGCAATATGTCTGCCTCGAGAGCCGTGGTCGGTCGTAACACGCTCGTTGCGGATTTGATTTAAGTATTTCAGTCACGGCTGTCGTTCGTTGCATGATGTCGCTAAGTTTTATTAATATATCACTTCCTAAGTGGGCACAGGTGAGAACGAGGTATAAACATGATAAAATAATATAACGTTCTGGGTAGAAGTATAGGCCTACACACCCATTTTGACCCTTTTAAAAGGGCTACCGCGATCCACAACTTCAAGTGGGTGAAAATTACTCATATTTGCTTGAAAGTAAAAATTTACAAATCTTGATGTTTAAACACGAATTTCATTCCCGATAACTTTTTTAACCTACCAATAAACATTGATATTTATTCTCTGTTGTTGAACCACAGCGGGAGCCACGTGCACCTTGGAGACCTGCTGCGGATATCGGTACGGCCCGACACGAAACTCACACCGTCTCCCCAGGATTTTCAAGGGCCGTCGAGAGCTCGTGGTGAAAAACAATTTGTATTTAATTAAATTATTGTGGATTAAAGTTATCAAAGTTTCGACACAAAAAAGATACACATTGTGATACGAGTGCGACCATTTTTTACGATATTTACGATATTTTCTACTTCGTTCTGTGAATCGTGCCGGGGAATCAGAGTTTGATAGAGATTAATTTGATGCGGGGTACTTATAAAACATTTTTCAGCACTTAAGAACCTGTGAAATGCGCTGGCGGACTTTTGCAAAGAAAATTGTAAAATAAACCTAATGCTTTTAATGCTTTTAAGGGGAAAAATGTGCAATGGTACCTAGTGAGTACGGGCACGCCCGTGATCGCCTATAGCTGTGAAAAAGAACAACGGCACATAATTTGAATAACAAATTTGCCTGTGTAGCACACGCGATGATAAATCATCACATTATTATCAGTGCCTGCATGTTCTACACCGTCGTGCGATGTGGGGTGGGGATAGGAGGGTGACAGGGTAAAGTAGTCTATAAATGATGTGCGACACGTATATAGCTGCCTCGACGTGACACCGGTAGATTTACCAGGGGTGATGTGGCCCTTCTGACACGACATATTGGCCCAACAACGGCCCATGTGGGCCGTCGTGGGGTAAATTTGTCGTGTCAGCAAGGTATTTTAACGGGTGCTTGATGTAGTGGCATTCTCGACCACCAGTCAACTGAATGATAATAAAGTTTCCATAAATGACATTACACATCTGTTCTAGCTAAGCTACATATCATTTTCATTTCTCAATAAAATCAACGCGAATAGTGTGATTTATTTTATGAAGATAACTGCTTTAAAAACAACAACTTTGAAACAGCTACAGAGTGCATCATAGTGATGACAGCCACGACAGCTTTACAACTTGCGATTTAAAGTAAATAAAAACCAGCTAGTGTACTAAACTTAGAAAAACACATATTAATTACAACACCAACTAACGTCAACGAAAAAGTATCATTCACTGAACTGCTGAATATGGAAATGAACTATATTTCGTTATAATTTGCAGAAGTCATTCCGCATATATCATGAATATATATTTACATCAGATTCTTTTGTCAAAGAAACAGATGCATCCCGTGGTGTTTCACATAATAATACTAATTTCACGTATCGCTATGCTATTGAAAAACGACTTTACTATTCGACTTTTCCTATTTTCTCTATGCACTATTTCTTTTGATTTGACCAACATCTGAGTTGGGCTGTGAGACTCAAATGTTCGCGAACATTCAGCGACCTTACATTCTGTCAAGAGGCATTGAGCAGCGAACAGTAACTCTGTCAGTTGGTCTGGCAGGCAGGCAAGAAATATGGCCGCCTGATATAGGAGATGTGTCAGCCAACAGGATACATTGACTCAATGTTGGTTTAATGTTGGGCCACCGTATGCGACGTTGGACCAACAATAAACCAACATTGCGTCAGCGCCTGTCGGCTGGTTTTCTGGTGTCAGCAGATGATAAACCACACCCTAGGCGCACAGGTGAAAATACCGCGTGAAAGAAAACGGCGATATCCAAATTTCGACATTATTATATTCGTATCATTCCCTGTCATATCATATATTTACAGATATAACTTGTAACTTATTCATGCCTTCCTGCAAAAAAAATCAGTCGGAGTTTAAGATGTGCTTTGCTTCTCCTAGGGGGAATATTCAGAGGCATAATCTTACATCATAAGTTTACATACGGTACTAATAATTACATTTTAGTAGGACATCTAAAGACTGTAACAACGCACCGAGTTTACAACGTAACGATTTACGGGTGTAACAACTTAACGATTTACGGGTGTAACAACGTAACGATTGCCAAATTTGTCAAGTTCTGGTTACATTTCCATGATTTCTACAGACTTTGTTTCAATAACCATGTCAGTGTCCGTATATTGTGAAGTTTTGGATACATTTCGGGACTTAAGGCGTCCCTACCCAACAACCACGGGGCATTCACCCAATGCTGTTTCAATGTTGGACCAACGTCCAACATTGAAACAGCATTGGGTGAATATTCCGTGTTTGCTGGGTTGTTCACATTTTACGATCCTATTTGTGTAGACTCGAGATTTAGAACAAACAAGTTGACACGAATTTTATGCCTTTCAAATGAGGTATCCGACACCTTTAGCAGCATATATAAATTGCAGTTTGAAATACCGTGACCGTAGTAGTGTTCTATAAAACGTTGCCTTGTGACGTTGTGATCGAACGAATGAATGAATGAATGAATGAATGAATGAATGAATGTGGCTTTATGCGGGGCTTTAAGTCACTTTTATGAACATACAGGCTAAACTGGTCCAGAAGAACCACCTGACGATGGTGCTCAAGATTGAATCAGATGACAATCCCCACCAGATGCAGGATTTGAAGTTCGAGCCTTGACGGTCTGAGAGGTCGAGTGCGGTACCTCTCGGCCACAGAGGCTCTCAGCAATAGAACTTTTTCCAGATATAACACGTGTTTTGACATGTTTGAGGGCGTTATGGTTATTTGAGACCCGAGTCGTGAGATTAAAGCTGGACCAGAGTCGTTTGACGCCCGAGGCTCAGCCAAGGGCGTCAAACGACTCTGTTTCAGCTTTAATCTCATGATATAATTGATGTTATTAATTTAAAATTTCATCTTAATTGAACCTCACATAGATCTAAGCCTTTAATTGAAATCAGGCTCAGATTTCTGTGGATTGATGATACTCTCAATGTGTTAATTCATACAGAAGTTAACATTCTGTTACATTGTGACAGGGAAATTTGCAATCTCTGTCCACTGATTTCCCAGGAAATGCGAGGCGTTGCCCCACCGCTTGTTGAATGCTGGTCCAGCGTCGCAGACGCTGGACCAGCATCAAACCAGCGGTGAGAAAACGCCCTGCGCCTGGATCGTTAAGGTTAACGTACCTGTCCGGTGGGAGAGGGTCCGAGTGACGGTGCCACATCACAGGGACGGCCGCCATCAAGCTGATCACAGCCAGTACCGCCCCTAATCCTGCTAATCCACAGTGGCCGCGACCCCCGCGGGATGATCCCGTAGCGGCCATGACAGCCAGATGCCTGCGTAACACACAGAAGAGAGACATTGTCAAAATTACACACGAATTAATGATCTGATGTCGACTACAGTAGACATTCTGTCTTTTTATATTCACCTGTATAACCAGCTGTTAAAAGTAAATATGCCTTCAATCTTGAAACAGTGATATAGGCCTATGTTAGGACTTAAATATCATAAATCACATACATTTTCAGTCACTTGAAGTTGTGTGTCGCGGTAACGAGACACAACTTCAAGTGATTGAAAATTTAAATTAAGTAAGTATTTATTTATTATAGTAACATGCATATATACAAACACAACATAAACATACATATCATGGTCATTAACAGTATAATATGCCGGGCCAATTTGGCCTACAATGTCACTTTATATACGAATATAGCAAAAGAAAAAAGTATACAGTGTGCCGAGGAGGCAAACATTACAGATATAAACAGGTCTTTCTCTTTGACCACGCCTTACACAAAACATTCAGTGTTTCTCTCCAATATTTGGTGATCAAAAAAGTAAATTTTTGTTCTAAATATATCGGAAAAAAACATTTTAACAAGAAATGATATTCGTCTTCGACTTCGCCAGATGAGCAAATTGAACAGACACGCTCTTCCAGTTTCAGAGAGCGTGTCTGTCCAGTCGTCTCATCTCTAAATCTCTGTCTACGGTCTGTTTGTACTCTCAAGGGTAAAATTCCACAACAAAATTGAGCAACAATACTTCTATGAGGTTTAGGTAGTAAAGTGGAAACGTAATTTGCTATAGCAAAATTTTCTTTAAGAGTGATATATTTTCTCAATTTTGGTTTATTTGAAATGTCTCGCTTCCACTCTTCCTCCATTAATAAAAAAGTTTTATGTTTTACATTTAAAATATCACACGCGACAAAGTTTTCAAATACATTTTCGGGTAACCTTAGGTGTTGAATAATTGAATTTACGTCGTACGACCAATTGCTCTTACCTGTCATCGAAAATAATGCGTCGGACTGAAAAATATGTTTTGTTAATCTATGATTGTCCATATTTACTAAACGGTTCCAAAATCTCATAACATGTATATAATGACGATATTTAGTTTTTAGCCAGCCCATTTCACCATACAATGCGGGTAGTGGGGTAAGATTATGTACACCTAAGTAATATCGCATGGCTCGCTCTGTTATTTTATCACACATATTTATATTTGAATTCCACCAAATTTCACAGGCATAATCTTGAACAGGTACTACAAAAGAATCAAACAGATGACAATAAGTATTATATCCCACATCAGAGTATTGTTTACACTTGGACACATTTCCACCAAAAGCTCTAGAAGCAGCATCAGAGCGTGCTTTAACACAGTCTCTAAAATTTAAATTTTCGTCAAAATTTACACCTAAGTAATTATAAGTTTTCACTATCTCAAGGTCCATATCCCCATAAGAAAATTTAAACAAAGTAACAGGCTTCCTTGAATTCCTAATATGTACAACTTTGGTTTTATCAGAATTCACAAACATTTTCCATTTATTACACCATTTATGAACATGTTCTATTAAGCGTTGCAAATCTTCTTCGTTTTCTGCAAAAAGTACAAATTAGATAGATCAGTGCTCTATAGTGGTTAAGCGATGGTGCAAATGCTTCAGTAGGGTATATTTTTGCTATGATATTTTCTGCTGATTTGAATATTGGTTGAATATCAAATATAGGCATATAATCTTAGTAAAATTCATTATTATTATATTGCATTGAATTAATATGTTTGCAGGTATTTAGTTTTAAAATAATCAAATAATTTAATTATAAATTGAAGAAAAATTATGCCAACTGTGAAACATTGGCAAACACTCGCCACAATTTAAGAACACAAAATTAATGTGCGAATTTCAGTCACACGCGTGAGATTGCACATGAAATTTGAAACCAAATGTACTTATAATTTGACATGTTTTGCATATAGGGCCTATAATGCAAGCCAAACAAACGTATAACAATGATGAATATGGTTGGTTCGATGTGAGCCTAGGTCGTTGTCGCATCATTGGACCAACCATATCTTATTCATAATTATATCCATGAGTTACACTAATCATAGCTCGTTGAACTTCATGTACAATAAACCTCAATAATTATGGTAGTATGAACGATGCCAACGAGCCAAGCTTACATCTCTCTCTGGCATCGAGACATGCCTAAATTGGCTCATTGCCGTGAAATTATGTACATATATCATTTAAGTAGATGTGCTGTAAAGTTGTATCGTCCCTTCAAACTGAAATATCGCATAGATACAGTATGTCTCTTATTTCAGTTTGAGTGTCAGATGTGACACCTTAGCTCAGAGGAAACTAAATAATTAAAATATAAAACTGGTAGCTATATCATCGTAAACATTGATATGCAAATTAATATGAAATTAATGCAGAACAACCTCAAGTTTTTGGTGAACATAGACTATATCAATAATCCTAGCTGGTCTTTGACCCTAAATATACCGACAGTAAATGTGTCGGAAAATTTCGGCTGAAAGTATCACCGTTGATACCCTAGTTGCTAACGATATAATAACCTAATAAACGTACTGTATATATATATTTTTGGTAGACAGCATTTGTATAGCAGCGTATATAAAATTATAATGTTTTTCAATGTCATGCACCCTCCGTTAAAAGCCATACCATTTTAAAATCGTATCGGCATCACAGCAAACACGAGGGATTGAGACAATGTCGGGCCAGCGTCGAAGACGGTGGCACAACATTGGCTCAATGTCTCGTGTTAGCTGGGATGTTATTGCAGAATGTTACACAACCTTTTTCATCTTTATTCACGACGTTGGCCCCAAATTCAGTCAATATCCAGTCAAGGTTTCGTGCTCACAGGGAAGCGTCAATTTTCACACAAAACACGACTTTATTATCAACTGACAAATCCCTTTACACTTCACATGTGAAACGCGCTCACACTGGACCAATTACAAAGACTCTATTATTCTTTCTGGGTGTTGGCTCAGCGCATTAGTGAGAGTTTACAGTATTTTCTATACTATATTTTATTTAAAACAGGCCTAAATACCCACTGACTATTATATAAACAGTTTCTGAAGCAGATCAGTAAATACCGCGGTATTAGCTGTTGGAGAAAACAGCCATAGATAAAGTACAGTTGCTATTAAAAACTACATGAATAATTTATTTGCTTTTTAAATATTAACAATGATGACATCATCAACAGTTTACGTATACAATTATATCGGACATTTACAACCTTTTTGGACGTCATGAAAACATCTAACGCATATAAATTGAAGCAACTGTCATAATTCCTTTTTTTATGCCATGTGTATCAAAAAGAAATATTGGAATGCAATTGTTAGCACAAACGCACATCAATAATTATTGTACGCACTGCACTATGTGGGCCGATCGCCCATTTGCAAAAATAAACTTACTTACTTACTCAGTTACTTACTTAAATAACACAAAAAAGGATTTGAAGCGATCTTTTAATGATCTAAAAAATCGAAATATGAGCCATGGTTGTCTGAGGTAGAGGACGTTACCTAATCGGACACGTTTAAACACCAAATTATTTAATGTGAATTTTCACTCACTTGAAGTTGTGTCTCGCTGACGCAATCCACAATTCAAGTTAATGAAAATTATTCAGATTTGACAAAATTATTTCCTGATTAATTTACGTTTCATCATGTTTATCTAGAAACATGATAAAATGTGGTACTTAATATGCAAATAAAAAAAACGAATATAATCGAGACCAGCGGTGAGAGGGTTAAAGCAGTTATATGCTGATGATATTTATAAATCGTCCCCTTAAATATGAAAGGGTGTATCTGCCACTTCAAAAAGTGGCAGATACACCCTTTCATATCTAAGGGGACGAAATGTTAATTTAATACTCACATTTAGGCCCCTATATAATTGTAAATAGGCCATACCGTACATTTTATGGTATTCACAATTAGTACCAAACCATTGTCATATGCCTACTGGTGTTTCCGCATAGTGTCATTATCCCTTTAGCCAGCCTTGTTTCAACCATTAACATTTTTACGGTAGTAATATTTTTACGGCATCACAGACTACTGTAATGTTTACGGTCTTACCTCTGGATGTTGTTGTGTGCTGTCACTGTGTAATAGTCCGCCTGCCAGGCCGTACAGCGGGCCACATGTTACACTTAGTTCCGCAGTCTGCCCACAAACACTATATAATCCTACCCCCCCCCCCCCCCCCCTTGTATGATTGACGAGTAGTCCGACTAGCGGCGAATTCCAGATTAGTGTCTCGGCGCCATGTTGGTAATATTTTAGTGTTCAAATCTGTGATTTTCTTCTCTTCCTGGATTAGAGCAAACCATATCGGCGCACATTACATCGGTTAACAGCCCAGTGGCAAATCAATGAATCGACCATTTAAACCAAAAATATAAAATAACATATTCTGTCCTACTGACTATATGCCCAAAACAATGACCATTGCTATACAATGACATTTTTAAAGTCACCATTTCTTTATATTTTAATCCGTTTTCTTGTACATAGAGCATTAATTTTTATCAGGTTTGGAAGAATTTAAAATTACTCTTTTTTTAAAAAAATGGTTTCCTTAACGTACAGGAACACAACAATAATTATATTAGGGGCCTACTAGTATTTTAAAATTCAATTAGATGGAATTAACGCCAAAACGCAACTATATGTGATTGTGTCACTCACTCTTTGTTTTACGCCAGCAATGTGAAAAAATCACAACATACGTACATCCGGAGGGGAGATGTTCCCGATCTTCGTCTCCACGGGTTTGAAAGGGTGTATCTGCCACTAAAAAGGTGGCAGTTACAGCCTTTAACTCCAAAAGTACGTTTCATCGTCAGTCATGATATCTTTAGCGTCCTGGGATGTTTACTGCCTCCGCATTGCCAGCCAAGTCGCAACTGCCCGCCACGCAAAGCCAAAAGGCAGTAACTGCTTAATTGAAAAGTAAGCAGTTACTGCCTTTTAGCTTTGCCCGTCTACGTTCCGCCGGCGTCCCGCAGAAGTTCATGTAAATTCAGCTGTTACATCGTTAACTTGATGGTCTCCCAGACACCTTCCTCCACTATATTATGTAACACTTGGACTTTTAGACACAATTGCCATTCTGCCAGCTGAATATACAGTGGAAGTGCATGGTAGTGATCTTCTGCTTGGTACGGCACCTGCCTTGGCCAATGCTGCATTTTGGATTTTGCAGAGCACACTAAGTCGTCCCCTTGGATATGAAAGGGTGTACATGCCACTTTGTAAAGCGGCACATGCCACTTTGTAAAGTGGCAGATACACCCTTTCATATCCAAGGTGACGAAGTATGGGCATCTCGTCGTGGATGTTTCTGGGAACTGCCCACGATCGACAGGATGGGTATCTGGGTATTGGCGACATTGTCTGAGTATGTTCTTCGTTCAGTTTGATATGTTGGTATACAGGTATAGTGATCAATAAGAGAGTGATAACTACCTTCTTTTGATTATTAATCCTATACATTTGATTAAGGTTGCATTGCTGTCAAAGCCAACATGATAGTGATTAGGGAAACATATCTATTCTGGAATTCTCGTGAATAGAAATATAGGAATCGTTCATAATAATCTGAATGATTGTCAATTTACAAGGAACAAAACCACAACTTTCCTGATAACTATCATAAATCTAGCGTTTTAACCCCTAGAGCTCAGAGCTAAAAAAATTACATTTTAGCCACTTGAAATTGTGTCTCGCTACCGCGATTCCCAATTTCAGGTGACTAAAAGATAAGTGAATTTGTTAAATTTAAGTCGAAACGAATGTGATTATCGCATGTGGTTATCGCAGATTTGCGATATATTTAATGTTTTAAATCTGGTGATATAAGGCCATTAAAACAACAAGAAGCAAAGCTCTAGTCGACATCAGCGCTCTGGGTAGCCGTGGATCAGGCGACCCGCTCCGCTTACCGGGATGAAACTGGTGTGATGTATGAATAATTGTTGTCGTTACCTCACAAGAGAGTTACATGATGAGTGACCTCGCTTTGCCAGAAGACGTTTAGTCCAGACTATTTCCTGTCCTCCTCACACACGTGGCTGTGGTGTCTGGTGGAGTCCGGACACGGATCAGCGAGGCTAAACTATCCACGGTACAATCCTGGTAGGCTACATGGATAAACACGATCTGACTGCTGCTGCAATCCTGCGCTCTGCTCCTCCTCGCGATGTCCGCCTGCCTCTGATGCTGAAGGCTTTGCTGTTGCCCTTGCGCATCTTCCCTATAGCAAGGCTTGGCTTCTCAAGGCCGCAGGCCACTGCGGCATCGAGAAGTCAAGTCTTGCTGTACAAAAGTTGCCCTTGCGCAGCTCTGCTGTTCCTCTCTGCCGTTGCTGGCATTTGCGGTTTATATAATGCTACTCTTGCTGTCGCTGCATCGATGACAAAAATACATTATCTTCCATGACACTCATTTAGAATTTTCCCAAAATCCTTTTTTCACTTTGCTGTTTTTACTTCAATACTTGGCTGTTTGTCTGGTGATACTGCTGTCAGTGCTGTGTCTTTTGTTGTTACTTAATACATTGTTGTTGCAGATGCTCACTGCTGTTGTTGCTCCTGCTGCAGCACTGCAGATATAGGCCCACTACTGTCGTTGTTCATGGCAATAAGATGCTGTTGTTCCTGTTTCAATCAGAAGCCTCTTTACTGGAAGAAAACGCACTGCAAAGAGCCACTCTCCAACACTGTCTAAGAGACTTGGGAAATGATCTGAAATCACTCATACTTTTTACTGCTGTTACTGAGCAGCTTCTGTTCTTTTGGTGGCGGGGCGTGTTGACCTATACAAGACACACGAGCATGGAGAGGACGTCTCAACACTGAGAAAAAATTGAGACAATGCCGTGCCAACATGTTGTATGCAATCAGCCTCGTACCAATCTATTTCCCAGACTTAAGCACCAGTTATTCCCGCGCGCACGGTCACCAATCCTCCTTATATCAATCCAACTGTTCAAACAAATCGGCTGACTACTCTAATTCATTAATTCCTCCTAGTGCGCGGAACTTTAGAAGCGGCAGCTGATCCGTGATCAGAATCCTGATTCCACGCGCACACAAGACGGATATCACGCGTCAGGCACGTCAACCGTCGCGGATATCACGCGTCACTCACGTCAACCGTCACGGACGTAATCGTCACGCACGACGCAGACGGACGTGATAAGACATTCACGTCTTGCGGTATGAACGTTTACGGACTCATACACCGGTGACTCGAAACTTCCTATATACAAATATAAGGATATCAGACGTCGTGGAAATTAACAATAATATTGTCCTTTTACGTTGTTCGTTTTATTTTTTATTATCTCGAAGCTGAAATTGCTAGCGTAGGCTCCCGGCTTCCAACGACAAACAATATTTTTATTTGTGAAAAATAGACATCCCCAAATTGATAAATCGCAGGTATTGGGAACGAAAAATGAGCATTTAAACATGAAAATTTGCTAATGGAGGGTCTCCAATTAAACAAATGTTGTTAATTTTCACCCACTTGAAGTTGTGGGTCGCGATAGCGAGACACAACTTCAAGTGAGTGAAAATTTAAATTATCTATTTGAGCGCTTTAAGGGTTATTTTGAAGTTTAAATTTCTAGCGTAATTTTGAACTTTCAATGACGAACGATATTTCTATTTATGAAAAATACACTTCCAAATTAAATTATTTGCTTTTAAACTTGCTCAAAAATGCTTAGGCCTAACATTTACATTGAATATTTAAGTCATTAATCCCCACGCCAGTCCCGATTATATTGTTCTTTTTTACATTTGTTATCGGCACATTAGCTTTTCAACATGACGTGACATCAATCAGCAAGATTTGTAGCTGACCTCCATCTTATCAAATCTGAATAATTTTCACTAAGTTGGAAGTTGGTGATCGCGTAAGCGAGGGAGAGCTTCAAGTGAGTGAAAATATTAATTAAATAATTTGACGGTCAAAGGGTTAAATCTGACAGAAAAATCAGTGATCCATAGCTTGATCAATATAATCATGATAATTATTCAAAATATAAGGGGACATCTGTTTAAATTGGGGTTATTTTTCTTTCACCTTGAGCTGAAAACTGTGTTTCAAGTTAAAGAAAATACAACATTAAAAACAGCCAGCCAAAGACATCCCGATCTCTAAAACAAATTCCAACCACGCCACACGGTCGTGAATCGCGTGAGCGATGCGGAAAGAAAATTTACCATCGCCCTGTGCCATCCCACCGGGCACACCACGTTGTTGCGACGTTGAATCAACGCCAATGGCGTTGATTCAACGTCGCGACAATGTCGTGTGCCCAGTGGGATAATCACTGATAATCACGCGGAAACTAATGAAGAGTCTTTTCCCCGGCTGCGGTCTCCCGCGGATCATAGACCGGTCCTATTAGCCATTGATCAGCACTGGACAACCCCGAGGGAGACACGCGTCTCTGGCGTGACAGAGGCCTTTGTCGTCTGATTACTGAAAGACGTAGTCACCTTCTGCGACCTGGATCAGTATACATGCGCCTCTACAGAGACAAAAGCAGTGCTCACTTGTAAAGTAAGCAAATACTGCCTGCTGGTATATAATAATGGCTGTGTGGATTATATTGTAAATCTGGAGCATGCAATTTGAATGAATCATTCAAAAATGTTGTACTATTTAATAAATTTGAAGTTTCATTCCATCTTCAAATAATAAGGAGTGGTAAGATTGATGCAGATAGATCCAGCACATGAAATTTACGTGCCCCATTATATTTCTTTCTTCTCATTTGTGTTATTTGTACATATGGTGTTCTATTTGTCATTTAATTAGGCCTATACAACCAACATAAAATACAGGGTTATCATGGTTGTCTTCATATGGTTGATTATATGTATATTTATGAAAGTGGTCCCTTAAACTCTCCACGGATTAAAAAATATGTTGTTCTACCAAGTCTATTTATTGCGAGTTGCACCTCGGAGTGATGCAGGAACATGTAGTAGCCTGTAGGCCTATATAGGTAAAGTGGAAGGATCTCATTCAACATGTTAAAATAGACCATTTCCCAGCATTACTTCAATGTTGGACTTTGATCTCAGATGTTGCCCCACCATTGAGTGCTAGTTTTGTTGACTTGGGAGGTTTTACGTATACTGGAAAATATTTGAACAAATATGTGCCGGGTTTACGTAACAATGTTAAGAGAGGAACAAACATTGTCCACACTAAGAATTTTAGTTTTATTTGCAGTCTCATTGTCTGTCCATGGACAAATCTTAGTGATGGATGAATAAAACTAAGTGCCGCCTTCAGGGACAGTCGTGAAAAAAAGGGTTAAACATGGCCAGAGGGCCTTGTTTGAGGCGATAATCACTCACATCTCAGAGACAGCGAACTGGCGAGAGATGTGATAAAGCCTTACAACGCTGAAATATTTGTGTATAAACCATGGAGATCAAAAGGTTTTTTCAATTTGAAATCATCATGAATGTCTCAGTTAGCTCTTTCCGCTTCATTTGAATACCTATGGGTCTACGGATACTATTTTTTTTAATCCTTCCAGTCCGGGGACCGCCCTTAGAGTCAGATTCTGACTTATAAAGACGGTCCCAGCTCTGAAAGGGTTGAGAATCAATAGTAGTAAATTAGTATCGTAGTAAATCATAGTTTTATACACAGTTATTTTCATCAGGTAATTGTAGTCCCATGTGGAATTATTCTCTATTTAAACTACAATACCACCTTCATGATTTTTTTTTCATTTGGCGTGGTCTCCTACGCACACACCCATCTTTGTTGCCACACTCCTACCAGGAAGACTCGAATCCAGAATGCAGGGCACGAACCGAATGACTGGTCATGAAATATTGACGTCACGCAATCGATAAAGACCGGGTCTCCCTCCTGCATGATAGGCCTTGTGTGGCGTAATGAAAGGCCTGCAGCTCCAGCAGCATTCATAGAAAAGACGACACGTTTACTCACTGCGGGGCCAACGTCCACGCCGTTGGCCCCGCAGTGATTAAACGTTCGGCTAACGCTTCCTGTCCGCACGGAGACAAATAGTCACGTGGACTCTCTCGCCCGCCTCCCCTTTCAGCTGCGCATCTCTGTGATGTGACACACAATTACCCAGGGGGGATTCCCCACCCCGGGACAGCCCCTTGATGTTCGATGGGCTGCCTGGAAAACCCCTTGAAATTCTATCAGAACATCGCCGGCCACCATAAAAAGCCTCAGCGCCGCGCCCGAATAGACTCACTTCAAAAGGTTACCATAGGAACCGCTCGTCTAATAATCAGACGTGGTATGGATTGTAATCCAGTGCAATTCTAGATCTGAGACTTTTTACGCTCCGTGGACGACGTTGGTTGAATAGTGTGTCAACTGTTAGGGTGTTGGCCCAATAGTAAAGCATGGTTGGGCAATCGTTTCACATGGTAAAGCCACTTGTTTGACCTTTGCCATGTACAGATGTAGAAGCCAGTCTTTAAAGAACGGTGCTGCTTATGTGTGTTTTAGCTGGATAAACTGATAAAGCTAGATCTAGCATTGAGACAACAATGCTGCCATGTAAAGACAAAGAACAGTAAGTGTTTTTTGTCAAGTAAGCAGTTACTGTTGTTTGCTTCGGCATGACAGAATGAGCCAGTATCCGAATCGCCTGACTTTGAGTCATTTGGCCTAATGTGAGTGGCCTGAATTATATTTCCCAGCAATGTATACCGACTCATGCAGTAGCCCTAAAGAACGTTTCAGCCAATAATAGAAAGAATGAATGAATGAATGAATGAATGAATGAATGAACGAACGAACGAACGAACGAACGAACGAACGAACGAACGAACGAACGAACGAACGAACGAACGAACGAACGAACGAACGAACGAACGAACGAGCAAACGAACGAACGAACGAACGAACGAATGAACGAACGAACGAACGAATGAATGAATGAATGAATGAATGAATGAATGAATGAATGAATAAATGAATGAATGAATGAATGAATGAATGAATGAATGAATGAATGAATGAATGAATGAATGAATGAATGAATGAATGAATGAATGAATGAATGAATGGGGCTCAAGTCTCATTAGTGCAGATACAATCCAAACTGGGTCATGAGAACCTCCTGACGTGGGTGAGATGGATCAGATCAGACTGCATTCGAAATTTCGAGCCGAGCCCTGGCGGTTTGAAGCGGAATGCGCTCTCCACAGTGCTGAATATTTTACAAATGAGCGGAGAAGAAACATTATTTTGCAAACTGAATGCCATAGACAGGGGAACGAACTCGCAGCGTAAACCATCACACCATGCACCTGCCACTTATAGAATAACAAGCACTTATCTGCTTATTATTACACACATTCTTAACTTACAGAGCGAGGACCGACTTTAGTCATCAGAATCTGACGTCTGTAGACGTCAGATTCTGACAGCTAAAGTCGATCCCCACACTGTAAGAATCAAAATATTTACAATGGCCGTAGACATAACATACATGTAGGTATTCAAATGAATCAGAAAGAGCTAACCAAGACATTTATGATGATTTAAAATTGAAAAAACCCATTGATTTCCATGGATTATACAAAAATAATTCAGCGCTTCAAAGGTTAACTATTAAATTATAGCCGTTTTTCCCCTTTTTATTTATCCTCCAAAAAGAAAATTCGAATGATCGAGGAATGAACATAAATTTACTAGATTGGCATACGTTTTGATCCAAACTGCATTATGTAAGTGATTTTCGTCCACTTGAAGTTGTGGGTCGCGGTAGCGAGACACAACTTCAAGTGGGTGAAAATTTAAATTGTATAATCTGATAATGTAGCGCTGTATCATGTTTAAGCAGGGTCAACCATGTTAAATGTAGATCTAAAATCACAGATGATCACGGTTGATGTGACTAAGAAGTTTAAATCGATCAAAATATTGGCTATAAAAAATAGTCAGCCTCTGTGACGGCATTTTTGTTGGCCCATTTTACTGATTTATTTTTTTATCGTGTACATTTCTACTGGAAACAAGAGTAATTGCCAGCGTAAGAAAATGTGAAAGAAGTACATGTGATCAAAAGTTATGTGTTAAAGTAAAGTGAGATTTGCTTAAACTTCTCATTAGAATAAATTATAAAGAGCGGTTATCAGGTTATTTTTCTTTTTCCTAATAAATATTTATCTTTTCTCGAGTAAGTAGAACACGCTGTTTATTAGCTAGGCATAGTGATGTCTGACTCCATGTACCTAGCCTACCAGAAAACGCAAGTGCCGCGATTCCTGTACTGTTTATCTACGCCGTGCCAGGAATGTGTGGCTCTCAATGAATGGACATGTTGGAGAGTTGTTTGTAAAAGTGGTTTAATGCAGGGGAATTCGCCCTCCACATAAATCCAAGCCTGAGCTTATTTATTTAACATGAAATACAACTGAAATTTACTTATTTCCACCTTTAATAGGTGTCTCCCAAGTCCTACTTTAAAGATCTCATTATAGAGCTACAATGCCACCAATAAGCAATGATAAGCAATGGCAAGAAAAGCACAAACTCAGTCAATGTTAAGCTGATTCAGTCACTGTCTCGTAGAGCTTTAGACGTGCACATAAAGTAACCGCATACGTAAGTAAATTAAATTTACAGAATAACATAAAATTATTTCCACCAATAGAATGGCTAATGCGATGCCATTGCGAAGATTTTCAAATTCTTTTTCTCACTGAAGACAGTGGAGCAAAGTGGTTCTCCTGGAAAATTTGCCCTGGCAGCAGCTAACACGGAACATCGACTACATGCTGGTTGGATGCTGGGCCAGCGTCTTTGACGCTGGCCCAACATCAAACCAGCATGTGGTGAATGTTCCGCGTTTTCCCTGGCTGGCTGTGTGCGTTGGGTCAGGGCTCCTGCCTCCTCGGCATCTCGCCCTGGGGCTGCTGTCAGCACCAGGCCCCCAGAGTGCCAACCATACATCACCCGCTATCAGGGGTCCCACGTGGCTCGTGTACGAGCACTGCTCGTCCTGCTCACTCACCGAAATAGATAAACCCAATCTGTCTGTCTCACCCCCGCGAAACAACAATACACATCTGATAAGCCCGCCGCCGCATAACCCGAGGTTAGATCTGCATCGGACTGACATTGGTTGGTGTCTTGCGTTGTGTCAGATTGAAGCATTGTCGAGGGGGAGACTGATTGGCCAAAAATATTTCCATCAATTAGTGTCACTTTAGCAGTTTAGTTTTCAAATGCCATCGAACCTCAGTTGCAAAGGTGTGTAAATTTGTGAAATGTATTGTACCACAAATTAACAGTAGTCTTTTTTTTGTAAACTAACCAATTACCTATATTTGCGCCACATTTTTACATTATCGGGACGATACAAATTATCTTTCCAATTTCCAGAAGAAGCATGATAACCATGATAACTAATAAAACTATGCAAATATATATATAATTTTATCGCATATCAGATACAATAATTAGCATCCCTTCAGAACTTCAAGTATTGGTTCAACATTTTCTTCACCATGTTTAAGGTTAATTGATTAAAACAATAGTTTGAACATATCTAACATGTCTAACAAGCATACATTTATGTCATTACTGTGTCTGATCATGATGATATATATATGGTTAATCATGTTACCCCTTACAGCGCGGGGATCGACTTTAGACGTCAGAATCTGACGTCTATAGACGTCAGACTCTGACGTCTAAAATCGATCCCCGCACTGAAATAGTAAACTATTTTTATGGTCGTAGCCCATTGACATAGGTATTCAAATGAAGCGAAAAGAGCTAACTAAGACATTTATGATGCTTTCAAATTGAAAAAAACCCTTTGCTCTCCATGGTTTATAGACTACACAAATATTTTCATGGTTTAATGGTTAATCAATTGTCACTGGCTCGTAAAAAAAAAAATTATCATTACTATCCTATAATCATTACGGAAATATTAAAATATTAAAAACTGACATTATTTTTGATGTCTGCACCACTTTAATACCCAGCAAGCACGACACATCGATCCAATAATGGCCCAAGGTTAGCCCACCGTATACGACATTGACCCGACATTGGCCCAACATTGGATTTATGTGTCGTGTTTGCTGGGTATGCACTCCATGCAGGAAATGTTGTTCTTGGTAATCGTCCAAAGCACATGCCATCGTATTTCCACCACACTCAAGATAGGTGGTGAAACTACGAGGGCCTGTGAAGGCTGCGATAGGATGTGGATTGTTAGAATGTATATCTACAATCACAATATTTATCCCGCCGTAATCAGGTGCACGAACAGACTAATCTGATAACGTCCTCCATCGATTTTACCCAGTTCTGAGGCATCTGATTGATCGACATATAAATCTCGACCAATCAGATATCTTAAAATCTGGATCACACTAATGTAGAGGCTCTGACAGATATTCGTGTGTGAGTTCGAGTAGGCCTTTCTCTCATGTCAACTTTACAGCAGAGATCGTGTCAGGAGTAGCATCCCAGCAACATGAACAAGCAAGAGGAACTGATAAAATGTTGATTTAATGTTGGGCCAGCGTCGCAGATAGTGGACCGACATTAAAACATAATTATGTTTATCTCTTATGCTTGTTGGAGTTATTTTAATGTTCACCGGTTCAGGCGCTATTTATTCATTGGTCTATTCTGTTTAATTTAATTTTTTTCGTTACATTTTGTTCGCATGTTTCGAGTTGTCTGACAGACACTTCAGTGGCTAAGTCAACCGTACGTGATTCGCCATAATGAAACTCTATCATGTCTATGGACAGCCTCGTTGACGCAATGACGGACTCTCATTGACTGTCATTATAACGAAACCGTACGAATAGACACTCCGTTTCTGAAATTCAATATAAAACTTCTGTTTTCACTGTGAGGGGTTTTCTTTGGACACTATAGCTGCGGCTGATAATTATGATTATATAACGGTTGCCACAATGAATTACATTGTATTACACCATATTGATTTACATAGCCTTGGATTACATTACATCACATTATATTACATTAGACCTACGTTACTTTTTGTTATGTTATGGTATATGTTATGCATTGCATTGCGCTGCATTTCATTGCATTAGCATTGCATTGCGCTGCATTTTATTGCATTGCATTTAATTGCATTGCATTGCATTGTATTTCCCATCTCTAATGTCACGCATAATTTCTTTGCACGGCATTGCATTGCACATACCTGAGACTCCCACTCAATAACAAGGTACTCAAGGTAGGATATTCAATCACCATACTCCCCAAGTAAAACTTTAAAAGGGGGAATATTATCTAGGCCTATACTTTATACATGTATCATTTACTACCATGACCACAGAAAATAGCGATTGGGAGGTGAATCGTGAGAATATGTGGGGTAGGTATCATTAGTTCCATAATCTGTTTAGTTTTTTCATTTCTGATTCACTATGATCATGATGATCATATTATCATATATGATAATATGATACTTAGGAACATATCTTAATCAAATTCTAAAGTTATTAACATGATTGAACGCGTAGGCCTATACCATGTATACCTACACGTTACTCATGTTAGTCGTAGATATGGTTGATGCTTCTCAGCGGAACCAACTCTTGTTTTTACTTCACATTGCCAGACGTTGATGAGGTTAGGTGCGCTGTCGTTGTCCGCATGGTGAACCCAAACCAAAGTCACGGTGCAAACGCTGGGCCAAAGTCTGAGACGTTGGTCCAGCGTTTAAACATCACTTGGACAAGGTTACGTTATCTTTGCGGTTGATGTTTACTGCCGCAGGCCTTTTGGCCATCAGTGTAGGCCTGCGCACTGGACTACATGACTGGATATTTTAGCCTCGGGCTTTTGACCATCACTATCATGACTATGCACCCAGATAATGCCAGCTGCTACAATGTGACTGACCATGGGGCGATGTTTGCTCTCACGCATAGCTAAGGTGGAGGTTAAATGGACAGAACGCGACATCTTTTTAACTTTTTTATTTCATTAACACCCAGGTATTTATTTTTATTCTCTTGGGGTGTGAATTGCTGCCGCAATTCACACCCCAAGAGAATAAAAATAACCTGGTTTTATATGGAAGTCAGTGCGTGCCCATCTTGGTACTTTGTACCAATTTGTCTTGATTAGCCCTTAAAGAGCTGGAGAGACATTTTTTTTTATTTGAAATCATTATAAATGTCTTAGCTAGCTCTTTCCGCTTTATTTGAATACCTATGCTATGGGTATACGGTCTATGGGGCTGGGTCTACGGTTATGATAAATATTTCACCGTTTCAGTGCGGGGATCGACTTTAGACGTCAGCATCTGACGTCCATAGACGTCTGAAGTCGGTCCCCGCGCTGAACGGGTTAACCCTTACAGAACTATAGTCGTTTATAATACGTTTTATTACCCGATTTAATCACTATTATTGTGGACGAATTGTGTGTTTAAACAACAAGATTTACAAATGTTCGCTCTCAAATTGAACAAATATATGAGTAATAAAGTGAGTGAAAATTTAAATTATTTAATTCAGCCCTTTATAGGATAAAATGGCTAGCATGACTTTGGCATGTGGTACTTAAATACGACGATGGTGACTAAATTTAAGGGTCAACCGGTTGAAGAAGTCCTTCCCACAATTTTCAATAAATCATTGGGATACAAAATGTGATACAAAATTTACCACGATGATTTCACATTTCCCATGTGGTAGGCCTATGTTGTGTGGCAAGATTATCCAATCACAACATTTTTTTTTTTTAATTTATGGAGTAGCAATCTTTTTGTCTGCACTTAGCGGAGGCTTCTTCGATGTTGGACAAATATTGAACCAATACGGCCAGCGTATTGAATACGATAGACCGCAGGTACACACTTGGAATATAAAGTGAAAACCCGGCTATTATACTATATAATGGCTAGGTTTTCACTTATGGCATTTGTATACCAGCAGCCCGACATTGATCCAATGCTGGATTAATGTTGGCCCACCGTCTCCGACGCTGGGCCAACATTAATCTAGCATTGGATCAATGTCTCGTGCTTGCTGGTAGGCCATCAAGCGCTGTATAAGTAAATGCCAGACCACAAGACATCAGTGTTATTTACATAAGTAACGACAACACGGGAGGTGAATACTGCTCTGCAAAAGCCAAAAGGCAATAACTGCTTACTTGAAAAGTAAGCAGTTACTGCCTTTTGGCCTTGCACAGTGGAATCACAAAGCTTACGTACGTCATAAATGCACCTTGCTTCTTCAACTGGTCCTCATGGGAACATAATTAGGGTGAAATTGTAGCTGCACAGGTATTCCTTTTCAGCATTCCAAGCATAAAGTGTGTGATGTGTAGAAACTCCAAAGGGGATGTTTTCATCAAAAGAAGCGAGTACAAAGTAAGAGTTGCCTCATAACTTGGTTGCCATGGTTACCAGATCGTCAGCCCCCGGGGTCTTGGCGCGGCACCGTACAGGTCGGCCTACCCCCCGGGTTACTGGCACCGCGCTCTCATTCACTAACTGCTGACAGCCCGGCTAAAAGAACCCAGTTGAACTCTAGCTGTAACGGGTTTGATCTTTTGACCCACACTCAGTGTGATGCGGCCCCTGGCGTGTGGTGCGGCAGTACTCGGTAGGCGGCGTCACCTGTCAACGGGGTGTGGTTACTGGTCAGCAGACGACACCCCTCACATTGGAGGTCCCAGGGTGAGAGGTCACCGGGTCACAAAACCTGTAACACATAGTAATAATGAATTAATTACAAGTAAATTGTCCTAATCGTTAAAGGAGTTAGTGGCACAGTAAGATAAGCTCGATATCGTCTCAGTTAGTTTTGCAGGGACGTGAAATCCACCCACAGACACAGCGTTCCCACAGCTATAAGATCCTATCCCATCCTATCCTAGCTATAGGATCCTATCCTATCCTTTCTTATCCTATCCTATCCTATCCCATCATACCCTATCCTATCCTATCCTATCCTATCCTATCCTATCCTATCCTATCCTATCCTATCCTATCCTATCCTATCCTATCCTATCCTAGCTATAGGATCCTATCCACCACTCATTAGAGTGGTAGAGTAGACAGGATCCTTTACCTCCAAAGCGATGAACTACATTGCCGATATGGAATTGGATATCCATTGGCTCGTTTGACGTTTGACTCAAAGAGGTCCTTGTGCTGTCTGGGATTAAAGCACTCCAAGTGTCACTTTCTAAAGTCGCATTCATTTTGTCAAATCGGAATAATTTTCACCCACTTGAAGTTGTGGATCGCGTCAGCGAGACACAACTTCAAGTCGGTGAAAATTCAGATTAAATAATTTGGCGGTTAAAGGGTTAATTCCTCGAGGGATATGGTGCCATGGTTAGAACGTGGCGTTTTGCCGATGTCGCTGCTTGATGTACGGTTTCGAACCCCGCTTGGTGCAGTATTTTTTCAGAGAAATATTATGTTTCTCCCTCAGGTGGACTCAGGTGGAAATGTGTACCTGGTAGGACAGATATGGTAATGTGTACGATAAGTTCAAGCGCCGAAATGGCTGCAGAAGTGTATGCTCTCCGTGGAGTTGAAATGGCACGAGAATGAACAGGTCCAGTGACCAGGGGTAAAATTTAAAGTCGGATCATAGGTCTTCAGACTTGATATCAGACTATACACCTGCACCTTTACATTTACCTTTTATATCAAAGTGGAAAAATAGGACACGTCTAGTCATCAATGGATATTATGTATAGGCTTTTCCCTGTTTCCCCGGAGTTACAACAAGTAACAACTTCCTTCAACTTCCCTACAAAGAAGAGCTGTAGAGAAATTTAAACATGGGTTCAGCTATCTTCAATAATACATTGGTTCAATGTCTCGTGTTTGCTGGGCTGTTCATGTTGTCTTTCGTACCGCGGATCAGAGGAGACAGGTTCTTGAAAAAGGGCGTCAAATGTGTATTTCTGGCGATATAGCTACAGAGTTTTTGGGAAATGTGAAGGACACATCCACACCACTTTGCAAAGCCAAAAAGCAGCATTTGCTTACTTTTAAAGTAAGCAGATGCTGTCGTTTGGCTTTGCATGGCAGCGCGCCACTCAGGATACTTCAAAAAAAGAATGTGCCTCATTTTAGCCTCGCTTCCGAGTCGCGTCAATGATGTTGTCACAGCCAGTCGACAGGAGGCGCCACAAACAGGCCGCCATGTTCCCTGCCACCCAGGTACATCCCAGAATGCACCTGTGTAAACAGGCCGAACATGGAACCCGAGACCCGACCAGTGTCTACCCCTGGTGGTCCGCGGCGTGTTTACTTTCTTACTGGTCATGTTACCATGGTTATGTACATACACATCCTTGTACCCGCACCCTGTATGCGTTGTGTGACTAAACGAAGAGTCATACGAACGATCAGAACAATAAAAGTGAAAACGTGTGAAATATTGCAAGATGGTAGCCATATATAAAGATATGAAAAAAATGAAATGAATCGGGCTTTATAGGCCAATTTTGGGCACATACACAGGCCAAAATTAGGCCAGGAGAACCTCCTGAGGATGGTGAGATGAGTGAGATGACACTGCCCTCCAGACACAGGATTCGAAATTCAAACCCTCGAGGTCTGAGGCCGAGCACGCTACCTCTCAGTCACGGAGGCTTCCCACAATACTGTTTTACGAGTTTTACGCGTGGATTGGGAAGAAACATTTTTGTTTCTTTCAAACCGCCGAAACCGGGAAACGAACCCCGAACATTAGCGTGAAAGGCAGCGGTGCTGACCACTACACTAGGGCCCCCGTCCACATAAAGATATATAATGAGGATGGGAAAGGAGATGGGGAAGAAAGAAGTTGATAAAGGTGAAGAGGAGGAGGAGGAGGAGGGGGGGGGGGGTGGAATATGAGGTGAATGAGGAGGAGAAAGTGGAGGATGATGAGGAATTGGAGGAAGAAGATTAGAAAGAGGGAAAAGAGGTGGATGCGGAAGATGAGAAGGAGGAGGAGGAAGAGTAGAAGGAGGAGGAAGAGAAGGAGGTGGTGGTGGAGGAGGAAAAGAATGAAGAGGAGAAGAATGAGGAGGATGAAGAGCAGCAGCAGGAGGAGGAGAGGATTAAATAACAAACAAATTGATGAATTGTTATTGACGCTATCACCATAATAACACTGTAAGCGTAGCCTTCAGAAAATGGATTTCATAGGCCTATTTGTGCTGATCATTTGGATGTTACCTACTAGTATTCGTCTATGTCAATAAACTTAACCCTTGAGGCGCTGAAATATTTTTTTCATACAAACCGTAGAAAGCAAAATGTTGGTCAACTTGAAATCAAAATGTTTTAGTTAGCTCTTTCTGTTTCATTTGAATACCTATGTTATGCGTCTACGGTCGTTATGCATTTTTAATTCTTTCAGTGCGGGGATCAACTTTAGACGTCAGTTTCTGACGTCTATAGACGTCAGAATCTAACGTCTAAAGTTGACCCCCGCGCTAAATGGGTTAATATTAACATTTTTATATTTAAATCACAATTGGTGATTCATATTACGGTTAATAAAATCACATCTAATGTGTTAATGATTCTGTTAAGGGGGCCTGAGAGGAAAGACAACAGAGAGCCGCCGCACTAATGAATTGTGTGGTGATACCCTGAGATTAACAATACATCACGCCCCCTCCTCATCGTTAGAACTAAAATTAATGGTCCCCAAGAAACACCTGAGTGGATGTCAATAACTAACCTATCAATGCTTTCTTCTCAGTGAACACGAGACGTTGAATCAATGCTGGTTTCATGTTGGACCAGCGTCGTAGACGTTGGGCCAACAATCAACCATCATTGGATCAACGTTTTTTATTTCTTTGTCCTCGCTTTTACACCGTGACGTCGGCCCAACGTTACCCGTGACGCTGGCCCAACGTCGATGCAACGCAGCTAAAGAATGTAAGATATTGAAAACCGAGACACTGTTTTGAAAATATACACCAGGACTGAATCGTTAAAATAACCCGCGGTGATTTTCTTTATCATGTTTCTACTTAGAAAAATGTCGTTTTAATGCTCGGCCAACGTCATAGACGGTGGGCCAACATTAAAACAATATTGGTATATTTTGTGTTTAGTGTGTTTGGCTACTGCACAATTAAGAAAACACTACTTATCAATCGTAACCTTGGTATTAAAGGGTCGTATCTGCCATGTGACAGATACGACCTTTTAATATCAAGGTTACCATGGTTACGATAATCGGTCCATCTCTTAGTATAGCTTTTGTGATTCGTGCACGAGAAAAAACCCGTGCAAAATGCACCACCGCCACTACACATTACCTGATTATACAATGCACCATGGTTCGTATGTCGTTGATTGAATCAAAGTGTAATGGCAAATAGATACATGTATGGAAAGGTGTATCTGCCACTTTGTAAAATGGCAAATACACCCTTTCATATTTAAGGGGACTGTAGATCAATATATGAACAGACAACATGTGTTCCTCTAGTGGCCCGAGCACAAATTTGCTACCTTGAACAAAATACCTTGAGATTGTCAACTCGGCTAACACACACAGTCAAACTCCCACGAAAAAATGCTGCTGTCGAGAAAATAGTATTTGCATTCAGAAAGCTGAGGAATAAGTTCTTTAACCGCGCGCGATCTTTATTGTGCAACATCAAGACAGGTAGAAACACGAAACCGAGACAAAGCTATAGTAGGCCCTAATCGGCTATACAATAATACCATGTATATATTATTCTGATAATTATATGTTTTAGTTAGAGTTATTAGAGTTGAGCGCATATAGATGGTAGGCCTATAGGCAAATTATACTTGAGCAGCAAATAAATATAAAAGTGGCAGACATGGCATTGCTGCTTGACATATCGGATGTAACCACCAGACGCTTGACAATTGAGCTATGCCGTGTAGTGACCCTGGAAGGTCACCCGCTAACTTACTAAGTATTCCCAGCAAACACGGGCCATTTACCCAATGCTGTTTCAATGCTGGGCTACCGTCAAAGACGGTGCACATGGTCCAACATTGGAACAGTTTGCTGGGTTATCATGATTATATACGCACATGCAGCATTGACATGTATAATCTGATAATACAGATCCTGCTTCGGCAGCTCAGAAACATAAGGCGTTTTCCCGATGTTAATTTAATGCTGGGCCACCGTCGCAACATCGGGACAATGTGTTTTGCTTGCTGGGTAGGTCACAGTTGCATTTTTTCTACAAAGAAGCTCGCACTATGAATGTAAACTTGGCAGATTGCCGTGATAAGCATGCAGATGAAAATCTAATCATTGTAATCGGGTGTTGACGTCGAAAAACGTCTCAATTACGTCTGGCGTCTCAGCCGCCGTGTTATAACCCCTTAGCCCTTAAAACGCTGAAATATTTTTGTATGAACCATGGAGACCAGAGGGTTCCAATTTTGCATTATAATAAATGTCTTAGCTGGCGATTTCCGCTTCATTTGATTACCTATGTTATGGGTCGACGGCCATAATTTGTATTTGACTCTTTCATTGCGGGGATCGACTTTAGACGTCAGAGTGTGACGTCTTTAGACGTTAGACTCTGACGTCTAAAGACGGTCCCCGGGCTGAAAGGGTTAACTGCTAATCACTATAGTCGTTTTTAATCCGTTATCAGTGGTTATGTAGCGGATCAAATTGCTGGGAATTAAATGTGTGTTTAAACATCAAGATTTGCAAAGGTATTGTCTGAAATTAAACACATTCAAAAAAAAAACATTCACTTGAAGTTGTGTCTCGCTACCGCGACCCACAACTTCAAGTGAATGTTTTTTTTAAATTCTATAATTCACCGCTTTATGAGTTAACCCAGTGTTTGATGTGAAATACGCGAAGCGACATTTTCATCCACATTCAGTCTCGTATCTTGAAAGCGATTCGCGATCGGATGTGGATGCGAATTACACAAATCTCTATGAATTTGCGCTATCATAATAGGGCCTATACTTGTGTATCCCTGGTGCTGATAGCATGTATTATTTTTATTATTAAATTTATATGGATTATGTGTGTGTTGTGGTCAAATTATTCACACTTGGCAAGTTTAAGCCTACAGCCAATCGAAGGTTAACACTGGTTAAGTGAAGCAAAAAAAGGATAAATATTTTTTTAAAAGGCATAATTTCATACCCTAATTAGTAAAAGCAGATATTGGTTTTGTTCACGATGTTTAACAAACAATGCGTGAGAATTATTATCGTATCGTGTGGAATAAAAATATGTATTGTTTTGATATGGAGAACAAAATGTATTCGGGTAGAGACTGTACCCATGATGATCGCCCTGGTGCGAAGTATCCAAGTAGTAAATACTGTGTTGAGCTTCAATAGGGTGGTATCCATGCAGCAAACACGATGCACTGACACAATGTTGGGCTAATATTGGGCCAGCATCTCAGACGATGATTCAACATCAACTCAGCATTGAGTCAGTTCATTTATTTGCGTGAAAAAAATATACAGATATAGTATGTACATTAAAAAACACATATATAATATAAAAATGGTAGCTAATTGCATTTATAAAAGTATTTGTGTATTTATGGATGCCAGGAAGTGGTAGGTAGGAATTCCACCCCGGACGATTTGACATGATGAATATTGTTTGCATAATGCGCACTTACAAACATGAGCCCATCTGCAGGTGTCGTTTACATTTGAATCACATACTAAACTATCATTGAAATACAACATTAACTTTTCTTCAAACCTGGTTATTTGTTTGCATTTTAAGATTTTCGGGAAGCTTATCCCAACTACCTATTGTACTCACGTGAAATGCTTGTTTCATACTTATCCGCCACATTCAATACATAGTTTCGTGTGGTCCCACAGTATGTGATAAGTCACTCTGAGTGGGCACATTAAACTGATCATTGACGGTATTCAAATAAAGTAATGTGCTGTAGTTGTTACTCAACTCACCTTTATTGCCGCGGCAGTCAGATAAATCTCAGCCCTTGACAGCTAAGACATTGCTGTGATAAACGTACTGCTGTCAGCCTACCGGGCAGTAACGCAGCTATCCAGCTCGAGGCGTATCCGATGTGTTCTTCTGAAAGCAGTCGTGTGATTATAATTGTAGATCCGAATATAAGTTTTTGTGCATGTTCAAAAATATTCTGTAATTTGTGTAGTTTTGGGAGGAGATATCGGCCCTCGCGGGTCCTGAGCACGTCCACTCGCCACCACGCACAGCGCTGATATGCACTTCAATGCTCTGCCAAAACTCAACACCGCTGATGTCTGCATCACCGCCGCCCCCTCCACACACCGGTAACCCTATACGTACCAGAGGTGGCATTACCAGTGTCATGTGCGCGCTGGCTCATTTTTGTTGAGAACCATGCAACTGATAGACGATTAGTTCATGCTGGATAAATGTCGGGCCAATGTCGAAGACGATGGACCATACTTAAACCAGCATCGGTCCAAAGCCTCGCCTTTGTGGGTAGAAAAGGCACAGACTTGGACCAATGCTGGGCCAGTGTCTTAAGATCTTTATTTCCCTATTGTCTTTACTAGAAGTTGAAAGAAAAAATAACAAATATTCCCTAATTTTTGAATGGCACATTCTGTGTAGAGATCTCAAGATTTGTTTGAAGGAAACTGGTAGCAGGATTTCGCTAGTGTGAGTTTCTGGAGGTACCGTGTAGTGAACGGGGGAGGTCTATTACTTTTTGTCGCTTTTTTGTGCACATTGTGGCAATATCGCGACAGAAGAAATCTCAAAGCCGGGACTATTCTCTTATCTTATCAAACGACACAAATGTGCATTGCAGTACATTGCATCAATAGTGCATTTCAGTACAATCGGCAGCAATACTCACTCCAGACCCTCGTACAGTTTATATCACTGCATAGCATCACAGCCACAATGACAACCATTTGATTCGAGTTCGGTACCTCCCGTCTAGGAGCCACAACAGGACCCAGCGCTGTGAGCCACCTGGGCCACCCTAAAGATCCCGGAGTGTCATGAGAATGATGCATGACTTTTTCCATACACCATGAAATGACCATAAACCAATATTACAGCCGACCGACTACTTTTCGCGCAGTGATACAGTTTAATGTTTTTCGAATCGAGATATACCACCAAGTGACGAAGGCCATCAATAGTAGGTATTATATTCAAGGATGTTTTTTTCCCAGAACATTTCATTGTAGTTTACAACAGTGGTACAGTATACACACAAAAAATGCTTTAAAAGGTTTTCTCTGTCCGCTGCCATCAGATAGTGGTCTTGAGATAGAAAGTAGTACCTATATATTATTTTTATATGTAAATAGCACAACAAGCCATTGCTTCCATTAAAGCGATTTAAAGCGGTTTCTGAACACGACATTCCAGTCTGACCGATACCCATTCCGGCCTTCAGACTACTAGCTCAGTAACATGCCCCGATAGCGATCCGTGTCAAAACACTGCTTCAATTTTTGCTAACAAACAACAAAATGGACCACGGGGGAGATAGGGTGCACCGGTGCGGTAGCCTGGCAAGTCCGCTTGTCAGTCAATCACTACTTGGAGAGCCGACGACTTGGATTTCAAGCTAAATAAACTGCCATTTGACGCCCGATTGCGCACCATGTCACCACATACAAATCTAGTTAGCACCACTCGTCGTCCTTGCGTTGGGCCGCCGTCCCCTGCCAGCAGGGGACGGCGGCCCAACGCAGGGCCGACGACGTACAATCGCGCTGATTTTATTCCTCAGGCCAGTGAATGCTGATGCGGGGAGGGGTGCGAGGAGGGGGGCTAGTGCTGACAACATTCCTCCGCTCTTGAGATTTGAAGTATTCACCTTTTCTAAACCAGGATTCAATTAAAACACTCAAACGCTCTCATTTAGATGTCGAGACTTTTGTTGACGAGGCTTTCGAATCTTTCACATTTTAATCCAAGGGAGTTAATAAATACATTACAGATTGAACGATCACCCTTTACAATATATATATTTTTTTAATAGGCCTAACTTTTATGCACTGAAACTACAGACAGCTCTTTGTGGAAACAATTTTAAAGCATACGCAAAAATAAAGAAGTGCATAGTTTAGTTCTGTATTTTCTATTTAGGCCTTTCAGCGCGGGGACCGTCTTTAGACGTCAGAATCTGAAGTCTAAAACCAAAAATATCTAAAGATTCCGCTGACGTCTAAAGACGATCCCCGCACTGAAAGAATCACAGTGAATTATAATGGCCGTATACCCATAACATATGATAACTAGACCCATCTTTAAATGAAGCGGAAAAAGCCAACTGAGACATTTATTGAATGACATTCAAATTGAAAAAAACCCTTTGGTCTGCATTGTTTATACATAAATATTTCAGCGCTTTAAGGGTTAAATATAATAATCTTGTGGTGCATAAAATTTTGAACTTTTAAATTTTGAATAATTGTGTATTTACCACTGAGAAAATGTACGAGCGTTATACTTGGGAACTGATAGTCAGAACGCCAGATGTTATTCTAAAATATAACTATAGGCCCTATATATAGTAATTATACTATGTGCTTCAGTAAAATGTGTGACATTCTAATTTTGTACTTTTAATCGAACTTCATATCCCAGCAGACACAATGCGTTGAATCAATGTTAGTTTAACGTTGGTTCAACGTCGTAGACGGTGGACCAATGTTAAACCAACATTGATTCAATGTATTGTGTCTGCTGTGATAGATATCAAATCACACCGTTCATAATTGAACATTCACCCAATGCCACTAAAAGTTTTACCCCTTTTCCTGCTAATTATCTTAAGCTTTTTCACAGTTGAAGTTGTGCGGGTGAAAATTACTCATTATTTTGTTTATTAAAATTATTCATTATTTTTGTTTAATTTGCAATTCTTGATGTTTGAACACTCATTTTATTCCCAATAACTGTCATTTAACCTGCTAATAAAACAGATGAAATTATTATAGGTCTAGTCGTGCTTAGCGGTGAAAAGGTGTACAACATTAGCCCATCACTGGGTGAACATCTCGTAGTCTATTTGCTGGGATGTGTCTTGTGTGACCCAGGCATTGATATCGTGGACCCATAAAAACATGTCTATAATTAGTGTCGCCTGGCAATTAAGACAGGACAATTACCAATTACACGGCATAATTACCTAACTGTACAATTTGTCGTACTACCGTTAGCAATTCAACACCCCAGGGTACATACTCTTACAGTGGTTATACTTTTTATAGCTATCGTATAGTGCCAGATTGGCAAAAACAAATATTGACATTGAAAAGTTGTGATTGTAACTATGTGAAAAATGTACTACAAATTATAATATAGGGAAAATTGTATCTATTGTATACAAATTAAAAAAATGAGCCAGAGAAGGTACGCTATATGGTTATGTTTTAAATAAAATTTAACTTTGTGGCAGTACTATTTGTTGTATTGTATATATTCTATACAATTGATACAAAAAATGGTACTGCCACAAATTTAAATTTTATTTAATTATAGCTTTAGAGCGTACTGGCTTCATTTTGTACGGACAAATTATCAGGCCACTGGGCAAATTCCCTCCAACTTCATCGAGCTTTATCATTCTTTGGTTTTATCTAGAATTAGTGTTGTGACTGGTATATAAAAGACAAGCGCAAATAGATGCGAGAAAAGACTGGAAATATCATGGACATGACAACAAAGTGTGAATTTGAACAATTGTTATTTTTTATGAACATTTTTTATGAATAGTTTTTTTAATGAAGCAATAATGCCATGGCAAGGTGGAATAATTTAATTAATGACGATGTCGTTGTCTTATTTTCCCCGTGAACTCTAAATGTTACGGTGTTCCTATGTCATATTCAATTATCCATTTAATATTATTTTGACCAGCAAAACGGGAATGTCACCACATACCTTGTAATGTCGCGACAAATGTAAGACAATCAACAATTTTTCACTTGATGTGCAATCAATATCTGCAATCAAAATAGTGCAACTATAAAAATAGTAAGTATTTTAAGTATGTTGATTCTTGCGCGTTGCTTGAATAAAGTAATCAGTAATCAGATGCATTATTACATCTTATGTACAGGCATGTTCCACGTTATAAAAATACCGTAGTTTGCTAAATGTTGTACAAAGCTTGAAAATCAAACGTAAGCATGCTGAGTGCCAAGGCAACCCGAAAAAACAAACCTACTGAACACATACATGTCCTGCACATATTTGATGTCTACCCAATACTGGTTAATTGTTTACGACACTGACCCAACATTGAACCGGCGCTGGGTCGACGTCTGCTGTTTGATACCTGACTGTTGATTCTACGTCAAAACGGCGTGTGCACAGTGGTAATCTCTGAAAAGCTCCAATCATCCGGAATTAGAATGAACTTAACCCTTGGAGTCGCTATAATTTGTGTTTAACACTTACAGCGCGAGGATCAGAATCTGACGTCTGTAGACGTCAGATTCTGACGACTAAAGTCGATCCCCGCGCTGTAAGTGTTAAACACAAATTATAGCGACTCCAAGGGTTAAGTTCATTCTAATTCCGGATGATTGGAGCTTTTCAGAGATTACCACTGTAGACGTCAGATTCTGACGACTAAAGTCGATCCCCGCACTGTAAGAATAAAAATATATGTAATGGTCGCAGAACCATAACATAGGTATTCAAATGAATCAGAAAGAGCTAACGAAGACATTTATGATGATTTCAAGAAAAAACCCCTTTGATTGCGATGTGTTTTTTACAAATTATTTCAGCGCTTGAAGGGTTAATATTGAACACTACGGCGTAGCCAGAGCTGAGTTGTGAATACATCAAAATAACTATTGATGCAGGTGCCGTTTTGGACTCGAAATTTTCAGGATAAATTAAATTTAGTGTAAATGAGAATTACTTGTTGATTTGAAAAAAAAGTGTGTGGATATATTAGCAGCTAAAGGTTTAACCTTTAGCCCCCTAAGTCGTTTCTAATCCATTTTATTAGCCGTTAAAATCGCGGTTATTGGGACGGAAATTAGCGTTTTAACATCAACATTTGCACATGTTTGATCTCAAATTAAACAGATATGAGTAATTTTCACCCACCTGAAGTTGTGGGTCGCGGCAGCGAGACACAACTTCAGGTGGGTGAAAATTTAAATGATGAAATGCAGCTCCTTAGGGGTCAATATACAAACATGTGCATTACATATCGCGGAACGCAAAAATCTAAATCGTATTTTCGCACCACTTGTCCGACGTTCATATCCCACACATTGCCAAATAATGCTAAATCAAGTATATTACTTAGTGATGGCTGACTTATACTTATTTCCCTCTCAGTGCATCTTTTCGAGTTGACGTATAACTGTTTAGTTGACAGAGACGTATGACATTGGGAAGAGGGGGTAGCACTATTCTGAACACGTCGGTGGCCCCGGGCTGTTTAGCGACTTTTAAACGTCTGCAAGCCCCGGAGTGGTTGACACTTGGTGAGTTTGCTTTTATCCACCCTACAGGCTCCGCAGATATAGAATGTCAATATTTGGTGACATTTTAAAATGGACAATTGAATTCAGGGAAGCAAAATAAGAAGCGTTATATATATCGTGGGTGATCTCAATGTCTTTTCTTTATATTGTGATACTATTGAGTTATTACAACGTGACTATTGTTTTTTATAGCAGACGTTAGTGTCCCATCAAATGTAGGAAACAATATCAGCAAACAATAAGTATACTAATTCCAACGTTTACTCTTGTGTACTAATGAAAGGGATCATTTCAGTGGGACAACACAAAATTTTATTCTGGTAATTCTAAAAAAAATACATTGCCGAACAAAGAATTCTGTCACCGCGTGGCAATATTCTTTGTTGTGTTATGATTTTAGGAAGGAAAGAGACTTAAAGGTTCAGTGTTGATAGACCTGCCTGTCGTCGACCAAGAAGAACACATCGACAGTGCAAAGCCAAGAGCCAGTAACTGCTTACTATTAAGTAACCGGTTACTGCCTTTTGTCTTTGCAGAGGGCACACGTCCCCCACCCCCTTGTTGTTGACATGACACAGACTGTCACCGCGCGTTATCTCGAACCGCGATTAATGGCTGGAAATGACATCCATTGAAAACACGAAATTGACTGATTAGACGTCACTCCGTGTTACACATATAGCCAGGTTTATTTATCTGCACCCGAGATCTCGTTGACATTATATCCTGTGGCATGGCTATCGAATCTGGCTAGCAATTTTTAACCTAGCCCCGGTGGCTGAAACAGGTTCCAGCCACAGATTGACCCCGTACAAAATTGTGGGACATTTCTTTGTACGGTCATATCTAAGATTTGTCCCTGAATAATCAGGTGGAAAATAGTTTTTTCAGAATCAGTAGCATATCAGTTCCATGCCCGCATGCTCAGCTCAGAGGTCGCACAATCATTAAGAAGTTATGGACATTTTTCGGACCTTGAGGTCGGGATCGCTCTCAGTCACCGCCATGTTGAACTTTTCGAGTGAAGCAAATTAATACATCAATCCACGGCCTGGGAGAGGACGACACGGCTATTTTAAACCTTGCTCGCACCGTGTCCCGAAACACCGCTGGTGTACAATATTCGCTAGCCAATCTGAAAAATATATTTTAAGCTGTTAAGTAAATCAAATCATTGTCCTGAGGGTATGAGTTCGAGATCTTTCTCCGAAAGTTATCGCCATAATACATTTGTCTTCCTCAGTGAGTTTTAGCCTGAATGCACACAAAACTGATCTTAAGCCCAGTATATTAAAAAAGCTATATGTTTTCATCTGTCCATCTGTTTCTCAAAACTTTTTACTGTGAAGATTTGTATGCACGATTCGATGGGTCAAAAAGAAACTGAACATCAATGTTGTTGTCATCAGAAACTGACGATCCACAACACCAACTATAAGCTCTTGCCTCTAACGCATCAATCTTATCCAAGTGGTTATTTGTTAAACCTTCCTGTTAGATTATTTGTAAACACACTTTTAGTGTCATATATGTATAGGGGGCTATAAACGACCAAGCCTCATTCAACGCAGCACGTAGGAGATTGCTTTTACTGGCTGTTTATAGCTTTTTATGTGCTGCAATTCCTTTTAGTCGCTTATGTATATTTACCAAACAGGTTAATAGGGACGCACCATTTGATATCTTGGGGTAGGGTTATCACTTCTCTTCATGCATTTTTTCGAGAAATTGGCGATACAATTAATTTTCGTGTAAACTTGGAAAACAAAGAACTTTTTTACATGAAAATGCCCATGCAGGGGTTGATTTTAAATATAAGTTCTTCGGCGGGCCTCTTTCAATATTTGTTATGCACACTTCTTCAACGATTTTTTCACAATAACTAAACACCAAACATGTTTTCAATGAACTTTGTACCACCCCAGAAATAAAATCCAAAAAAACACGAGACGTGTGACCCATATTGTTTTGATGTTGGCCCATCGCCTACGACGCTGGGCCAACATCAGAACAACATAGGTTAAACGTACGCCAGTGTTTGCTGGGACGATGCTTCCCTGATGTGCGTTATTGTTTTTTTGTTATAGTCTACAGTATTAAACTTGTACACTCAGAGAAAATGTAAACAGTTTATCACGGCGGTGGTGATTGGCTGTTTCAAGCTGCTCAGAACTGTCACACATAATTCAGCTCTGCAAACCAAAATACAGTAACTGCTTGCTTGTAAAGTAAGCAATAACGGCATTTTGGCTTTGCATGGCAAAATAGGGCCAGCATTAACGTATTTATTTGGATTTCAAAAAAGCAAATAACCTGATACAATAAATCCTCTAAGCCTATTGAAAGTCATTAATTTTGTTGAACGGATCTATAACTCGTACTGGTAGGTTACTGAGTTAGCATCAGTTCCTTCTGTTTGGTCTGTATACCACCAGAAAATATGTACATTTTTTTGTTTCAAATGAATAGTTCTGTGCCTTATCCCGTGTATATTTGAGACTACCAGTGTTTGTATACTGTCGTGCGAAGTCAAATATTAGTAGCTGCTTAAGTGATAACCCAGCAAACAAGAGGCATTGAGGCGATGTTGGCAGCAAACAGCATTGGCTCAAAGTCTCGTGTTTGCTGGGAAGCAAGCAGGGACTATATTTGCCTTGCAGTAGGCCTATACCGGTCCAGATTACATAATGCCATGTGGTCTTTCACTGCAATGTTGTAGGAGGTTTGCCATTACTGGTGTTAAGGCCACAGTAATCAAAGGGTCAGTGGCCACTGATCATGTTATTGACCTAGTGATGATCTAACATTAGGACTATTGAATTTTAGTTTTTACCCTTGTACTCCTTTATTTCAATTGTCGTATATCATGTATGATTGCTGCGGTAGTGTTGTTTGACACATTGTTCATTTTCCTTGATAACAGGCCGGCGGCATCCGCAGATACTGACTGCATGGGGCCTGTCATATGTTTTTGGACACACATTTCATTTCCATCAGATGCCAGATATGCTACCCTGCTATTAAATTTTCACACTGAACAGTTTCCTGCAGTATTTAACACCAACAGTATTTAATCCTCTTAAGCATGTTAACTTCCAAACATATGGTTATATTCTAAATTCTGAATATTATTGCAATATCTTATTGGTGTCTGTGTTTCAAGTAGCCTACTGCCTGACATTCCATTGAATGTGTTGACACTGACTGGCTCACATTTAATTCTGACTTGCGCTTAGGTAATTCTTATGTTTTTATATTCATGGTTATTATGTGGTGTTCCTAATGATTAGCATAAATCCACAATGTCAGTGTCTGTATGGCAGGTGAACACAAATCCACAGCTGGCAATAAAAGCAATGAGATGACAGCAGATCCAATTATGATCATCAGAATATGCCAACCACTTCAAATTTTCATATAATATTCAAGGTTCAATTGTCACCTCAAAGTCAAGATGAACCTAAAAACATTGGTTCGTCAGCAAATTATTAATAGAAAAGTCCCTTGGTGTGTGTTGAATCAATGATACTACAACATCCTTGGATGAATAAACTAAATGGGTGCATGAATGGGATTGTTTGGTTATTGCATTTCTGTCACAATGACATTGGTACTCTCATACTGGCACATAAATCATGTTATATATTTATTAGTGTAACATCAGAATACAAAATAGGCATTATATTGATACCATTACATTTATACTATAATCGTTTTGGATGTACTGTAATAACAGTGTGTTAAATTAGTATTATGTGGATACTACTAAATTATCATAAACATCCAATATAAACGGGTAACGTTAGTTCCTTTGTTTGCATTCATCGCCTCAACTGGGCACGTAGGCATGCGCAATGGTGTCTGTAATTTGTTTAGAACTAAATTTATATCGCTGGCCGTGTATGTAAAATACAGCCCGTATTCTCGTACAAGTTACGATATATCGTTGGCTTCGGATTGGTTGAAATGGCCATCTCGACCAATCCGAAGCCTACGATATATCATAACTTGTATGTGAAAACCGGCCCAGGTGACAAAGTATAGTACTCCAAACCACGCCATTCCGTTATTTTATTATAAGGTAGCGTGACTAAATGACGCCTCTGATTGGTTTGAGTAGAGTACCATACTTGGCCCAAAACGGCCATTATGCAAGTTGAAGTATGCAATTCAGTTTTAACTTCTGATATGAGCAAATTGCCGGTGCCGCATATATTCAGGTTTTTATTTTTTATTAGCACATTTAGTACCAAATTTTAAACATGTTAAAGATAAAATGTGACATCAATCAGCAACATTTGAGAACAGCTGACCTACATTTTGTCAAATCTGAATAATTTTCACTCACTTGAAGTTGTGGATCGCGTCAGCGAGGCACAACTTCAAGTGGGTGAAAATTCAGATTGAATAATTTGGCGGTTAAAGGGTTAAGGACTTCGCTCAGCCAATATAACATGACAATGACTTTTAAATTCACTAAAGAAAAATACTATGTAGATCGATCCAAACAAGATATAATTATAATAATCTAACTCTTACATCCAAAGACGTATTTTAGACCAAATTATCTCAATGTAAGTAGATAACCCCAGAGGTTAAAACACTTTTTTTCTGGGCACAAATGAAAAATTCCACCAATGGAATGCCCGCATGCTTAGCTCAGAGGTCGCACAATCATTAAGAAGTTATGGACATTTTTCGGACCTTGAGGTCGGGATCGCTCTCAGTCACCGCCATGTTGAACTTTTCGAGTGAAGCAAATTAATACATCAATCCACGGCCTGGGAGAGGACGACACGGCTATTTTAAACCTTGCTCGCACCGTGTCCCGAAACACCGCTGGTGTACAATATTCGCTAGCCAATCTGAAAAATATATTTTAAGCTGTTAAGTAAATCAAATCATTGTCCTGAGGGTATGAGTTCGAGATCTTTCTCCGAAAGTTATCGCCATAATACATTTGTCTTTCTCAGTGAGTTTTAGCCTGAATGCACACAAAACTGATCTTAAGCCCAGTATATTAAAAAAGCTATATGTTTTCATCTGTCCATCTGTTTCTCAAAACTTTTTACTGTGAAGATTTGTATGCACGATTCGATGGGTCAAAAAGAAACTGAACATCAATGTTGTTGTCATCAGAAACTGACGATCCACAACACCAACTATAAGCTCTTGCCTCTAACGCATCAATCTTATCCAAGTGGTTATTTGTTAAACCTTCCTGTTAGATTATTTGTAAACACACTTTTAGTGTCATATATGTATAGGGGGCTATAAACGACCAAGCCTCATTCAACGCAGCACGTAGGAGATTGCTTTTACTGGCTGTTTATAGCTTTTTATGTGCTGCAATTCCTTTTAGTCGCTTATGTATATTTACCAAACAGGTTAATAGGGACGCACCATTTGATATCTTGGGGTAGGGTTATCACTTCTCTTCATGCATTTTTTCGAGAAATTGGCGATACAATTAATTTTCGTGTAAACTTGGAAAACAAAGAACTTTTTTACATGAAAATGCCCATGCAGGGGTTGATTTTAAATATAAGTTCTTCGGCGGGCCTCTTTCAATATTTGTTATGCACACTTCTTCAACGATTTTTTCACAATAACTAAACACCAAACATGTTTTCAATGAACTTTGTACCACCCCAGAAATAAAATCCAAAAAAACACGAGACGTGTGACCCATATTGTTTTGATGTTGGCCCATCGCCTACGACGCTGGGCCAACATCAGAACAACATAGGTTAAACGTACGCCAGTGTTTGCTGGGACGATGCTTCCCTGATGTGCGTTATTGTTTTTTTGTTATAGTCTACAGTATTAAACTTGTACACTCAGAGAAAATGTAAACAGTTTATCACGGCGGTGGTGATTGGCTGTTTCAAGCTGCTCAGAACTGTCACACATAATTCAGCTCTGCAAACCAAAATACAGTAACTGCTTGCTTGTAAAGTAAGCAATAACGGCATTTTGGCTTTGCATGGCAAAATAGGGCCAGCATTAACGTATTTATTTGGATTTCAAAAAAGCAAATAACCTGATACAATAAATCCTATAAGCCTATTGAAAGTCATTAATTTTGCTGAACGGATCTATAACTCGTACTGGTAGGTTACTGAGTTAGCATCAGTTCCTTCTGTTTGGTCTGTATACCACCAGAAAATATGTACATTTTTTGTTTCAAATGAATAGTTCTGTGCCTTATCCCGTGTATATTTGAGACTACCAGTGTTTGTATACTGTCGTGCGAAGTCAAATATTAGTAGCTGCTTAAGTGATAACCCAGCAAACAAGAGGCATTGAGGCGATGTTGGCAGCAAACAGCATTGGCTCAAAGTCTCGTGTTTGCTGGGAAGCAAGCAGGGACTATATTTGCCTTGCAGTAGGCCTATACCGGTCCAGATTACATAATGCCATGTGGTCTTTCACTGCAATGTTGTAGGAGGTTTGCCATTACTGGTGTTAAGGCCACAGTAATCAAAGGGTCAGTGGTCACTGATCATGTTATTGACCTAGTGATGATCTAACATTAGGACTATTGAATTTTAGTTTTTACCCTTGTACTCCTTTATTTCAATTGTCGTATATCATGTATGATTGCTGCGGTAGTGTTGTTTGACACATTGTTCATTTTCCTTGATAACAGGCCGGCGGCATTCGCAGATACTGACTGCATGGGGCCTGTCATATGTTTTTGGACACACATTTCATTTCCATCAGATGCCAGATATGCTACCCTGCTATTAAATTTTCACACTGAACAGTTTCCTGCAGTATTTAACACCAACAGTATTTAATCCTCTTAAGCATGTTAACTTCCAAACATATGGTTATATTCTAAATTCTGAATATTATTGCAATATCTTATTGGTGTCTGTGTTTCAAGTAGCCTACTGCCTGACATTCCATTGAATGTGTTGACACTGACTGGCTCACATTTAATTCTGACTTGCGCTTAGGTAATTCTTATGTTTTTATATTCATGGTTATTATGTGGTGTTCCTAATGATTAGCATAAATCCACAATGTCAGTGTCTGTATGGCAGGTGAACACAAATCCACAGCTGGCAATAAAAGCAATGAGATGACAGCAGATCCAATTATGATCATCAGAATATGCCAACCACTTCAAATTTTCATATAATATTCAAGGTTCAATTGTCACCTCAAAGTCAAGATGAACCTAAAAACATTGGTTCGTCAGCAAATTATTAATAGAAAAGTCCCTTGGTGTGTGTTGAATCAATGATACTACAACATCCTTGGATGAATAAACTAAATGGGTGCATAAATGGGATTGTTTGGTTATTGCATTTCTGTCACAATGACATTGGTACTCTCATACTGGCACATAAATCATGTTATATATTTATTAGTGTAACATCAGAATACAAAATAGGCATTATATTGATACCATTACATTTATACTATAATCGTTTTGGATGTACTGTAATAACAGTGTGTTAAATTAGTATTATGTGGATACTACTAAATTATCATAAACATCCAATATAAACGGGTAACGTTAGCTCCTTTGTTTGCATTCATCGCCTCAACTGGGCACGTAGGCATGCGCAATGGTGTCTGTAATTTGTTTAGAACTAAATTTATATCGCTGGCCGTGTATGTAAAATACAGCCCGTATTCTCGTACAAGTTACGATATATCGTTGGCTTCGGATTGGTTGAGATGGCCATCTCGACCAATCCGAAGCCTACGATATATCATAACTTGTATGTGAAAACCGGCCCAGGTGACAAAGTATAGTACTCCAAACCACGCCATTCCGTTATTTTATTATAAGGTAGCGTGACTAAATGACGCCTCTGATTGGTTTGAGTAGAGTACCATACTTGGCCCAAAACGGCCATTATGCAAGTTGAAGTATGCAATTCAGTTTAAATTTCTGATATGAGCAAATTGCCGGTGCCGCATATATTCGGGTTTTTATTTTTTATTAGCACATTTAGTACCAAATTTTAAACATGTTAAAGATAAAATGTGACATCAATCAGCAACATTTGAGAACAGCTGACCTACATTTTGTCAAATCTGAATAATTTTCACTCACTTGAAGTTGTGGATCGCGTCAGCGAGGCACAACTTCAAGTGGGTGAAAATTCAGATTGAATAATTTGGCGGTTAAAGGGTTAAGGACTTCGCTCAGCCAATATAACATGACAATGACTTTTAAATTCACTAAAGAAAAATACTATGTAGATCGATCCAAACAAGATATAATTATAATAATCTAACTCTTACATCCAAAGACGTATTTTAGACCAAATTATCTCAATGTAAGTAGATAACCCCAGAGGTTAAAACACTTTTTTTCTGGGCACAAATGAAAAATTCCACCAATGGGTCTGTTTACTTCCACTTGTCAAACACGGTGTCGGGAAATGTCATCTGTGGTTGACGTAAAAATCGGATAGAAAATTCTGTATTTTTCATTTGCAGATTATTATTGCAAGTCCTTGTAACTAAATTTCCAATGGCTGCGGTAGGCCCTACTTATTCATTTTTTTGTTATGTTTTTGAAATCGATATTGCTAACAAAATTTCTCGCTTTAAATGAATTAAAATAACCTTTGTTAACAATTAGATTTGGTATAATTTGCAATAATTGATTCCTTAAAAAACCACGTCACCTGGACTAAAGAGTATGACAGGGATAGATCCGTATTAAATCACTGGACGAAACTGGTAAAAATATCTTGTCATTTTTTATAAAATTATTTCTGTTCTACAACAACTGTATCTACCAAGATAAAAAAGTATGGTACAAGCCATTATGCTTTTAATATGTATACTTACACAGAAAATAATAATTTGTAAGCCAACATGAAAAAATGTAGTTGTTTGTTGTCAGCTTGATAATTATTTAAACATTAAATTATTTAAGGCCATAGCATTGAAAGGGTTGAACAGTACTGAAAGGTGTGTGGTGTTTTTGCCTCTGGTTCTTAACAGGTCGTCACCGCAGCTCCACCCACTGACACACCATTAGACACGAGGTGGTGATCCATGATGATGTTGTTTTAACGTTGGGCCAGCGTCGTAGACGGTGGATCAACATTGAGACAACATCGGGTCAGCATTCCGTGTACTGAGACTGTCACCACATTCTGTAACAGCTTAATGCAGTCAGAATGGACAGCCATTTTCATCCCCAAACACCGTTAAACGGTTTTTTATTTGCAGCGATGGCCAGACAGATTAAAGGTTGATATATGTGTCTGATAAAAAAAAGGTTTTGAGCCCCTATAGCTTGATCTCATATCATTGGCCTATACTGTTCTTTGTTGATATATTGATAGAATTTGAACGTTTAAATGGCCAACAAAGAGGGTCATATTTTTCTTCCGCACGGACCTGCGGGTTATCATGGTTATTGTACCCACCAAAAGTTTTGTCATAATAGACTGTCATTGGTAATTACAGACAGTCATTCACAGCCCTCCTTACCTGTGTACACTTGCCCCGCTGAGTGGTGGAAGCTCGGATCCCCGACTGCATCAAACGCAATTGTTTAGAAAGGAAAGGCTACAGACCACAGAAAGTGTAGAAAGGGTGTTTTCTGTAGTTTTTGTCCCACAAATTGGACTGCCAGCTGAGACTTTCAGCGTCGAGCATTTATTCTGTGACGTTTATTTGGCAGGTGCCAAGAATGGGGCCCCGCTCTGTGTCTTGTCTCAGGAAGGTTTACAGTGGAACACAGTTTCACAAGACCGTGTCGTCACCTTGGTATTAAAGGGTCGTCTCTGCCACCTTGCAAAGTGACAGGTACGACCCTTTAACCCTTCAACCGCCAAATTATTCAATCTGAATTTTCACCCACTTGAAGTTGTGTCTCGCTGACGCGATCCACAACTTCAAGTGAGTGAAAATTATTCAGATTTGACAAAATGGAGGTCAAATATTTGTTTTCAAATATTGCTGATTGATGTCACATTTTATCTTTAACATGTTTCAAATGTGGTAGTTAATGTGCTAATAAAAAATGAGTCCACATGAAATGAGTCCACCACAGATATTACAATAACACAATTCTAATTTTGTCTAAGTATTTGTTCAAGCTCTTAGTTCTATAGAATTACAAGTGTAGTCAGCAAATTATTATTTATGATAGAAAGAGTACGAACTATTTTTTTCAATGTGTAACAACACTATACGGTGTCTCTGTGGAGCTAAAATATCCTATCTGCCACAGGAAATACATAACACATAATGTATTGTGCATTTCTACTGCCACTTATGTGGCAGATAGGACACTTTGGCTCCAAGATTATGATGTGTGATCCGTTGTAAGAAATATCCCGATTAACCCTTGAAGCGCTGAAATATTTTTATATAAACCAAAAGACCAAAAGGTATTTTTCAATTTAAAATCATCATAACATGTCTTAGTTAGCTTTCTCCGCTTCATTTGAATACCTGTCATGGTTTCTGTGGCTATTAAAAAGTGTTACCCTTTCGGTGCAGGGATCGGCTTTAGACGCCAGAATCTGACGTCTACAGACTAAAGGTTTATAGTCAGATATCAAGTCTGAAGACCTGTCATCCGACTTCACATTTTACCATTTAATCACTGGATCTTTTCATTCATATGCTATTTCAGCTGCACAGTGAGCATACAGTCCTGCGGCCATTTCGGCGCGTTGAATTTATCGTAGGGGAGACCCAGGAGGATTTGGACACAATGTGCATTTGGAGGGTAGGTCTAGGCTATAAATAGATGACGTCACTACAGGATAACCACCCTCAGGGAATGGCTTTAGGGAATCCTTTAACCAAGACCAAGTCAGTGGACGATATTTTTTTTAATTTTAAATGTTTGGTCACAATTTGTTTAATTTTTACCTGTCGAAGTAACTTATCAGATGCAAGTTCAATTTTTTTATTCATTAATGACTATTCTTTGATTTCACCTTAAAAATTTCAATACTAGGGCTGGCTGTTTTACTCATTTTGCGTAATTCAATTTTATGGCAAATGTCTCAGTTATTCGAGAATTGAGCTATTTATAGATTTTCATGCCGTTGGGTGCATTTGGACAGAAGATTCAGGAAGGATTTGGACACTTGGGGAGGATTTGTCCATATTCTCCCCAAATCACTTGTCCAAATCCTCCCCAGAGCATGAAATCCATTATCCCAATAACTAAAGTTATAAAATGGCTCAGATAATATGACTCTCAATGAATAAAAACTTTTTATTGATTCTAATTATGTCCAAATGCTCCCCAGCCATGTCCAAATTCACCCACACATGGGGGTGGATTTGGACAAATTTGATTTTTTTCTATCTCTATTCACGTTATTCTTCTGCATAGAATGTTGAAAACACATATGGCTATCGATAGGCATAGTGAGTCACTTTCTTTGGGCAAGAGATGAGGCTTATCACATGAACATAGTAGGAGAAAAATGAAAAAAAGCTCCTGGGTTTTCCCTACACATTGCCATCTCTGCCACCTGAGCTAAGTGAAGCGCCTTGCCCAAGGACACAACATCGAAACAATGTCACAAGATCGAGAGGTGAGAAACAAGATATTTCTCTGAAAATCCTGCACCAAGCGGGGTTCGAAACCGCACGGCAGGCAGCGACATTGGCAAAACGCCATGCTCTAGCCAATACGCCACGTCCCTCTCTTAAGTCGATCCCCACACCGGAAAGGTAAACTGTAGTGTAGTGTCTAGATCAAACAGATCACTGATCCCAACATAATTCTGGCATGTCTTGATACATTCTCTCACTCATAGGTGGTCTAACTCCCCTGACTGTATTGTATTGAAAAATGAGATCCGACATCCGAAATAAATAAACTGTAGCACAGCATCAGACCAGCGACGTAGACTTTGGCCCCACCGACGTTTCCCAAGGGGCACACGACATTGTTGCGACGTTGAATCAACGTCAATGACGTTGATTCAACGTCGCAACAACGTCGTGTGCCCAGTGGGAATTGTTGAATTTTGCTGGAATGGATGATACGAACACAAACCAGACTCCCAAGACGACGACCTGTATAATAAACCTCACACCCCTGTCTGTCATCTCAGACACTCTCATACAGCAATCACATACATTCTCTAGATTAAAACCTAATATAACTAACTGTAAATCTGTCAGTATCAGTGGTAATGAAAATGAATCTTACTGGAGCAATAGGATTCAATAAAACAAAGGATAGACTCTTAAGTGCAAAAGTTGATCCGCAATTGTTATTAACCATGCACACACAGACTTAACAATATTAAATGGGATTAGTAATAATTATAGCGCTAATGAGAGGGTAGATTTGGTCTGAAAAAATAAACGAAAACCATTGAACCGCTAAAAATATGAGATAATTATGAATTGGAGTTTAACCCTTTAACCGCCGGGACCGATTATATTCGGTTTTTCGTTTTTTTATCACCACTTTATGTACCACATTTTATAGACGTAAAGGATAAAATGTGACATTAAATCAGCAAGATTTGAAAATAGTCGACCTCCATTTTGTCAAATCTGAATAATTTTCACTCACTTGAAATTGTGGATCGCGTCAGCGAGACACAACTTCAAGTGGGTGAAAATTCAGATAGAATAATTTGGCGGTTAAAGGGTTGAAGTAGGTGGGTCGTTACGATTCGCCGAGGACATGTTGTAGGTTCACCCGCATGCGCAGCATGGTTCACGTTCCACAGGAGTGGGGTCCGTCAGAAGTAAATATTTTGAATCAGTGAAGCGAAACGGCTGACCTGCTTTATTGTCACTTTGCTCATTGTTTTATCCTCGTTTGTACATTCATTTTTAAATGTTTAAATGTCCTTTTATATATTACAGGTGGCCTACATTTACATATTCCTATTTACGTGCGTGCGAGCGATATTACCCAGTCAGGTTGTGCTAGTTGTTTTCCTGTGCTGTGATTTGACATACATTGAAATACAAATATAACCATGGTAACGTTTTTTCTTAGTTGTCGCGCGGAGAATATTTACAGAAATATGAGTATGGCTCATATCATGAAATTTTCATTTTCATTAGCTGATTCATTATTTGACGTTGCCATCCACATTTTTCTACCATAGGCTATTGAAAATAATTATAAATGAATGAAAAAATCTGAGAAAAAACAATGAGCGCTAAATGATTCACACGTGGCGAAAATGGGTAGGCCCCTATGAAAAACCGTTTATTTAGACCCTTATCTATTTAATCGTATGCATATTTTTTGTGATGATTGTGTCGCGGACCCCGGGGTAGAGTGTAGAATAACAAGTGTCGCCCCGGTCTTCGCGGGTGGGGACCGTGGCTCTTGGAGTGGCCTGCACACACTGTGGTAGAGTACGCCATTTATCATAGTTTTTGCTGTGTTGTGTGATTAATGATAAGACAGTCCAGCAAACGCAACACGTTGAACCAATGTTGGCTTAATGTTGGTCCACGCTGGACCAACATTAAGCCATCATTGGTTGAACGTATAGTGTTTGCTGGGATGCAGCGTTATTAATTATTAGGCCGTCTCTTTCACATTGCATCACAACGTACACGAAGTGTCCAACGGTACTATGGCAAAAAATGGGTCTGATTAATTGTGTGCCAATAAAATCAGGCTTATGCTTAATCATGTTGAACAATTTTTGCGATCCGACTCCAGAAAGAGTTAGACTTAGAATGTGTGTGGCAAATATTCACTTATTCACAAAAAGTTATAAAATGAAAGTATGTACCAATGAATTGTTGTTATATAGTAACTACCATTCCGCCAATGTATTGTACTTTTTAGAACAATTTTATTTAAGTGTTACTCACTATTATAATACTATATTACTATGTTAATGCGGAAATTGTATACAAAATACAGTAAAATACAGCTGACATCACGGAGTTTAGTGAGTGTTTTATACATATTTTAAGTGTAGTTAATAATCAAAGTACAACAAATTATAGAACGATACAATTTAACGAGCCCTCGTTGTCAATAACGGCGAATAGATTACGGAACAGATTATGATATTGCACGGGGCATATGGCCGATGTCAACAAGTGGTAAATTGGCCACGAGACGGTAATTGGCAGTGTTCTGTAAACGCATTTATCTAAATAAACCACTCGGCAATCCAGCCTAAGTAAACCATTGATTTATTGATATAATATGATAAACTCGGGAAAATACCGACAGCAGTACTGACTCGTTTTCCCACCACGTACAGCACTGAATCGCTAACGCGATTCAGTGCTGTACGTGGTGGAAGCGAAAACGAGGAACGTTCGCGACAAAAAAGACCACACACCTATTCCAGATTAGTTGTTACCAACATTAATTTTTTAAGTTTAGATCGGACCTGTTGCAGGCAAGGGGCTAATTTGATAACCCGGTGATCTCATTATCACCAGGTCTTATTACAACGCGGTTATTAATTGGGCTGTTATGTCCTCGACATGTGGCACACTTAAAACTGTACTGCAGTGTACTGCCGTGCAAAGTCAGAAAGGCAGTAACTACTCAGTCGTCAAGTAACCGGTGGTGCCTTTTGGCTTTCCAGGGCAGTGTACACAGAGAAAATTTGCAAGTGAACTTTATGCATTCCCCGGGGAAAAAAATAATGAAACGCTATTGAGAAAGTATATTCGCTTCATTTTCTCTATAGCAGGGCTTGACCTCCAGGCCGTCCGTTACGTTACGTCCGTTACGTTTAATATTTACATCATGCAATACCTGTTCAACTAATATGAAGTAATCTGGGCCTGAGTTGACGAGAAATCAACTTAAACCGATCTTAAGCCCTCTTTAGCTCACGTTACTTTAGTGAACGTCCTAAATATTAATTTACATAGGTCCTATACGTGCTATCTTTCTGGTGCTATGTACCCTGGGGGAGTGTTTGGAGTGATCGACATCTGTGTCATATTTTTATAAAATAACCTCTATATAATCTGAATGCAATCTGATGTTGGCAGTTGATTTGAATATATAGGATACCTCTCACATCAATTATCTATAAGGCGCTTTTTTTTCAAATGTGTAGTGTCACTCAGAAATCGGTCATTTTCCAAGATGGCCGACATTTGGCCAAGATCAATCATCAATTTCATATACATTTCGATAGAATAGAAGCAGACTTATGATTTAATGTCTATTGTAAGCCCGACCTAGTGGTGTAGTCAGGATTCACTTTAGACATTGAATTGTGGGTAAAATCCAAGATGACTGCCATTTGTTCATAGTTTAGACAATAAGGTTTAGACAATTGGTATCATTTTCGACAGAATAGAAGCAGATTCATGGTTTTGGTGTCGACCATGGTGTTTTAAGGTATGCCCGACCTAGTAATGTGACCAGAAATTACTTTAGAGATAATTAGGTACAAGGACGAAGAATAAATTTATATACATTTTGTTAGAGAATAGAAGCATATTCACGATTTTGGTGTCTACCATGGGGTTTTTATGTATGCCTGCCTTAGTGTTTATGCATTGAATTTTCGGTAATAATACAAAATTGCTGTCATTTATCCAAACCAAGCAATACATTGATGTACTGTTCGACAGCATAGAATCAGCTTTTGGTGTATATTAGCCTATAAAGCTGTAGGTATGCCCGATTTATTTTAGAGATTGCATTGTGTGTAAAGTCCAAGATGGCCGCCATTTATCCAAGGTCAAACAACAAATTTGTATTATTTTTGACAAATTTGATGCAACTTCATGATTTTGATGTCTACCTTAGAATTTTCAGGTATGGGCACCTATACTACCTAGTGGTGTGACACGAAAATACTTTAGACGTTAATATTGATTGAAAATCCAAGATGTTCCAATATGTTCAAGGGCGAACAATAAACTGATATAATTTCCGACAGAATAGGAACAGATTCCTGATTTTGTTTTTTATCATGGGGTTTTCTGGTATGTCCGCCCTAGTTGTGTGGCAGCCAGAATGTACTTTAGATATCATACAATAATTGTGGAAAAAAATATAAGATGGCCGCCACTTGTCGAAGGTCAAACATTAAATTGATATCATTTTGGTAAGAATTCTGGTATCTACAATGGTGTTTTCAGGTATATGTAATGTGGTCAGAAAGTATACTTTAGACATTGCGTTGTGGGTAAAATCCAAGATGGTAGATCAAATATCATCTACAGAATGATCATACAATAATTGATATTGGCGGAATTAAGATAGATGATGCTGATGCCTAAGGACTTTGGAATTTTCGGTATATGAAAATGAATTTTCGACAGAATAGAAGAAGATTAATTATTTTGGTGTTTACCATGGTGTTTTAGGTATGGCCAGGCCAACCCAGAAGTGTGGCTAGAAAGTACTTTATATAATTCATTGTGGGCAAAAAATACAAGATGCATGGCCGCCATTTGTCCACGATCGAACAATAAATTGATAGTATCAATTGAAGTATAGATTCATGGTTTTTCAGGTATGCCTGACGTAGTGGTATAGTCAGAAAGTACTTTATACACATGCATTGTGAGTAAAATCAAAGATGGTAAACAAAATATTGTAGGCCTATACAAGAGCATGATCATAGAATAATTTGTTTAACTTTTGTCAAAATTAAGATATCGTGTCTATTACCTGTAATATTATAGGGTTACCCGTATGCACGGCATGTTTATGTCATCATAAATAATGCTAAAGCCAAGATGGCGGCCATAAGACATAGAAAATTGCCCCTAAACTTGCCCCTGCTATAGCAGACGTAAAAATCATCAATCAGCTTCTACTCTGTATGGAAAAGAATATCAATTAATTGTTTGAACTTGGTCAAATGGCGGCCATCTTAGAAAATGGGCGATTTCTTAGTTACGCTACGAATTTACAAAACACCTAGTGGACAATTGATCCCAGATGTAGGCCCTAACCTGTGGGCATATTCCAATCAACATATTCAAATCAACTCAACGACTATGCATGAAGAGATGTATACGGGTAGTAGTAGTCAGAACCGAATGCTACTTTAAATATGACATTGGTTGAGTAGGATTATACATATATGACTATAGGTGGAGGGGCGTTGTTGGTATGCGAATCCTTATGATCATTGAAGGGAATAAATTTGACCTATTCGAGAAAACAAAATAATGCGGTATATGTTTTGAATGCTGGTCATAAACTATAGTGACGATTTTTCATATCTCGACGTCACATCCACAACTCCGAACTGTCAAATGTATGGTGTGTGCAATATTCTCTTTAAATGTGCATCTGAAAGATCCTCGAGATTATTGGAAAATAGTGCATCGTGTCCAATTTATTAACATTTTTTCTCAAGTAAAGACTGAACAGTAACCTACTCGTATAAATATTTACTCAAAGAACAAAAAATTCCGTCCCGAAGTTACGTGTTCTTAAAAACACAGACGAGACATCAGTGACAATAGTAGCGTTAGGTCTGACATCCTCCATAAAAAATCCAGCTTTAACGCTAAAACATGCAGCAAAGCAGTTTAGATTATAGACGAGGTAAAATAATATACGTACGACTTCCATGCTAAATAGGACAGAAATATGAAGTATGCATGCGATCGCCAATATCTCAAATCTGGCAGATTACGTCTTTTTGTACAGACCAGATGAGATAGCACTCTCGCTTCACCGAGCAGAGATAAGGTTTACTGGTGGTGAAAGATATATCCGTTTGTGATTTTTTAGCCGACAGGATGGTAAATAAAAACGTGTGTCAACTCTGTCACGCCGATTTACGTCTCAATTCTGAGGTAATAACGACCGTTATCATGGTGGACATCTTTGGCATTCATACCTGTTAGCAGTTTATTGGAGCAGAACTACCATCAGGCTGAGCATACCATTGAAAATAAAACTTACAGGACTTAAGGAGCTAGGCCTAATGGACTTAGGATACCTCCCATACGAATTTTAAAATACAATTGCGAAAACATTCCCATTTAAATTTGCGCTGATGATAGTTTTCTTAATTTTGAATGGACTAAAATAGCCCACTCACCGTAGGCCAACTAATGCGAGTTAGGCCTAATTACCGGGTACGTAACATTTTAAGACGGTTTACTTTGACTATGGACGGGCGCAACAGCCATCTTTAAATCTGACGGTAGATATGAATATCCAGGGTAGGCAGTTTGATCAGGAGATTGGTAATTGGCCTAGCTGGATCATAAACTCATCACTCCAGCTAACTTACTGTGATCAATTTGCCATTGCCTTAATTTTAATGTTAGTTATGTCTGATACAGTGCCTATTTTTTTCATTTATTTTAACAACTTTACAAATAAGTCTGTAATATTCATGTGCAAATATAGTAGGCCTATATTGTCTTTTTCGTGGTTTATCTTTTATTTAAGCATAATTATGCCTAAATCCATAGATATTATCTTTTGTCTAGCCTGACTTGTTGAATATCTGGGAGCCGTTCCAACAAAGCCGGAAATTTTTGTTCGAGATTAATTTTAGCATCACACAATGCTACGACACAAGAAGAATTTGACAAGAATTCAATTTTAAATGTACATACCAGAGAATCTATTTTGTAGGCCTACTGTAGTACACATCCTGTATCCGTGTAGGCCTACAGTGATAAGCGTTCCAAATTATCTATTGATACGAAATCACTCATCCGCGGTAGCGGCGAGTTAGAAGTCACTTCAATAATAATATGGGTACATTAAGCTAAACCCAGTATACACAGGTCTGTTGTTGGATTAATGTTCGGCCAGCGTCTGCTCCATTGGCCCAACATTACTCTAACATTACTATCATTGCAAAACATCCTGTTCTCACTGGGAGGGGGCATGACGGCGCGTCCCCACAATTTAAAATTGATTTCCCCGCATTTGTAGGCCTACAGTCTAAAACTTATTATTTCAAAAAAAAAAGAATTCCCCTACTAAAATAATAAGCATTATTTTATTCTATGTTTTATGCAATGATTCGGTATATTAATATTGTAGGTGATCGGTAGATGGGCCACCAAATTAGATACAATACAATAGGATACAATAGGAGTGGTTATATTAACACATTTGTGCAAAATCACAATGCAGGGGCAGATCCAGGATATGAAGAAAGGGTTTGGACTGCATCAAAACATTTTTTTGCTTATTTAGGCCACTTCAGGGGACTTTTTAAATACCCCCCTCCTCCTGCGCCACCCCACCCCCCCGGATCCGCCACTGCAATGTCGTCACCATTTACGACGCACAGAGTTAGCCGGATTTGGTTAAATCATAGGAGCTAAAATAAAATGGGTGCTAGGTGGGTGATTTTGAAAGAACGACCGATGGAGTATTTCGTTCTTCACATCGATTTTGTTAACATAATTTTATTACTATATGTTCTGCTGCTATAGCTTATATTAACGTTCACATGAAATGTGATCTGTTAAAAGTGAGTGAATATTGTTTTACGTGGCCTTCTGCACAATAATGGCAGTGCCGCGACAGATCGAGCAAGCTCGAAGTCGGGACTGTGCCCTACTCTTATCGAAGGACTTCAAGGGTTCTTTACCGTGCCATACCATAGACAGAACTGCACACTCCAGGCCTTTGAACAATTTGGAGCACTGTATAGGCACAACATCGATGACAAATATCCGACCGGCCGGGATTCGAACCCAGTAGGCCTACGTCTATGTCTACGAGTTTCGAGCTAAAACGTGGTCGAATTAGCCATCGTGACTGGCAATTTCTGTGAGAAATGATTCCCAGCAAATACGATAAATTGAACCAATATTGCCTTAAGTTAACCCTTTAACCGCCAAATTATTCAATTTGAATTTACACCCACTTGAAGTTGTGTCTCGCTGACGCGATCCACAACCTCAAGTGAGTGAAAATTATTCAGATTTCACAAAATGGAGGTCAACTCTTTTCAAATCTTGCTGGTTGATGTCACATTTTATCTTTAACATATTGAAAATGCGGTACTTAATGTGCTAATAAAAAAATAAAACCCGAATATATGCATCACGGGCGGGTAAAGAGTTAACGTTTGCCCACTCTCTGTGACGCTGGCCCAACAATAAAACAATACTGGCTCAATATATCGTGTTTACTGGGTTGAGAACCACTAGATACATAGATAAAGAAAAGAGTGTAAGATGACATGTATTTCGTCCATGGTGGCGGTTTCTTGGCGCACGTAAGCTTATGGACCTGTCACATAAATTTGACAAATCGCTTATTCCCCGAAGCAATACCAACCAAAGTGCGGCAGGTAGCCATGGAATGCAAGTAACCCCTGGCAACCGCAAACCTTGATCCCAGGTGCCCATGTTTTAGAAAATAGTATTAATATTTGTTTTTGTTTGTTTGAGAGTCATGAGGTAAATATTCCTATTTTGTTTCATCGCATCACTCCTGTGAATGTAGGCTAAGTCGTACTTAGGCTATTACTACTAATTTAGTGCAACTGGTCTTGTTATTTAAGCGACACTATCAGGCCAAAAGTCATCCAGAAACCAAAATTTTATTTTCGCTTTTTGATAGGTCTTTATATAATGACCTTCTAATATGTGAACATGTCTATAGACTAGAATAATTTTTGTGGAAGTATTTTAAATTTTGGGTTGCTGTAGCAAGTGTGTCGAAGGCCCCATTTATCAGCTGTTTTTTATTATATATTTTTTTTTATATATTTTTTTATTTCTTACATGCATGTTCGAAATTAAATTCCGTTCTTATTTCTTGCTTAACTGGTAATGCGCAACACAAAATTTAAAAAAGTCAAACTTACGCAATTATAATCTATGGACATGTTGACATATTATAGACATATCAAGGTGCCAGAATGAAAATGTTAACTACAAAGAGTTGCTCGGAAACAAACACGAAAGCAGCCCTCCGTTATCGCTCGACCACTATCTTAAAATTGTTTGCTCCCAAAACTTAATCAGGTCATTGGCTGACATTGCTGTGTATATTTGCCAAATAAGATCTGCTGGAAACTTTTTCCTGAAACGCGCTAACAAGTATTTCGTTGTTAGTGGCCGTAGTAATTAAAAGGTTGATTATATGGGGGTCAAAATGTCACAAAAAATCCCACAGTGGTATATGATGGCTAAGTGAAGTATGAGGAAGCAGAAATTCATAGATCAGCTATCATGCACGATTTCCGAAAAAGTGACAAAAATGGCCGACTGGCAGCCATTCTGGATTTTTTAGTGTGAAATTTGTCATGGGTTATCCTTGTGTGAGACATTACATATTGTTTTATATTCATGGTCCAGTCATTTTGCCTTTCTTGAGTTAAGTAGATATTACAAAATTTAAAATGGCCGCTAAACGGCCATTTTGAAATTGTTTGATCCCAAAAGTTAATCAGGTCATTGGCAGACATAGCTGAACATATTTGCCAATTAAAAGATCTGATGGCAACTTTTTCTTGGAATGCGCTAACGAGCATTTCTTCGTTAGTGGCCATAGTTATTAAAGGGTTGATGATATAGGGATCAAAATGTCACCAAAACAATTCCCCAGTGGTACGTGATGGCTATGTAAAGTATAAGAAAGCAGAAGTTGATAGATTAGTAGCTATCTTGAAAACAAATAACTGCGGCGGCGAGGGCAGCCTAATTATTCGCATGACAATACCATATGATTAGTCACATAAACACAGAAACAAACTAGTTGACCGAAGTAAGCACAATGTCAGCTCCTTGTCACAATCTAAATGCAGACAATAATATAAGATTCGTATCCATATTCTTCCAACGGCTCGAAAACGAACAAAAACTAGTACATACTGATTCAATTTAACTAAAACAAAGCACGATAAAATTTGGCTCATTTGAGACTAGTTGTCAAAATTGGTTTCATAAAAATATTTTTTATTAAATGTATCCATTGTCGATATGATATCCTCATTAGATTGGAAAGTAAATGTGACCAATGTCAATTGCCATTTGCTGTTCTAGATATTTCTATACTTTGTTACGGTTTCTCTCACAAGATTTTAGAATAGATCTGGTAAGTTTCCTATCGGCAGTAATAGGAAATCCAATTCATGGAGCAGGATGCTTTGCATCGTACCATTTAGCCCTAATATCTGAAATGCGTCCTGTGAATTTCAACTTATAGGTAACTGTTCGATATTTAAATCTTGTATTGAACATGTTGAGCACGGGTTGAGCGTATCCCGTAACAAAAAATGTTCACATCGACCAGTAAAAAGCTTCTCTCGTGGGAAAACAACATAATACCTTCAAATTAATTATAAAAAATACCCACATATTTAGGTCTATATTACAATAAACAAATAAAACAATTAATGACTTGATAAGAGACAGACATCTCACTTATTGTATTACTAAATGTTGGTAGGCCTATTTGATAAAACTTATTTATTAACAAGAAATCAAACAAATCTTAAATGTCGGCGCAAAATTCAGATATACCATACTTACTTTGCTCTTTTATTTGAACTCAAAACAGTCTTTAAAATAAATAAAACACAATCAAACGATTTTGATATATACATATGATATACACAGTTTATTCATCTCGAGCTGCCATACGTGTATGTGGAACATTTAATATACAGAAAACAATTATCGGTACAAAATATGTACCAAAGGATGACTAGATATTCCCGCTATTGTCGGATTCAAACATTTAGTGGTAAAATATAAATGCAAGATTATCATGATAATATAAATATGTTAGCAGCACAACCATGATAACTACCACACAGCATATTGATGGCACTTTAAAATAATCTTTCAGTTTTTTTCTGATGAACAGCGTGAGTTTCATTAAACATGCCACACGGCCAAAACTACGTTGGCCTAACTATGTGCCTGTATATCCATTCTGTGACCAGAGCAATCTATCCATAGTTTCGGGGTGAATATCTACGATTTTTTTCTCCACCCCTAACCGTGGTTGAGGCGCTGGTGACAGCATGGTATATATCCTGTTTGCTTGGACATTAGTTCAATTGAATTCGTTCAGTTCGCTCTTTCCCTGTTGGGAATTGCTAGAGCATTGATAAACTCACAATATATATATTTTTTTAATTCATGAGTAAATAGCTAATAATATAAGCTCCGATCTTCCGTTTTCTAATAACTATTGGCATCTTTTAAAAATAAATTTTCTTCAAAATATCTCATAATTATGATGGATTCCCTCGCAGGTAGGGGGTTGAAGTGATCAGTATTGTCTGTAGTGAGCATTAGATCTTCTGAACTCTCAACAGTATCAGTGATGCACAGAAATGTCATATAGTTTGCAGATTCCACAACATTCTTTATTTCAGAGAATTTATTTGAAGGCCAATGCTACACCACAGTAATTGCACGAGACGTTGACCCACTGTTGCTGTAATGTTGGAGCCGTCTGCGACGCTGGCCCAACATCACAGCAAAATTGGCTCAACGTCTCGTGTTTGCTGGGATCTGTGCTGCCTGATGTGTTGCGGTGGTGGTGGTCCTGTTGTCTCAACAGAGCGGCTGGTGAAATTTTCCCATCACAAAAAACACACCTATACGAAAGAAATTATAGCGATTAACAGAGTAAAAAATGAAAAGGAACATTGATAATTTAGAGCTGCCCAGCAAACACGAGACATTGACCCAAGGTCGGCCCGACAATAAAACAACATTGGGTCAATGTCTTGTGTTCACTGGGTTCGGTTCCACTTCTGTAAGCTGAATGCTGGCATTCAGCTTTCAAAAGTGGACTTTGGTGGTGAGAATGTTATAATCATTTGACAATAATCTATATTTCAATAACACAATACAGTAAACTAAAAAGCAGTGTTGAATATATAAATGACATTACTATATTACTCGATTATAATTAGTAGCATAAAGGGGTACCGTTTTCGACAAATCAATTGTTGAAGATCTAGCAGACACGAAATGTCGGCCCAGCGTTGTCTCAATGCTGGGGCAGCAATGTACATATTGGAGCAGCACATGTTTTTAAACTTGTCGGGATTTGCCATCTTCACTTAGCAATTAAGTCATAATCCATATATTGGTTATCTCGCCTTGGCGTATCGGATGCGAAGAAATGCCTATAGGGATGATGGATGATACGCCAGTTGAACATGATTCAGATTTATTTAAATGCTTTTTAATATGCATTGAAAGGCAAAGGGATTTATTGCTGTGTATTCGCCATTCATGAAGATTCTCCTGAGCACGTTGTAGAGTATTCGATCACGAGAATGGCAAGATCACATCCAAATGGCATATCTGTGAATAAATCTGTAAAAAAAGCAAAAAATATTTTAACCAGATGTCGAGTAGAAAATAAGTGCATAAAAACTACACAGAATAAATGCATTCAGGATTTCAAATATTAGACAAATAGTAAAGTAAATGCACATTTCAACTATCATTTATTGGATGTAGGCCTGTCACACATCCGATATGATTCCACCCTATAATACCTATTACTTAGAAACAACTAAAATTCCCAGATAAATTTACCCCAGCATTTACACACGAGACATTACCCCATGTTGGTTTAAATAAAATGCTGGACCCAATGTTAGTTTAATGCTGGGCCGCCGTCTTCTGGACTTGAGGTGTTAGATCTCTATACTATCTGGTACTTCTTGCCGACGTAACAGTTCCTCTAATATCGTGTAGATATAAATCAGCACCCCTGCCAACCCCAACCCCCCACCCGCCGGGTACAGACTGGGGTGAGCGAGGTGTGACCGCCGCCATGACAGGGGTAACAAGCCCTGTGACGTGAGGGCAAAGGTCACAGTAACACGCGCGCTAACTGGCTGTCAGTCGCCATGACACTCAGGTCACGTGGACGGGCACATATCAATTCCATCCCAGTGAGCACTAGACGTTGCCCCTATGGTGGCTCAACATCTACGACGTTGGCCCAACATTAAAACAACACTGGTGTTTTCTGGAATATCACTTATCGCTCAACAGGGAAACAAGAAAATATCACTTATTGTTCAATGAAGAAACATATTTTGTTCTTAATAATCAAAGTAAAGATATTAAATATTTTCAAACAATTAGCTTAAATAACATATACAAATCGTACTGTTTTAAATCAAAGACGGTATTTTGAATCAAACTATTTGTTCGCCGAAGAATAATCAGAAAAATAAAAAAATAAAAACTTTGTATAAAGGACGATTAGATATTGTATATATAACTTACTTTGTTCTCCTATAATCCGTAATGTAACCAGAATAAGTCTTTATTTGCAGCATTTATCGATATGCGAGAACCGTTGATTTAATTGATAGACATGTTATTATTAACTTTAAAAGCTGGTAATAACAGGATACATATATATAGTTATTAGGCAACTACATTATAATGATGTCTCTTGTAAAAAGTTAAACACAATGTATAAGGATTGCTTTCCAATATTTAAGTGGTGAGCACTTGTTTCAATTTTATACTAGTGACATTATTCGTCTCCTAAACAGCAGTAAAGTTGAAATTAACATAAATGGAAGAACGTTAACAGAGACAAATTCATATCTGCAAGGCTTTTTAGACCTGGCAGGTTTCGCATAAGAATTTTCACAAGAAACAACAAATACTGAGGGAAGTTAGTAAGTAAATAAAATTGAGTCTTTAACGTCACTATTCAACTGGGATGGTTATTCAAATGCCTTTCTTCATATTACACTGAAAACAGTGCAACCCGAATAATGTGGGGAGAGTGATCGGGCATGATGAGTAATTTGAATGTTTTCCTTCACTCACGTGATGAGGGGTTCTGGGCATGCCTAGAGAATTTACCCCCAGACATGCTGCGCTGACCTGTCCGAAAATTCGGTTTCACTGTGTAATTTAATGCAAAAACGCTGTGACCTTTTGCTCAGCTCTGCTATCATCGGGTCGGATCTATAGTTGAGTAACTTCACTATTACACTTTTTTAGAACAGAAAGGAACCAAACCGTACCTTTGCGAAAACCTTAAAAAACATCAACTACATGATTATGAGTCATGGATCATATTTTAGTTGGTATGTGTTTTTACCATGATTCTGTTCGAATTGATTGTGGCATTGTGTGACATTGCATGTGACATTGTAATATCATAAAAAACATTGCATTGCATTGATGAGATGTAGTAGTAGTAGTAAAGTATTGCTTTACATGTACGTCACTTTTCAGCACTAATATTGGTGAGATGAGCGATAATAACGAGAAGGTGGGTTAATAGAGTTAATAGAGAGATGGTGGGTTGTTGAGTGTTTTCGGATAGTCCCCAGAGTAACAATAGCTGAGGGTAACTCCATTCATCCCATGTGAGAGACTCCTAAGGCTACCACGAACAACATCAGTGCCTGCACTGTAGTGACACTGCAGTGGCAGTGCCAGAAGTGCCTGCACTGATACGGGAGCTGCATTGGCACCGATGGTGAGCGGCAGAGGTCGAAGATTATGGCCAGACACGTGGAGGCTGCAGCTTCCCTTGTAATTGTATGATTGCTGTAGACTAATGCTTATGTTCCATGCAGTACTAGACATGGATATATCATAATAAATCTAATAAACATGTCTGTCAAACATTTCTCAACGATTTCTATTGCAGTATTTCCCGTAGATTTCAAATCTGTCAGATACCATTCGAGATTTTGCATATTTAAATACGGATGACGAAACATGGAAGAATATAACGACTTCAACCACAGACAATTCCCAAAACCAGACAAGCTTTAAAAGCTTATACCGAAGATAAAGAGGCCAAGAGAGAATACCAGCAGAATTACAAGCGAAAACAGTGGGAGCAAAGCAACCCCCAGCAAAAGCTCCACCTACGTGAAAAAAAGACTAAACCAAAGAGAAAGAGGAAGGAAAAAGGTAGAAGCAGCAAATATCAACTGGAAAAAAAGCCTGTTCAGACAAATCAACTACCCTGGATATTTCCTTTAAAACAGGAGCATCCATTAAAACATTATCGAGTCGAATTTTTTCAAGATGCATCCTCTCCTGAAATCACACATTTTGTTTTATAGTAATGGTCTAGCCATCTAGCACGGTTTACCAAATAACGGCCATGTGAAAGTGAATAATGGCAGATTGGCGGCCATTTTGAACTTGGACGAGTTGAATTTTTTCAAAATGCATCCTCTCCTGAAGCCTTACAATTTGTTTTATAGTAATGGTGTAGATATCTTGAGCGGTTTTCATGATATTCCACAATATCAGGCCTGCCGAGGTGAATAATGGCTGATAGGCGGCCATTTTGAATTTTATCAACTTCATATTTTTCAAGATGCATCCTCTCCTGAAACCTTATAATTTATTTTATATTAATGGTGTAGCTATCTTGAGCGGTTTTCATGATATTCCACGATATCAGGCCTGTCGAGGTGAATAATGGCCTATAGGCGGCCATTTTTAATTTTATCGACTTGAAATTTTTCAAGATGCATCCTCTCCTGAAACCTCACAATTTGTTTTATAGTAATGGTGTAGCTATCTTAAGCGGCTTTCATGATATTCCGCAAAATCTTTCAGTCGGATTTACCGATGTTATAAATCAGGTCAAAGTGCTGGGTCAACTTCAAGGTCAAGGTCCAAAAACCTGAAAAGGCACAACTAGGGACCTTAGAGAACATGTATGTGCAATATGACTGTCATCGGCCCAGTACTTTTCGAGATCTGCTCCGGAAACTAAGTGCGCGTCAAAACGTCTAAATAGGTCATAGTTCTGAACCAGAAGTAGGTCAAAGTTCAAATACCCCAAAAGGCACAACTAGACCCCCTAGGGGTGTTGTGTGTAAAATTTGAAGACAATCGGACAAGTACTTTCAGAGATATGCTCCGGAAACGAATTGTTTACGGACGGCCCAACGGCCCAACGGCCCAACGGCCCAACGCCGTCACATCATCATTTTCTCCTCTGCAACCTTTCGTATTGAATTCAGATTAAAAATATTTTAACCTGTCCATTAGCCACCTGGAAGTAACCCACATACCAAAAATTGTTATCCTAGCTTATTTTCTTACAAAGTTATAGGCAAAAGAAGAGGCCAAAAAAAAACGGAGGTAGAATCCATAGCTCCCTTCGCTCACCTACGGTGACGGCGGGAGCTAATTATCAAAGATAAAAATAAGAGGGAATATGTTGTCAACACGTTATATGAAGAGTTCAGAACACGACCTGAAATGGCAGCAAGCAGCCAGCCAAGTATTGTTGGTAATTTGATTAAAACACAGAAGCCTGGACCAGCAAGGAGAAGACTGGTCTCACAACTGGTGAAGGGTGCACAAGAAAGGAATGAGAGTCTCAGGCAGTCAGCAAGTATGAGTTGCTCAAATCATTCTCACTAAATTGTATACAGTATCGACTGCAATGTTTTTTCTAGCATATATGGGGAGAATAATAAAGTAACATACATGTATACGGGAGAATAAAAAAGTGTATAGCAACTTGTTAATTTTATTTCTAATCATCAAACTTTATTTGTAATTTCGGATCAAACCCAGCAATACATGTCACGGGGCTCGCTTCCAAAGCGTTACACAGGGACAACGAAGTATCCACTCCGGCATCCGCGTCAAAGCTACATGCACCTACCTCGTCTGACAAGTATGTGTTGCTCAAATCATTCTCAATAATCAATGCAATATCTACTGCAAGCTTACTCTAACATATATGGGGAGAAGAATAAAGTATCTAGCAATTTGGTAATTGTATTTCTAATTATTAAAATAGGCAACAGTAATCAGGTATTATCTATAGATTTCAAATTTAGAATCAGCATCTTGTATTTAGGATGTTTCAAACTATTGTCATTTTAGCATGGATAACCTTTTTTCAAACCTCTCTATGGATTGCTTAACATCACCAACTTACATCACTAACTCACATATTTCCGATCACTTACCGCATCTGATGATACTGAATACCATTAAATCCAAAACGTGTCCTCCAAGATATATACAAATAAATAACATGAATATGAACACTATACCAGCATATATACACATAAAGATGATGTCAATTTATCGCTCACAAATTAGACACGTGACGAATATTACATCAGACCCTGATCAAAATAGTAATATTATCATCCAAACTCTCACAGATAATCAAGCGGGAACAATGCCTTCAAAATTGTACAACAGTCAAGTTGCAAAAACACAACATATATAAATGGATTACTGGAGGTATTATTCGTTCAATAACATACCGAGATAAGCTTTACTGCACTTTAAAGAAAACACCCAGGAGTACAGAAGAAAAAAAATATATTAAAAACAAATCTACAAACATATAAGCTACCAATATATTAAAACAACATCCAGCAAGCCGAACAACTACATGTATATTATCGTATATCATAAAGACTATAACCTATAGGTATTAATTTGTGGATGATTGCTTTGGTCAATCGATTTTCAGGGTGTTTTTTAGGGACTGGACAGTGAATTACAGGCCTGGAGAATTTTACACCATGAAAATTTCGGAATTATTATATTTAAAAACACAATAACTGTTGATTTTTTTATAAGTCGTAATTGTCTCAAAGGGTAACAAAAGATTGCTTCAGTTCTCATTATCATTATGTTGGTAAAAAAATGATCATTACAATAATCATGAAACTAGTTATTTATAACAGGGTGTAAAAATCTATCTTCACAGACTATAAAGTACATCTTTTGAGTTGGGTGACTCTGGTTATTCTATAACTAATTTATTTTTCAATGGCAATCCGTTTAACTTTTCTTTTGACTTGAGATGTCTAAAGTCTGTCCCCGCGCTGTAAGGGTTAACTTGTCTTTTCGACACCAAAGATCATTTAGGTGACATTATAATCTCACAAAAACAGTGCAGTCCATTAGATGAATGGTGTACAGATGATGATGATGTGTGGGTTGTGTGATAGGGCTTGTTAGGTTGTTAAGAGTGTTTTCCTCCACTCGCCCTATAAGAGGGTCTGGGCATGTCTAGGGGATTTACCCCCATGCATGCCCGGACGTCCAGAGACTCAGCAATCCTAGGGTCGGTTTGTTAGCGACTGACTTCAGTCAGTAAAATGTGTGTTTATTTACGTTCACAGAGACAAATTCATATCTGCATGGTTTTATAGACCTGGCAGTTTTTGCTTAAGAATTTTCACAAGAAACAACAAATACTGATGGAAGTTAGTAAGTAAATAAAATTGAGTCTTAACGTCACTATTCAACTGGGATGGTTATTCAAGTGACTTTGTTTATATTACAGGCAGGAAGAGCAATTCACGTGAATCAAGCACCATCATTATTGGTGGAAATGGTCCAGTAAGTAAAATATCTTTTTTACGTCATTTTTCGGCCAGTATGGCCATTTAAATGACAATTCAGACTAAAATAATATCATATCTTGAACAGCAAAAGTGATAAGGTAAAAAGACGAAACTGATAACAGTATGTCCGCACTAAGGCATTGAGATAAAAACGACTGATGATAACATGATGCGTATTGAATATATATACACTCTTAAGTACCTTAAACAGCGCCAGCGCCGATACACAATATAAATTAACACAAAACGATGACAAAAACAATTAAAATTGAAAGTCCCAAAACAGTGTCATTGTCAAAACAAATATATGATATATACTATAATACTATATACTATAATCAAAAAAGTAAACCCATTTAGACATAAATATGAATGACATAAACAATGAACAGAGAAACCATTAAGTAAAATGTCTTCTTTACTTCACTTGTCGGCCAGTATGGCCAGAGAAATCATTAAACCACAATTTTTTTTTCAAAAATTAAAGACTTACAGTGCCCCCACAGTTGGTAATAAGGTCCGTGATATTAAAGAACATCACAGAGCGATCACGAAACGTGAGGACACCGTAAGTCACCACAGGCTAATTGGTGGAAATGGTCCAGGACGAGCTGTATCTCCTCTAATAACTATGCAGAACCCTTTCAGGTGCAAACGGAAATATTATCATCCAAACTCTCACAGGTATTAAAGCCGGAACAATGCCTTGAAAAACACTCAAGTTGGAAAAAGCACAAAATATATAAATGGATTACTGGACGTATCATTTGTTCAATAACATACCGAGATAAGCTCCACTCTACTTTAAAGAGAACACACAGGACCTCGAATAAAAAAGATTAAAAACAAATCTATAACATATAACAATATATTAGAACATAACATCAAGCAAGCCAAACAAATATTTTTTTAGATGGTTGTTTTGGTTAATCGATTTTCAGGGTGTGTTTAGAGACTGGACGGTGAAGTACAGGCCTGGAGAATAGCACACCGTGATCATTAACTATTGATTTTTTGATAAGGCATAATTGTCTCACAGGGTCCCCAAACATTGCTTTCTTTCTCATTATCATTATGTTGGTAAAAATGATTATTACAATAATCATGAAATTATTATTCATAACAGGGTGTAAAAATCTCCATTCACAGACTACAAAGTACATCCTTTGAGTTGGGTGAGCTCTGGTTATTTTTTAATAAAACTAATTTTATTTTCAATAACAATCCATTTAACTTTTCTTCCATTTTGCAGGTGCAAGTGTGGACACTGTAGAAACATGGCAACAGAAACGTAAACCTCCGCTGTCATCATTACCATCAAGTCAGGAAGCGATTGAAAAATGATTTTGGTGAGGAGTTCATCTGCCTCATAGAACATGAAGGGTTCGTGGGAAGTTGTCTCAACAGATTTGTGTTGGAAGCTCTTTTCTGTTCATTCATTGAAGAATATGGTCCCATCTGAAAGAGGAGCCAGTCCATGGGTTGGTGTTTCAGCTATATCATACTATAGTATTACTATCACCTAGCAGTAGCAGGGTAAATCCAAAATTAAAAAAAATCGGGGGGGGGGGGAGGGATCATATGGGAATTAAGTGCAAAACATAGCAACGCGAGTGCGAATGTACATGCAGAACTTATGCTAAAACATACCAGCGCTAAGCCCTGTTGGGGCAAAAGCGAGCATGCAGGGATTTTTTTTTTCAAAACTGCACACCCCGTTCGTTTTCGCATGTGAAATTCAAGTAATAGTAGTTGAATATTGCTTGACCCTTAAAGCGCTGAAATATTTTTGTATAAACCACGGAGACCACATGGTTATTTTCAACTTGAAATCATCATAAATATCTTAGTTAGCTCTTTCTGCTTCATTTGAATACATATGTCTAGGTCTACGTCCATTATAAATATTGTTATTGTTTCAGTGCGGGGAGATGTCTAAAGTCTATCCGCGCGCTGTAAACTGTAACTTCTCTTTTCGACACTCAAGATCATGTAAGATTGTAAATTCATAAAAACAGTGCAGTCCATTGATGAGATGAATGATGTACAGATGATGATGTGTGGGTGGGGTGATGGGGCTAGTTGTGTTGTCAAAAGTGTTTTCCTTCACTCGCCCTATAAGGCGTTCTGGGCATGTCTAGGGGATTTACCCCCATACAAGCTCGGACGTCCAGAGACTCAGCAATCCTAAGGTCGGTTTGTTAGCGACTGATTTCAATCAGTAAAATGCGTGTTTATTTACGTTCACAGAGACAAATTCAAGAGACAAATCTGCAAGGTTTTATAGACCTGGCAGTTTTTGGATAAGAATTTTCACAAGAAACAACAAATACTGAGGGAAGTTAGTAAGTAAATAAAATTGAGTCTTAACGTCACTATTCAACTGGGATGGTTATTTGAGTGACTTTCCTCATATTACACTAAAAACAGTGCAATCCAAACGATGTGGGGAGAGTGATCGGGCATGATGAGTAATTTGAATGTTTTCCTTTACTCACGTGATTAGGGGTTCTGGGCATGTTAGAGAATTCCCCCCCCCCCCAGACATGCTAGGCTGGTCCGAAAATTGGGTTTCACTGTGTGATTTAATGCTAAAACGCTGTGACCTTTCGCTTATCTCTGCTATCATCTGGTCGAATAGTTAACTAACTTCACTAATCCACTTTTTTTAACCGAAAAGGAATCAAACCATACCTTTACGAAAACCTTAAAAAACATAACTACACGATTGAGAGCCATGAATCATATTTGAGTTGGAAATTGCTTCATGTAATGATTTAAAGCTTTGGAAAAGCCTCAATATGTGTTTTTACCATGATTCTGTTTGAGTTGTGGCATTGTGTGACATTGTATGTGACATTGTAATATCTTAAAAACATTGCATTCCATTGATGAGATGTAGTAGTAAGTTAAAGTATTGCTTTACATGTTCGTCACTTTTCGGCACTAATAGTCATTTAAGTGACATTGTAATACCATATGGGAAAAAACAGCACTCGTTCAATGAATAAGGTGTGAGCATTTGGATGAACACCTTATTAATTGAACAAGTGCTGTATTTTCACATATCGCACGAAAAAGGAACAACGTTTGTATTCTCTCACACGATCATGTGACACATGACATTACACTACCATACATTGTGCTGAATCTGCAGCTAGAATGCGACATTGGCTGATACCAATATACGTCTCATAGTGAAAACCACAGCACAGAGTCGCTAGAGTAACAATAGCTGAGGGTAACTCCATTCATCCCATGTGAGAGTAGTAGTAGTAGTAAATCATTGCTTTACGTCACTTTTCGGCACAAAAGGTCTTTTAAGTGACATTGTAATACGATAAAAACGTTCTATTCAATTGATGAGATAAAATGATGTACATATGATGATGTGAGTGTGGGGGTGATAGGGCATGGTGGGTTATTGAGAGTGTTTTACTTCGCTCGCCCGACATGCCCAGACGGCCGGAGACTTGGGTTTCCCTGAGCAATTTAATGCTGAAACACAGTGGCATTTCACGCAGCTCTGCTATCTTCAGGTCGGATAGTCCCCAGAGTAACAATAGGAAGGATAACTCCCTCTGGGTAACTCCATTCATCCCACGTGAGAGACCTAATGTTGAACACGCTATTGCCGGTTATTCAAGGCTACCACAGCCTACACCAGCGCCAGCACTGATGCGAGAGTTGCATTAGCACCGCAGTTGAACAGGGTACGCCACTGGCAATCCGCCCGAAGATTATGGCCAAATACGAGGATGCTGCAACTTCCCTTGGATGATTGCTGTAGACTAGTGCTTCCGTAACATGCCATACAGCATGCAACTGACAGAGCAGATCCCTAATGACCCTCCCCGGATGGGGGCAAAAAGTACTACTACTAGCAATCATCCCAGTACCGCGTCTACACCCATGTTTTCTATTCAAACAATATGCTTGTGGATATTCAGACAGCATATGAATTTAGCTCATTAGCATATTATTTGAAAGTCAAGCAACTGAATCAGGAATGTTTTCCTCAACCATTAGTGGGGGAAGTTAAATTCAGTATTTAGAACAACGTTTTTGACCAAAGGAATCCATCTAAAATTATGTGTGTTCTATCCTAAGAAATTGACGTTTTCAAGCAACACCTTACTGGGAACTAGTCTGTGTTAGACGTCTTCGGTGATAGTGCATCTCAGCATTTCAAACGAAGATTTACAGTGATAAATGTCATCCATCAAACTGATCCCTCAAAAATTGGCACTACTATGCCACTTCTCATGGTAACGGTGCTGTGGCTGGTGTTGATGGGACTATCAGAATTTGCGACTTGTGCCCAGTCTAGATCACCTGGTATAAATGTGATGCATGTATCATCAGCGGAGGCTGTTAATTCAAAAGCCTCTCTGCATGAGAAATTCTAGAATACAAGATATCTTGCTGAATTACATAATGTTTACTGCATTTAATCAATCCGACCATATGAAGTTAGATACAGTAGTATCAGCTTGAATAAAGATCCAGATCATTACAGTTCTACACAACAAGACTTTGCAATGTTTTTTCTCTGAGTCGGGCAGTGACTAGAGTACAATTATCTTATTTTTTAATGATATGCAGTGTGTAGTTTTATCAATTGCGTGAAACCAAGTATAATGCTTATAGTCTACTATAGTAGTACTATAGACTAATTTTTTAACTTTTAAATTTTCCTGCTGTCTTGTTTTCATCTGCCATTAATATGGGAAACCGTTTGACTGTCTTTATCATGTTTGGCTGACAACCCGGATTTTAGGAATTTAATTTACTATTTTTTTTATTATTTTTATTATATATATATAATTTTTCGTGTGTTCAGATCAATATGGATAACCCCAGACAGATAGACAGACCCACAAGAATACTGATAATTGCTGGACATTCTTTTGTATCAAAATTGAATCAATCAGCGTTGAATCAATGCCCTAATCTTGACCTGAACAGCTCTGAATTTTCTTTGAATCTTCTTATTGCACACAGTGGTGGGAAAGTAGCTTCATTGCGCTCGGATCTAGGACAGTATATCCCAAGAAATACTGAGCTTAAGCCTCAATTGGCTTACTCAGAAATTGGAAGCAATGATTTGTGCGACTCAATCACCACACCTGATATCCTGACAAGGAGCATTTACGACTGGTGTACATTATGGGCACGGCTTCACAGAGTCATTGTCGGAATGATTCTACACCGCCACGCCAGACATCATAGATATTTAGATAGACAATTATCGTTATCAGCCTACAACACAAGAGTAGATGATGTCAACACAGGATTGAAGTCCATGGCTGCTAACAATTCCTCTTTATCTCTTTCTGGAGACATAAGGGGTTCACATCCCCACTGACAAGAACATCATTCGATGCTGTTGACAGCGTCCATCCAAGCCGCAACATCGGTCTCCCGAAATATGCTAGTAGCATCAAGCATGCTATTGTGTATCATAACGACAAATGCAGTCACTCTGGAAGAATTTATTGCTTTCTTGTCCTCGTGGAAAGTTTTAGGGTGATAATTTGATTTATTTTTGTTTTTCTTGTTGCTTGTCCACCTTGTGTGCCTTAATGCAATTAAGGAGTGCTCTTGTATAAAAAAAAATTGTGCCCTTTTTTGCACCTTTGTGCCGTTTTTTTTACAGATATATTTCGGAGTGCGCCTTTATATTTTTTGTGGTACCATTCTTGTGAATTCATTCTTGTTTATTTTTTGCACCTTTGTGCCGTATTATATACCGTTATATCACGGAGTGCTCTTTGATGCTACTTTTGGTATCTTAGTTTTATTTAAACTTTTTCGTTTCTACATAAATTATTTTAATTGTGGATTTCACATATTGGACAAAGTGGTTATGTGATATATTATTTTCTATAAGTTAGTATTCACAAGCTGATTGACACTGTGGTTTAATTTAAACCTTCTAGTTATCTACATAAAATATTTTAATTGTAGATTTTTACAAAACTGGACAATGTGGTCATGTGATATCATATACCTTTATCTTTTTATGTTGTTATTCACAAGCTGATCTTTAACTTAGGTTTATATGAAAACAATTTGTGACACATAGCTGGTCGTTTCAATGTCACCCAAGAAGGTCGCAAAAAAGGGGACAAAAAAATCGGGACGTCCCAGGCAACCACCCACCCGAATGAGAGACGATGATGGCGGTGATCAACCCACTAGCAAGAGGAGGAGGAAAGAATCTGAAGCTGTTTTAGACTCCGAAATTGACCCTCAGACTGCATGCGCACATTCAAATAGCGGTTCCCTTGCCCAAAATGAAACAGTAGGGCATCGGCTAGCCGACATGCTCCTAGGCAATAATAGACTGACTGAGAGATTGGTCAGTCTGATGGAGAAGCTGGAAGCAGAGGAAAGCACTCCTGTCACCACCCATCTAGATAATATAAATTCAGCTTCCCACACCGAAGTGCATGACACTATCAGTATCAACAATACCCTGTCTCCAGCCGATACAGCCTCAGCGGCTACCGACTCAATTATCAATAAGCTGCAGGGTAAGCAACCTCGAAATTCAGCTCTCCCTTGTCACTCTTTCAAGAAACCAATAGGTCTCTGAAGAAGTCAAACAAAATATTTAGGACCAAAATTTCATTGACATGTCGCGACTTCTCCAAAGGAAATCAAACCAGGCAGCTGGCATACAGACTCATGAGCAATGGATGTCTGCGTTTATTGCTATATATATGCTCTAAAATTTCCATTAGAAACTCCAGGGCTGATGAAACATATGGAGATTGTACAGGATTCAGGGTCAAGGGGAGGACGAGCTTGGATGCTCTACGACAATAATTTCAGACAGTATAGAGCGGAAAACCCAGAAGCATTGCAATGGGGAGATTTCCTGTCTGAAACTTAGAGTAGGGCATCACAAGCCGAGCTAAGCCCCAAAACCTTCTCTCGTACTAGTTCAAAAAATGTGTTCTCCCATGCAGAGGATGGCACAGACATCCCCAAAGGGTTCTGTTTCTCCTATGCAAAGGGGCGCTGCAATAAGGATGGATGTAGATCCTGGCACAAATGTGCTTTGTGCCAGAAATCACATCAAACAACGACATGCAATTTCAAACGAAAAAACACTCAAAATTGGGGTTCAAAACAGAGAAATTTCGACTCCAACCAACAACACCAATCCCGCCAAAATTTCTCAAGACCCAATCACTCCCGTTCAGATAGATAAATTTAAAATATATATAGATAGTGACAAGTATGAGATATATATTATAGATGGGTTTTTGACTGGATTCACTCTAGGATTTGAAAGCCCCATAGATTTAAAAAATGCTGAAAATGCACAGGATATTTATGATAACAAAAAGCTAGTACAAGCAAAATTACAAGAAGAACTAGATGCACGCAGGATAGAGGGTACGTTCGCATTTCCACCTTTAAACAATTTGCAATGTAGTCCTCTATTTTTGATCACCAAAAAAGGTGGAGATTTCAGACTAATACATAACCTTTCAGCTCCACAAGGACATTCAGTGAACGATGGAATTCCTAGACATAATTCAACAGTCCAATACCAAAATTTGTCCCATGGACTTAATATGGTTAAAAAAATTGGGACGGGGTTGCTTGTTGGTTAAGACTGACATTGAATGCGTATTCCGGATCATTCCAATTAGGAAATCTGACCACAATCTCCTAGGTTTTAAATGGAAAAATAATTTCTTCTTTGACAAATGTTTAGTGATGCGTGCAAGTTCTACTTAAATAATTTTTGAAAAGTTAAATTCTGCTTTGCACTATGCTTTGAACAAATTTGGGTATAATGACACTGTACATGTCCTTGACGATATTTTGTTTGCTGGGGCGCCAGATACTAATGCAGCTTGCAAAGCTGCTCTAGATACCTTCACGAGTTTGTGTTAATACACCGGCATTCCGTTAAAATCTCAGAAAACAGTCGAGCCCTGCACTACGCACGAATTTTTGGGGATCACTATAGACACTTTACTATGAAAGCCCGTTTGCCTTCCGATAAGATAGAGAAACTGTTCAATATGCTGAAAGAATTCTACTCAAAGATAAGGCACTTTGAAAGAAATCCAATCATTACTCGGTCTGTTAAATTTCGCCTGTTTTGTGGTGGTTCCCGGTCGCGCATTCTTAAGGCGCATCATCAACCTTACCATCGGGTTGAAATATTGTGGGAAATATTTACATATGATTTTTAACCTGATGTGGAAAATCTGCAGGTTTATATATAAATGATGTGAAACATTGATTTTTTAAATTTAATAAACGTAGTTTCACGGCCGTTTACACCCTGTCTGAGTTTGTTTTCTTTTGTGGAGTTTCAGCCATAAAATCTTTATCAACCATTCACTCAGTGTTTTGGCAGTTGTTAATGGCTTAGAGTTGCTCCAGGTAAATTGATGCCATTTATAGCGTAGCATTTATTACTAGTCTGCTTACATGTTTGAGCAATACAATAATTGTCTGTCTTTTCACCTCTGTTGCCAGTGGGATGGCTTGTGTAGAATTTAAATTGTTTGTTTCTACATCTACAACATATGGCTTTTTCCATTACTGAGAAACAATACACATAAAATGAGTTTAAATTTTTACCCTCTGAGACACCCACACATGGCCTAGGTTACAATGAAAATGTTCATATAATCATGTGAGGGTGGGGTGATAGGGCATGGTGGGTTGTTGGAAGTGTTTTCCTTCACTCATTTAATAGGTGGTTCTGAGCATGTCCAAAATGAGGCAGGAGAAAAAGGAACAATCAGAAGGCAACAAAAAAAGAAATACTTTCGCTAAATCTAATCAGAATGATGAAGAAAGGAAATTGAAAGGAAGAGAACAAAAACGAAAGTGGAGATTAAGGTTGAAAACAAGACCACAAAAAGAAAGACGAGTGAAAGATTGAGCAAGGCGGCACTCACAGAAATATAGAGACAAGAGAAGGCATATACATGTAGTGACCAGAAACATAAACAATAAAAAAGACAGGAAAATGTAGACAAATTATTAAAGTGAAACACGTTTCAAGATCATTCTTCAGAGTGAAACGTGTGCAGAAATCGCAAGGATACAGACACAAAATTGTAAAAAGAGAAACAGTACTTAATAGCATTCATCGAAGAAAAATATGTGGCTTTGCCAGACAAAAAAATTGTTTAAAAAAAATGCAAAAAGCCAAGACATGTTTTGACAGTCATTACAAACGTTACACAAAAGAGTTTTCGCAGCAATATGGCACAGCTATTTCTTTTAGTAGTTTTTGTAGTTTTAGACCATTTTACATCAAACCACACACACACCGAAAGCTATACCAATGTTTATGCCATTATGCTGAAATACCAAGTTACTAGGGGAGGCCATTCGTATCGAAGTGGCTTCTCATACCGTACACGTATTCAGACAGATACAATCCAAAACTGAAAACTTAAAAATGGTAAATATGAAGCAATGGGAACATGGGTTTGACCCGGAGAATAAAACAAAGAGGACGCAAATAATATTTAAGCAAGCTACTGTAGCTGAGGTGGCAGTCAAACTTAATAATCAAGTGCCAATATGGCAGGAGCACATAAAACGTGTTTCTTTGCTTCAAAATAAATTTAGAAATATGCCAAAAAATGTGCCTGATTATATTACCGCAGTTCATCTGGATTTCTCAGAAAACTTTTTTATGGTGTTTCGCAAAATGAAACACAAAGCGTCCATTGGTTCATTCCCCAGGTAGTCCTCTTACCAGCAGTAATATTTGTTGGGACCGTATGGCACAGTTTAATTATAGTCTGTGAAGACAAATAATGAACGAGGTGGCTTATCAGCAGAAAATTTATATGTTTATTTCCAAAACTTTTGGCGATGATGTTAAACACATCGTCGAATTCACAGATGGTTGTTCTTCTCAGTTCAGAAGTCGACACACAACCCTCGATCTCAGCTACGCTAGGAAAGATTTTGGAGTCAACATTCAACGTCTCTATTTTGAAACATCGCATGGTAAAGGGCCTTCAGATGGGGAGGGAAGGGTAAAAAAAGTTTTGTGACAAGAGCAATAACCAATCAACATGTACACATACAGGATGCACGTGATTTTTGTGTTTTTCGTACTAAATGCCCCATAATTACCAATGAAAAAAGATCCTTTATTTGTGGACTCCAGTGAGATTGTTCGTCCACACAGAGTTGCCACCACACCTGTCATAGGTATCAGGAAGATCCACTCTATTCGACCATTGGCCCCGGGTATTGTGCACACCATGTGCCATACATGTATCCTCACAAATCAACCGACGAGCGACATCACAGATGAACCGTGGAGAGTGGTGATGGTGCAAGAGCAGCCAATGCTAACTGTGGAGCCACTCAGGTATTTAACGTAGTCCCCTGATATATGCAGGCGAGGTTAATGGCCACAAGGATAAAATTACCCGAACAAATAAAAAAAAAGAATTATGTCATCAAACAGTCATTCAATCCTGACCTACCCTTGTACTCGCTACATATGATTTGTTTTGACAAATTTTGTTAAATTGTTCTGTTAGTTAATATGAAATCAACTCAGCTTTCGTTTTGATGCGTGCTAGATCAGATTCTAAATTTTCAACGTGTACTTGAAATATTAATGCAGACGAATCACAGTAATTGGTTAATTGAACAATGTTTAAAATTGTATAACAACGGGTAATAACATGTTTGACTATAGAATGTACCCCATACTGCTATCCATTCCAAAATGAAAAAAATAAAACCTTTTATTTAACGATGAATAGTAGAAATATTTAGCGAGTAGAAAGTTTTGAAAATGAAAAGGAAGTTACTACACAAAAATGCATTCACATTTAAAAATCTTAGTTTTTAAATTTCCATTATAAAATTATAGACAATATATATAATCTGTAATCTGTTCAGCTTCTTTTATTGATATCACATATACATCTATCAGGAAAATTGTGATCTTGAAGTTTTGAAAATACTTTTTATTCAGCTTAAATATTGACGAGGCCACTTCTATGGAAGCCTTGTATTGCTAGAGGCCGCTGCAGATGGGCTGATGGGAAACATAATAATAAAGTCTGGCCTTAATGTAGTCAACCACGCTTTGAGCTATCAATGTACACAAGAATAATAAAATATGTATCATTCTACAATGTGATTAAAGCAGGCACAGCTGATAGTACCTACTTGAAATTATTTATTAAAAGACTCAGTTAGTAGTTGAGAAATTTCAATAAATAGATAAATAAAATTATTATGTGTTATACAACTTTTTAAAAATAAAGATAAACAAAGATGTTTTTATAAAATTGAACTTCAAAGGTGTGTGTAATTATCTTTTTAGTGGTTTTCCAATGGAGTAGACATATATTTCTATGAATTAAAAAAGAAATATAGGGGAAAAGGTTGATTTTTAAATTTGACAAAAAAAACTGACATGGTATCGTAACCTTCTTGGAAATTGCCTAATGAGAAAAATCAGTATTTTTATTTTGACTTCTTTTTTAGGAATGAATTAATGGGGTAACTATTATAGAGCATTGTAAAAAGTAGAGACTCCTAAATGCATTTGAATTTGTTTAAGAGAGGGTTATTATTATAACAAAAGATCACTTACTTAATCTGAATCGTCAGAAGCGAAGCGAGTGAATTTCAGTGCAGAAAGATGTTCTGGACCAAAACGCTTGGCTAACACTAGACTCATCCGGAAGCCATGTGACTGCATAATTCTTGCTATGTCAACTGGAAAATTAACAATCTACATTTTATCTGTGAAGCCAAGTGTTGAAGAAACACAATAATCTTTCAATAGGTTATCATCAAATAAACTTTGAAAGTAGACTAAATATATATAAAACTTGCTCACGTTTGTAAGGGTGTTGTAGGTAGTTCTATTTCGCATTCAATTTAGTTTTTCTCAGTTGCTCAATGGATATTACGTAACATGTACCCGGTACTCTTTTCATGAATTTTCATGAATCACCCTCTACACGCCAGTAATGTGCTTAACCCAAAAGCTCCTTGTCATTGCAAAAACCCTTGTACTGCTGAATTGTCTGTGAGTTTTTTCATTGCATTTTTTAGAATTGCTAAAGCATTTTCCAGCTTTAAATGAATGAAAAATAATATCCTATATAGACTCCATCTATCAAATTGAATTATTTGATTAAGCAAGCATTTACCACAATATAGTTACAAATCTTAGTGGTATTTTATTTTGCCTCAAAACACATATATATACAATCTCAGCCACACAAGGGTTAATGCACATGGGAATATTTTAAAAAAAATTAATTTATTAGAAAATGGTGTACTGAATAACAAAAGGGATATTCAGAGATTTCATTTTTATCACACATGGGAATTAAAAAAAACATTGCCTGAAGATAGGAATCGGGACATCAATTCACATCTAGAGGTGAATGATAATAACAAAAAATAGCGAGTAAAATGACCAGTACATACCAAAATCATTCTCTTTCAGAGCAAGCAAATAAAATACTCCAGACGGAGAAAGGAGATGTGGGATTTGTGGAAATAATCTGTCCATCACTTCTCGCCCTTTGACACCACCCGCCCATGAAGCCACAATAGAATGGTCTCCAACCTGCGGAATAAAGTACTGCATTCACAAATTTATACGTATGGCTTGTAAATTTTCACAAATATGTACAAACTGGATAAGGTCAGTAGAATGCCCTGGCTCAGGGTATGATTTTCAGTTAGGTTTAAATCACTGTCAAAATAATGGCCCTAAAATTTGGCAGGCACACTACAATTTAGTTCAATAACTGTTATGTTTTGATTCATTAAATTTGTCATACTAATTCAGCATAACACCAATGGCAAAAGTGAAATATGGGTACCTGGTAACAAAGATAGCCACAATCGCAATAGGAGATACAATTATATAGGAGCCACAAAAATATGATCTGAAAAATCATACAAAAATTCAAAAATAACAAAAAGATTTTCAATTTGGTGAAATTTATGGCAAAAGCAATCCTTTTCCAATACAAATTATCACTGCTGCAGTATTTTTCTTTATTATTAAAAATGATGGGCGAACAATCCTTTTAGCAAGGACATGCTCTGGGTTCAGTACTCCTTGACCTCTTCTAACTATGATACGTAAGGCAAAACATAGTCATTAGTGCTTAACCCTTTTCCTGCTAAAATATCTTATTTAAATTCCCACCCACTTGAAGGTAAACCTTTATGCTGCTGGGATCACAAATAATTATGTATACGTTTTCAGGTTAATAGAAAAAATTCAATATTGCAGATGTCTATTTTTTGTATAATACATGTACATGTAGGCCTATACATGTATAAACTTGTACACATTTGAAGCTGGATTTGTTTTAGCAATTTGAGCTTCAAATAATTGAGAAATAGGGCCAAACAATCCAACAGGGTGAGTAAGGATTAAAAAGAGCAGATATAACTTGATGTTTTCATTGTGGTGTTCAAACATTCTGTCAAAGTATAGTTGTCCAAAAAGGGTCCATCCAAGGTAGGCTACTCAGGGATCTTTGAAGGTGCTATATATAAGCCTATTACCCCCCCCCCCCCCCCCCCCTGCTGATACAGCTAAGAAATGATTAAGCTTTTTATGAGCTGATATGGGTGTACTGAAAATGTGCTATATTGTACAATCTCGTACTTTCTCAGATACAATAAACTACCAGTAAACAAATCAAGGACGGGGCAGCGTCAAATACTACTAAATTCATATTTGATAAAAAATGATAAATATATAAACCCTTTCAAGCCTGAATTCACCATTGTCATCTTTATCCACTACAAGCTGCGAATTGCTGTCGCAATTCTAGACTTGTAGTGGATAAAGATGACTTAAAGTGGGTGGCAAATAAAAAAAATAAATTGTTATTACTAAAACAGTTGCATGAAAAAATTTGTTCAGAAAGTGTAGGAAATTCAATTATTCTTCAGGGATGCAACATGATGCTTGGATGCATCGTGAGGGCTTAAAGGGTTTTAAAGATGGTTAAATTTGTATGTCTTGTCAGTACTGTATTTATCACTGCTTACTTTTTTACAACAGATCTACAATCTCATGAGTGAACAAGGTATTCAAACAGTGATTAACAATAATTTTATCAGCTACATACCTCTTCTGAAGGTGTGACAACATAAGGTGGGTTAAAAAGAAGGATGTCAATGCTACCTGCTAATCGTGTACTCAAGGCAGATGCCTGCAAAACATGACACATAATAGGAATACAAATGTTAAGAATATTTGAAATAATTTTCAGCTAAAAAATATAAGATGCATCTGAAACTACATGACATACCATTGGACACAAATGACTTCAAATAAATATGTTAGGAAGACACATTTCAAGACAAAGAATATAAAATTATATTTTCCCTCATCCCAAACCAACATGCAAATTCATATATATATATACAGACTATGGTGGAAGCGGAAACTACATGCATCAGATTCAATTGAAGCACATGTACAGTTCCTACAAAACTCACCAAATCAGTTAGGACAGGCATGAGCACTTTCTTATTTTTTGCGCCCGTTGATTGCGTCACCATGGCAGCATGGGGATTCACATCTGTGCAGCTGCAGGCAAATTACATTATTTATAAACATTCACAGAAAAAAATGAAATATTATAATAACTGTACTATATGTAGTACTAAAGTTGTACTACATGTAGTATTGTAATTTAACTCATTAACCCTTTCAGCGCAGGACCGACTTCAGATGTCAGCGAAGCTATATGCTGACATCTAAAGTCGATTCCGGCACTGAAAGTCTAAAATATTTATAATTACAGTACACCTGTAACATAGGTATTCAAATGAAGCCGAAAGAGCTGACTAAGACTTTTATGATGATTTCAAATTGAAAATACACTTTGGTCTCCATGGTTTACACAAATATATTTCAGCATTGTAAGGGTTAAATATGGTTATTATAAAATTGTGTAAGATAAACATATAATTATATTCATAAACTTTGTGAGCAATATTACTTACAAGTAGCAAGCTGAACTACCAAGAATTTGGGTGAGGAATGTACTGACTATACCGGAACCACTGCCAATCTCCATTGCTATGTGTGGTCTGTGAAAATGTACAAAATGGTAAAAATGAAAAGCACATCATGGTTTGCAGGTCCTGATGCAATTATCATGATAATGCAGATGTAGCCTAGGGCCTACATGTACATGTAAATAAGAGTAATTTTCACCCATATTAGTTGTGGATCACGGGAGTAAGACCACTTCAGGTGGGTGAAAATGTAATAATTTAGTAGTTGCAGGGTTAATCACTCAATACACTCAATTTAAATCAATAACCTTAAAATGTGTATTAGTTATTATTAGGCCTAAGTAGCACATGTTTTAATTTTTTAAACAAACTTGTAGTATTACAAGTTTGTTTAAAAAATTGAATATGTTTGTGTGCAATCTTTTCAATTACTCAGATGTAAATTAGGATCTATATCACTCAATTCAATTTAAAATGATTCAGTAATGAAAATTGCAATACAAAATTATTTTCTCAGTGCTGAATTATTATAAAAAAAAGTAAAATGTACGGTACTCAATTGATAATACAAGTGACTGCACTGCATACCAGATAATAAACTAGGACAATATAAAAAATAAAAAAGTTGTGAGCCCTCTCCTGATTCACCAGCTAAAGATGAATTTAAACACATATTTTTTGGAAGAAAGAAAAGCTATCTGCAGATATCTGCAATATTATTTATTGCTTTACCTGTGACGTAATTGGAAGGTGTACATTATTCTATAAAAAAAAATGAGAACAAAATTTTTTTGACCACTTTTTCTAAATGCTCACTTTCTGCTCTTGATCTCTTCGGCATCTTTCTCTAGTGCATCCATCAGAAGGAAAGAATCTTCTGCTGGTTCATAGACTTTCTCATAATCAGCTGAAGTTAGATGTGAGATATCTGGGGTTGGTAGCTCAACCATTTTAACTGCAAAACATGAGGAATAATTTATTATTTTTGTTCAGTTCAGTACCCATTTATATAAGTGTTGTGTCTCCTGGGGCTAGGGCCAACATCATAGACGGTGCACCAGCAATGGTCGATCATCTACATCGCTGTAGCAAGTTGTCATCTGCGACGCTGCCATAACCGAGCATTGGATCATTGAAAAACAACAAAATTATTTGATTGTCACACACAGGGCACGAAATAAGGATAATTGGTCTGGTTGTCTGACTAGACCAACTTTTCAGGTTGTCCGCAAAATGGCTCAGGGCTAGACACTAACTGATTGGACCTTCTTGCCCGAAGAGAAAGACATTTTTTGATGTACTTGCCCCCCAATTTATCTATCACTCGCCCGACTTGCCATTGACATGCGCCGTCTGTTGTGACAGTCTCTGAAATTTAAAGTGCTGCAAAATGAAGCTATTGCCCAAGGGGCCAATGTCTGTAATTTTTACTTGCCCTCCACCTAAAATTGTGGTTTAGTCAAATTGGGACATATATATTTAGATATACATTTGTTTATTATTGTCTCACCTGGTATACATAATTTATACAATCACAAATTCAAATAAATCGTATGTAAAAACCATTTGGCATCGGTCACTCTAGAAGGTGGAGAGTCTCTCGATTTTACAAGCAGCACAGCCCCTGCCATATATTTTTCATGTTAGTGTGGCAGCCATCTTAGATTTCTGTACATTTTATTGCTTTGAGGTTTTTTATTTTTATTTTTTTGCATTCCTTATACCGTACCTAAAAACCTATGTGTAGACACAAGAATGAATATTCTAGGTGCATTTTGAAAAAGTTATGAGCAGACATAGATTTTTCATGTTAGCGTACGTGGCGGCCATCTTGGAGGACTCGAAATTGGAGTAAATTTCCACTTGTCCAGTCAGACAACTGGCTAAAAAATCGACTAGTCCTTCCCAAAAATATCACAAGTTGTCCTTCCTAATAATTGTCAAGCAGGGTCACTCGTCCAGTAGGACAAGCTCAGTGAAACTGAACTCGCCCTTCACAGATTGCTGGTCCTCTCGGACGATCGGACAGAGCCAATTTCGAGCCCTGTCTTGGATTTCTATAGGCCTAGATTGTATTGCTTTGATAATTTTATATTTTTATATTTTTGAATTCCGCATAGTCATACTTAAAAACCTAGGTTTAGACACCAAAATGAATATTCTAGGAGACTACAGTCTGTTTCACCACATCCTGGGAGTAGCTTTTTTTTAATTTGCTCAGTCGCTGTTAATTTTTCTTGGATTATTTTTCCAACATCCCTGAAAATTTGGTGGAATTTTGTTGTGTATTTTGTAAGTTAGACCATTTGGCATGTAGTCTAATAGAATTCATGTTTCACGTTAATGGTGTTAAACTTAAAGAGAGCTGTAATTTTGAAAATTTATTACATGCCAAATGGTCTAACTTCGGTAATACATTAAAAAAACCGAACCTAAAAATGTCAGGTTATTATATATTTAAATTTGAAAAAAGTATTGTTAATTTTAAGAAAAGTTGTGATGTTTTTTCATTTTTATTAAAAAAGAGGCTTTTTCCTGCAAAAATTCTGCGGTTCTTAGCAATACCGGGAAAAAGGCAAATTTGCATAGGCGAAAATGACAATATCTCAAAAACTATTTGATATATTTGAAAAAATTAAACAGCATATTGTTCCTGTTTTTTATAGCTATCACTGTGCCAAATTTGAACATTTTTGGAGCAGCTACAGCATTTCAGTAGGCCCTACAGTGCTGACCATAAAAAAACAGTAAAAAATCACAATTTTATTTCAATGTGTCTCTATGTTATCATACACAAAAAAGCCTGTTTTAAAATACATTTTTTGCCGTAGTCTAACTTTTTTTTTCCTCATCCGATTGTGAAAAATGAGGCCTTTTTAAAATCTTAAGACCCTGTAGAATAAAATTAATCTAGCAGAGTTGAAAAAGTTAAATTATATTTTATTGTCAAGTGCCTACCTTAGGTCTAACTTTTTAAAAGTCAACCTAATAAAAGTTAATTCAAATTCTCTGCCCCTTTATTGTATACGGGGTCCTATGAGCCAGGATTAAGGCCTACAGAGTGAACGGGAAAGAGGCCGAACTCATGGCATTTGACAAATTTATCGATTATCGCTCACCGCTGACCGGTGTCTTCAAAACAGTAACTCGCTCTACCAGTATCAGTCATGATTGATCGATTTATAGAGTGACAACACACATAAGATTATAGACTACATTTTAAAACGAATGAACAAAAATCTTGTAGAAAAATATACTATTTATAAACAGACATTTTTTAGAAAACCAAATAGATCTAGGTCTATCCGTCCGTAGAAAAATAGAAAGGTTTTGAAATCTGGTTCCAATATATTCACCAGGTGGTAGGACGGGCGGGGGCCCTAGGGTAGTGGTTATCACCGCTGCCCTCCACGCCAGAGTTCGGGGTTCGGTTCCCGGTCTCGGCGGTTTGAAAGAAACAAAAAATGTTTCTTCCCCATCCACGTGTGAAAGTCAGTATTATGGGGAGCCTCCGTGACCGAGAGGTAGCGTGCTCGGCCTCAGACTGCCAGGGCTCGAACTTCGAATCCTGGAGGACAGTGTCATCTCAATCATCTCACCATCCTCAGGAGGTTCTCCTGGCTCAGTTTAGCCTATATGTGCAAAAAGGTGGCCTAAAGCCCGATTAATTTCATTTAGGTGGTAGGACTAGACAGTAACATGCCATATTGATCATCACTATGAATAATTGTGCTACTTATAATTGACAACACTAACGTTAGATCTACGACAACGTTTTATAAATTTTATTATTTTAATTAGGGGGCCGAACAGGTTAACAAGAGTCTGCCAGACAGCTTAGCGCATAATTTACACACAGGGATGGACTGAGGGGCGAACAGGTCATCTCACTAATACAAGAGGCTAGAGCGTGCTGGACATTTTTTTTTTTCATTTTTGTAATCAGCAGCTGCTATTGCTAGCAGAGCCGTTGCCTGGCTAAAGCCACCTGAAAGTGTCAGGGACCGGTTCAGGGCTAACCGCAACAGGTAGTGTTAATCGAACTTGAGAAAAAGACGACCCACAGAGAGACCGCCACTCCCCCCTGTCCAATCCGCACCAGACCATCACGGTCCCCAAGTCGGCAAAATGTTGATAATCATGCAGATGAGATTGTGAGACAGTACATACCAGAAGAAGACAAGAAGACATGATAGGACAGCACTTCGACCCACCACACCCCATTAGACCACTGCAAGCAGCTATCCACAGAATAGGATGGAGCACAGACCTACTGTATAAATAATATGACAGCCTTTACCAAGAGCACTCAGCTAATGCACTGACAGTCACACTCACAGCAATAACAAATACGATACTAACTTCTAAACCCCCTACATAGGCTAGTCTGTTTTTATTTCTTATAATATTTAATCACAAGGGCTAATAATAAGCAAATATTAACCGATAAGTGTATATATTATTCTATTGTATTTTGTGTATCCAAAGTATATTGAGCAAACAAGCAGAATCACGGAACGGAATGATTCTATATCCAGATATGAGCAAGGACATATTAAGCTGACGACTAATTTATTTCAAAAACTATATATTCATTTATGTTATTGTTGTAGGCCTACGTTATAATAGTTGCACATATTTCAAATAAATAAATAAAACTGTATATATATATAGGCTTAATATATGAAAGCCTACCGAGAATCACGGAACGGAACGAAATATCAGAATCACAGAACGGCAATGTAATGTGCTTAGAATATTGTCACATTTAGGCGGAAGCAGATCAGGTATCAGATCAGGTGATATTATAACTGTGATAACTGTTAAAGCGTACGTGTTATTGGCGGAGTAGGCCCTATGCATGGAGTATATCATACAAGCAGAATTAACACGTCAGGTGCGGCTGTTTGTTTGGTCAAAGTAAATAGATGAATACAGACAAAGTAGTTTTATACCATTGTCTACAAACCATTTTTTTATGTATATTAGGCCCTACATATTCTAAAGATTGTCAAGTACCGTAGTGATAAAATAAAACAATAATAAGCTATTAACCCTTAGTGCGCTGTACGTGGTAGTAGGTAATTAGTAACAAATCACATGCAAATCACATATAACCTACACGGTTGTTCTAGTGGTAGGCATATACAGCATTTAAATATAATAATATAATAATTGAATATAATAGAAATGTTATGATATTAATATAATAGTGGGCCTACTTTAAACTTAATAGAAAGATAATATAATTTTTTAGTACAACATCATGAATGTTGACATTAATTTGATGTAATGACAGATGGGTTATGAAAGGAGTTGAGTCTTTTCCTGCTAAGTTATATGTTTTAAATTTTCACCCAACTAATATAAATTAGTGGTGTTTCCGAGACACACAAATTCTAGTGGGCTGTAATTAGTCACAGTTGTTTAATTTAACATCAAACATGAGCAAATCTTGATGGTAAAATACCCGTTTTATTCACAATTTAAAGCATTGATTTAATCGGTGAATAATAAAGGTAATATTAAAAACGGCGATAGTCAATAATGTCAGGGTTACACGTTGGAGCAGGTGAGTAGATCTGACACAAGCTGAGTTGTGAAGGAGGTCACAACTGGTAGTGCAGAGAATAACAATGACGCAAACTCTTTAACTAATTCAATTGAAAGTAAGAGATCAAAGTTAAAACTGCGTAAACGGAGCTTTGAAAATATTTCGACAAAGGACAACGTTTCTGACAATCAAGTTAATTTGATATAACTAATTATAATGAAATTAAAAGACCCAAACTCACGCGCAACAAGTCAAAACAACAGACTACAGAAAAAAATGTGTGTTAATTAGGAAGTGGACAAACATGGACACAAGGGGATAATTCATTTCAACCACAACCTAAGCCATCTGCACAAATACACTATGCAGGACATTCACACTGGGCAATATCATTTCAAGTCATGGACGATGACAAAGTCTACGTTTTAGACAGTCTATACAATTATCTTTCAGGCAGCATAAAAATTCTAATGTCACAAATATATAGAAATTGTAGGAACACCGAAAACATATTAAATGTGAGTATCCCATCTAAACTTAACAAACAAATGCAAGGTAGTGACTGTGGGCTCTTTGCAAATGCAAATCTTGTAGAGTATTGTTTCGGCAGGTATGACGAAATTATTAAAGGCGGGACTATAGGTTGGGAATTTAAACAAGGTGAAATGAGGGGTCATTTAGTGAAATGTCTACAAAATTAGCAATTTCAACCCTTTCCGAAGGTACAGAAGCGTAGAGCAATAAAAATAATACATGTGGCTTACGACTTGTGTGGTGTGTATGTGGGATGCCAGAGGAGTATGGTGATATGATTTGTTGTGGTCGGTGTGAGAAATGGTTTCACGGGTTATGTGTAGGGGCCGAAATGTCAATCGATATGTCATGGAAATGTACAATTTGTAAATAATAAAATAATTTAGCAAATCAATATAAATTTTAGTTTCGGTACATAATATATTATCATACATTCATATTACATTTATATTAGTGGCCTACTGTACATTATGTACATTTCATGAAAATATATTTTGGATAGAATCTATATTAAATTATTTTGATGTTTCATCAATGTTGATAACTTTTCAATGCTTGGTTTTATTTCTATAATAATCATCACTGTAATATATACCATCACATGTTGACATGTCACCATTTTTAATTGTCTGCTCCACAACTCAGCTAGTGTCAACTGCCCTGGACTAACGCCGCCTACTGTTCAGCTTCTCCGAGGTGTGACTTGTCAATTCTTCTCACCTGTCAATAAACAATTACAATTATGTATACCAATGTTCCGTAACGTATTGTCAACAATGAAGTGCTATGTATTGCTATTCCAAGGCAGTCATTAACTTGTTTTATTTGTAGGCCTACACTTTTGATTAGCCAATTTGCCATAAGGATTCCGATACCCCTAGACGCTCGCTTAGCTTTAGAATGTCTATGTTTGCGTGGAAAGTTATAGTACACAAATCCATTAATATTTATTGCAAAATGTCTATCCTTCATTGTTTCTACGAAGCCGATAATAGAGAGCTTCGAGAGATAGTCTCGTAGTCTCTTATCTTTCCATTTTTGTTGAAATACCTCGAATATTCCAGCACAGTATATTAATTGGATTAGAATTCGGTTTAGAACGAGTTTTGAAGGTTGGAGGTGTAATACAATTTAAGTTACTTACTCGCTTATGAGCTCTTCTCTCTTGGCTTTTCGACGTATTTACCTGTCTGCTCGGCATTTGCGATTGTGAAAATTTACAGCTTCTGTAACGGAACGTGCTAACAGATCTTTCCCCTGATTATTTAAATGAAGTTTGTCTTTTAATGTGGTAGGCATTTCGGCCTGTTCGGCCACTATTTTGACTAGTGGGATTTTGTCTGCCTTGTATTTTAAGAATGCATTATAGGCATCGATTTTATCATTCAGATCCGGATTATCCCAGCGGTACGGTAAGGTTATCATATATGCCAGAATTGTCTGTCCCAGTGATTTACATGAGAGGTTGTTTGTGCCACATAGAAGTACGAGTCGATTGCTTTCACTGTAGCCCTGGTTATATTTCAGGTCTTGATGACTGCGTTCAATTGTGGCACCGCGTTTAACATAGACACAAGTGTTCTTATTCCTTAGTCAACCTCCAATACCAGCGCACAAAGAGTCTGTGACGATTGTCGTTTTATGGAAAATATCTGGTGTTTGTTGCTTTTTTAGTCTCTGCTGATTTGTTGAGTTCACATCTGCTCGCGTTTTGGACTTTTTTTGGTCTCTTTTAAGCATGTTTAGTGGTTGACTTTACAGCTGATGAATGGTGTTTTTCAACATTTTTTCGACCTTTTGTTTTCTTTTTCTTCTTCTCATTTTTCTTTCTATTGACAGTTATATAGTCCCCCGAATTTTCACAATTGTCGTCAGGTTCTATTTTGCTATTTTGCATGTTTTGTTTCTTTATATCGACCTCCGTTGTTTTGTCTAATTTTGTTATTTCCTTCTTAAGTCTAATTTTATCATTTTTGAGAGAATCATTTGTTTTTCTCAGTTTGCAAATTTGTCTTTTCATTTTTGATAATCTGTCTGTGTAATTTTGCATTGCTTTTTGTTGAACTGAGATTTTATATTCTTTATCTACCACTTTTCTTTCTAAGACAGTGATTTTACGAGTGGCCAGCTCAAATTGTGAAAGTAGATCATCGACCTCTACACCTTTGGGGTCATCGTTTTCGTGTGACGTCATGGTATTGTTCATGCTCGCAGGTGAGCCCACCGACCGGGAGTGTGTGGCTGACTGAGTGTCGATACGTTGACACGACGAGTGTAGTCCTGTAATATCAACTCTGTTACTGTTGCTAAACTCTGTTACCCATCAGAACAATGAAATTGGTAATTGAGTTGATGGTGACATAGTTGATAGTTAATGGTTCTAAAGAGCTTTCCCATGTGGTTTTGTCATGCTATTGCCCACCTATTGAATGTTCAGGGACATACAGCCAAAATACATTAGTTTTTTTAAAGATAATTTTTCTCAATTATTGTAGAATTTAGGTAACACAGTTGAATCGTAAAAAAACATGTATTTATGAGAAATACAGAAACAGATAAAACATTACCTTTTGACTTCTATATCGGCGCCTTGCTTCTGCACCACCTGGTGAGTATCTTGTCATTATATGATATACTAGAGTTTCAAATTTGTATCAAATATGAAAAGTAACAGAGTTGAAAAAAATATGGGGACAGGGCAAAAATTTATTTTAAATGGTAAATGTTATATTTGCTAATAATAATTTTTGCTGTAGTTGGTTAAAAAGATATACATACCTTAAGCCTTGATAAAAAAAATAAGTTGGCTATTTTGTAGGTAGTGAGAATTAGTGTGAAGTATCAAATTATGTACCGCAGGGACACCATATCATTTTCAATTTCACTAAAATAGCATAAAATAGCTATCAAAATTAACTAAATTATCGCAAAATATACTCTACTGCTTTAAAACTTTGTTATATGCATTATTTTTATTTATATGGCGACTGAGATAGGTAATTAAAATTCACAGAAACAGCCGGGACTGTATTATGTACCGTTTACATAGAATGACCCTACTATCCCTAAAAACCATCCCAGTAACCCCACTGCATTATAACTCTCAAGACGTAACCATTTAATAGTGTCCTTGCAAAGGGCATCAGCAAGGTCAGTTGAAACCCAGCTTTGACATCGTTTGTGACATCGCAAATGTTACAATGTGATCAATATGATCAAGAGTGTAAAAGAGTAACCTACCTGGTAGGACAAATATGGCAATGTGTAAAAATAGTCCAATGCGCTGGGATGGCTGCAGGACTGTGTGCTCTCTGTGGCGTTGAAATGGCACAAGAAATGGATGAATAGGTCGGGTCCAAAGACCAGAGGGTAAAATGTAAAGTCGGACAGGTCGCCAAACATAATATCAGACTATAGGCCTACAATTCTACCTTCGATATCAGGTAATGTGACAAATATTATTACACCAGTGGTGTGTTCAATGAGATATGAAAAGTATATGCACCAGTCATGTCAAAAGTGCAAAGATAATCTGAAAAATCTATGGACTTGAATGGTTACATGTCTATATTCCGAAGGTTCGATAGTCCAAAGGTTCGTTATAGTCTGAAGGTTCAGTAATCCGAAGGTTCAGTAGTCTGAAGGTTCAGTAGTCTGAAGGTTCGATAGTCCGAAAGTTCGATAGTACGAAAGTCTGTTAAGTCTTCGTCCCTATTATAGGGCCTATTATACGTGTGCGTCTTAATGCCTATTTGAAGTTCAATCTTTAGCCTCGGTTATTTGAACGCAATTGCCAGCTTCAAATGCATTATTATAATTTGCTTAAACACTGTTAAAACTATACCTGTCCTAATAAATTGATAACGTGTGTGTTCTTGCAAATAATATTTATTAAAAACTAGGCCCTTTTTGAAATTTAAAAATACTCGTAAGACATTAGACATGCTTTAATTGTTATATGACCCATTATATCATCTTTAAAGTCATTTGTTATATCATTAGGGGCCCAAGTCATATGCATACATCGGTTAGGTATACACGCAACATGCCATCAAAAAGGCCCCTGTATATAAACCTAATCTAGTTGAAATGATAATAAAATAAATCATGGAATATGCAAAAATGTAAAGGAAAACTCCATGAAATACGAAAACATTATGGAATACGAAACCCATCAATAGTTCAAGATTGCCATACCTAATTTATATTTTATAATCAGTTTCCATCACTATCTTATGATTTTTGATAATTTCACTAAATGGGTTAAGAGCGCAGCTCTTAATTGTACCGGGAGCCGGACCATTCATATAAATAATATAATATCGATCATAAAAAACTGTTAGCTAGACCATGTAGGCTAGTAATAACCTTTGGACTATCGAACCTTCGGACCATCGAACCTTCGGACCACTGAACCTTCAGAATTGAAATATTTTTGAACTATCAGGCCTTAGGACTATTGAGCCTTCGGACCATCGAACCTTCCGACCATCAAACCTTCAGAATATAATATTTTCGGACGATCGAACCTTCGGATTATCGAACCTTTGGACCATTGAACCTTTGGAAAGCAAAAACCTTCGGACTATCGAACCTTCAGACTATCGAAACTTTTGAATATAAGGACGTCCCCACTTGAATCACTTCTTAACACTTACCACAGTGGATAATTGAGTGTCAGTAGGCCTTTTGGACAAGAGTAGGCCCCTATATAATTTTTAAATTTTTTTCGAAACACCATGACACTGCCAAATAATAAAAACATTGATTGATTGAGGTCAATTCCATTAAATTGTCCTTGCCATTATTTGTAAAAATGACACATGTCTTTACCGTTATGTCATTAAGGGTAAAGATCACCCCCTGTTTTTTTTAAAGGTGTGGTCAACTGTCAAAATTTGCGGGACAAGGGTCCCCCATAAGGCAATAGTGCCCGTGGGTAGTAGGCCAAGGCCCTAGCTATTCCTTAATAATACTAAATATGCGTTTCATACCCAAAGCCTCATTAAGAGCAAGTTCTCAAATCACAGCAAGTTCATATAGTTCCTATACTTGAGCGATATCTATGAGTTAATAATTCAAAGCCCTTGGCCCCTGCCCCTACTTGGTCGCTGGCTTGCAAACAAAATGACTGTATTACTGCGGGGATGTGAAAACTGCTTGACCCCAAGCTTGTATTGACACCCAGTAAACACTAAACATTTGTATGACTTTATGCAATGCTGGACCAACAGCGAAGACATTGGGCGGACGTTGTATAACTGTATACAAATGTTTTGTGTTTGCTTGTCAGAAGGACTTTCTCTCACGCATTCTACATTTATTCAATGTTGGTTCAATGTTTTGCCAGCGTCGCGGACGTTGGCCTAGCATTAAAACAGCATTGGATCAATGTCTCGTTTGAGTAGGCCCCTACCGGTAGTATCTTGTAATCAGTTCAGTGGCTATATGCGGTCAATTTGTACTCAATAGGCTACTGTTGGCCTACACTTGACCGTTCCAGGCATGCGCATTTTGCAGTTGAATGATTCTTTAAATTTCCCATATATATAGACTATGAGATGAATTTCATTTCACAGGCAATGTGGTCTCACCACATAGCTCAAAATCTATCTGGTAAGCATACCCATAGCGGGCCTGTTTTCGAACAATGACATCTCAAGCTTTATCCTGATATGTCACACTAAATATCTAATAGGTTTAAAAGTTGTGAAATCGGCCTGCGGCATTGAGGCAGTTTACATGTGTTTTAATGGGACTGGCATTTGGGGTGGTGAGACCATGTGTGGAGTGTGAGAGCCACCTGGTGAATAGCAATGTACTGCAACACAGGTTCTTGTGACGTTTAACTCAAAACAGTGTCGATGGTTTGGAAAATGGCATCTCACCATCGCCAACCAGGTGGTTCAATGCGTAAAAAAGTGCAGGTAAACTGTCAAATGCTTAACATAAACTGTCAGAATTACAACTCTAGTTTCGTAGAATATTTTTATTTGACAAAAATTATGAATAGATCTATTGATCATGTGCTGACGTCGTCGACCATCGTCGTGACTCGACTTCACTCAATCACTGTCTTCAGTTCAGAGAACTTCAACCTGCGTGCAGGGTGTACTTCCCACTAGGCCTACACCCTGGCCCCTGCCAGATATGAGCCTGTGTCTACCTATTTAGGACCCCACTCTGAGAGGACAAACGTGCCTCTCGTGCGACACCCCCCGAGCTTAGTCATCAAAGCTAGTCGCAACGCGCCGGTGTCACGCCATATTAAGCATCTCTTCGATATTATTATTAGGCTTCCCTTCCGGTTCTGCGCAAGAAGGCACCTAATGTGGTCATAGTGACACAGCTGTGTGTCTCATGGTAAATGATCAGCAGATGTATATATTATATATTTAATTGACAGTTGAAGAAAAGGCCTACATGACTTCTGCAATTGCAATATTGCAATCAATGATAAAATGTACACAAATCTATTATCAAATATGTAATACACACACTTGTTGAAATCCAGCGGGCATAATCATACTAATATCACATCAATCTTATGTAATTATACACTAATTCATTTTAATTCCTAATACTTACTATTTAGTAAGCTGGAATGGAAATGTCATTCATCATTGTTTAATACATCCTCACTTGTGAATAATACCAATATTTATTAGAACATTGATCTTGATAGTCTTAAGTAAAAAATACCACATTAATATATTAGACTACTCTAATTCAAACCATATTATGTGGTATTTATATCATAAGGCCTTGGCAACAAAATATATAATTAATATATGTTATAATAAATATAAGATATAGTTAGATGAGGCATCCCTTCGCCATAGTGTAATGTGGCGTGTTCAGTGAGAGTGCCCACAGAGGGGTGCTTAATTTTGCTGACAAGTGTAAGCACGCCAACACCCTGGCAAGACCTTGGCAAGCCGTTGGCAAATTAGACATCCCCTTAGTCACACTGTGGTGACAGTCCTGGTTGGGGAGCTTAATATATCTGGCTTGGGAAGTCGTTTCTAAATTTACCATGGCATAAAATAACAAAGTTTAACCGAAACTATTAGCAAATATAAAAACACAAAATTATTAAAATTCAGCGAGCGTAATTATACAAATATTTCAGCAATATATCATGTCGATTTTTGTTTGATTTGAACGAAGCATACGTCTACATGGACATCCAGTCATCAATAAATATCTATCCCTATTTATTCTACCTATATTTGACATTCCAGCAATATAGTCATAGTGCACTAATATGATACAAACATATCACATGTTAATGATGTTATCATGGCTTGACACTAAATAGATAAATAAAAGAAGATGATTAAATCTTACTTGTGTGTTATTAAGCATCATAATCAGCGTTGTTCGCATGGTTATACATGTATTTTAAGCCTGTTTTAATTCTGACTTAAATATATACTAAATACTAGTATTTAATAACATGTTTAGTCCCCGACATCAAAGAGGTTTGCTATTGTTAGTCATACGTCTACATGGACATCCAGTCATCAATAAATATCTATCCCTATTTATTCTACCTATATTTGACATTCCAGCAATATAGTCATAGTGCACTAATATGATACAAACATATCACATGTTAATGATGTTATCATGGCTTGACACTAAATAGATAAATAAAAGAAGATAATTAAATCGTACTTGTGTGTTATTAAGCATCATAATCAGTATTTAGAATATATTTCTGACTTAAATATATACTAAATACTAGTATTTAATAACATGTTTAGTCCCCGACATCAAAGAGGTTTGCTATTGTTAGTCATACGTCTACATGGACATCCAGTCATCAATAAATATCTATCCCTATTTATTCTACCTATATTTGACATTCCAGCAATATAGTCATAGTGCACTAATATGATACAAACATATCACATGTTAATGATGTTATCATGGCTTGACACTAAATAGATAAATAAAAGAAGATAATTAAATCGTACTTGTGTGTTATTAAGCATCATAATCAGCGTTGTTCGCATGGTTATACATGTATTTTAAGCCTGTTTTAATTCTGACTTAAATATATACTAAATACTAGTATTTAATAACATGTTTAGTCCCCGACATCAAAGAGGTTTGCTATTGTTAGTCCCCCCCCCCCCCACCCGCCCCTCCCAGCTCACGAGGTGCTGTTTTTACTGTAACGTGTGATGGCATTGCCAAAGAACAAAGAGAGTACCTCGCCGTTATGCAACAAGGCGTTATAATGTCCTTATCTAAACGATTAACCCTAGGCGACCAAGTGGGTAAAAATGTACAGCTAAAAAAGTATAAAGTATAAAAAAAAAAAAAAAAAGTATAAAAGTTAAAAGTGCAACGATATTAGACAAATGAGTATGATTTTCATATTATTAAATTATAGAATATAACATTTGCATAGTCCTAATATTAGCTATCATCGGACAGTTGTCAAATTACATTGACATGATCCCAGGTGTTTTATCTGCTTGCATTATTAAAGTGATGGCATTTTCAGAGTTGTCAGTCGTGGCGCCTTAGGTGGAAACAATTGCACTTGCGAACCGTTGATAGCTCACATATGTGGCTATTATATCTGGCACTCACGAGCCGTTGACATCTCACATTTCGCTGCCGTAACAAAAATATATTTCTACTTTTACTTTTTAAAACCCATTATATATTGCATAATAGTAATTGTGTACATGTTGGCCTTATAGGGTAATTTTCTCAAATTGAATCACCATATACTTGTCATATAATACAATATCATGACATATAATAGCATGTCCTTATCTAAACGATTAACCCTAGGCGACCAAGTGGGTAAAAATGTACGGCTAAAAAAGTATATAGTATAAAAAAAACGTAGAAAAGTATAAAAGTTAAAAGTGCAACGATATTAGACAAAGAGTATGATTTTCATATTATTAAATTATAGAATATAACATTTGCATCGTCCTAATATTAGCTATCATCGGACAGTTGCCAAATTACATTGACATGATCCCAGGTGTTTTTATCTGCTTGCATTATTAAAGTGATGGCATTTTCAGAGTTGTCAGTCGTGGCGCCTTCGGTGGAAACAATCGCACTTGCGAACCGTTGACAGCTCACATATGTGGCTATTATATCTGGCACTCACGAGCCGTTGACATCTCACATTTCGCTGCCGTAACAAAAATATATTTCTACTTTTACTTTTTAAAACCCATTATATATTGCATAATAGTAATTGTGTACATGTTGGCCTTATAGGGTAATTTTCTCAAATTGAATCACCATATACTTGACATATAATACAATATCATGACATATAATAGCATGACATGGCTTCACCATGATAAATATTTTTAATTGTATATAATTATATACATTATAATTATTTATATTTAAATAATATATTTTAAATTCTACTTCCAATGTATGCCAGCCGCGCTACTGAATATATTTTACTTTTACTAAATTTGCGAGTCAACATGCAATTTGATATGGCATCAATCTATGTATTTAATGCATTTGTAAAGCTTCAAAGTTTATTAAAAATAAACAAAATAAAAAATTATCTACTCCGTAATAAATTTGGTGGTGAACGCTTATATTTAATCTTCTGTCTAGCACTAAATCAGGGCGGGGGCCCTAGGGTAGTGGTTAGCACCGCTGCCTTTCGCGCCAGAGTTCGGGGTTCAGTTTTCGGTCTCGGCGGTTTGAAAGAAACAAAAATGTTTCTTCCCCATCCACGTGTGAAAGTCAGTATTGTGGGGAGCCTCCGTGACCGAGAGGTAGCGTGCTCGGCCTCAGACCGCCAGGGCTCGAATTTCGAATCCTGTGTCTGGAGGACAGTGTCATCTCAATCATCTCACCATCCTCAGGAGGTTCTCCTGGCCCAGTTTAGCCTATATGTGCACAAAGGTGGCCTAAAGCCCGATTCATTTCATTAGCACTAAATCCACTGCAAACATAACACTCCTGAGATGCAATGTTAGCACCTTTGGCCTCCACATCTACTGCACCCTCTCATGTTGATCAGACAAAGAACGAGGTGTGATAACACCCCACCTTAATTGAAACCTCGCCGTAATTAACACTTGTGAGCCCATGACTGTAAATTAACGCGTATTGTGAACAATGTATCCACGGGTATCATGGGTACAGCAGATAACAGTAATTGAATACGGGAATACATTTAATTATCTGAAAACTACAAATATTTTCCAACATGATGTTGATATAGAATTATATAATTACAACCATTAATTCTTTTGTGTCAGATTTATTTATTGTCTTTGGCAACTAAAGGGTGACTCAATGTGGTCCTCGGCGGTATACAGGTATATGATATGTATGATCAGTTAACGATATATATTTTAAATATAAACTTTATTTATTAGTAGGATTATGCCTGGCTATTAAAACCCAGCAAGCACGATACATAGACCCAATGCTGGGCTGATGTCGTAGATGTTGGGCCTACATTGGTCCAACATTGGGTCTACGGGTCGTGTTTGTTGTGAACCAATCCATGTGTGGAATATAAAAAGACATAAAATATTTTTTACATTACTTTTTTTTCAAAAATTAAAACTAATTTTATTTATATCTATCGCAACCTTAGTAGCAATTTGCTATAGACAATCGATAATGAAGTGTGGGCCGAATATTAAAAATAAATTGTTTGCCATGGTATTGGTTTGTTCATATAAGCCAGCTTGCACGAGACCAGGGGGATGTCTAATTTTGCAACGACTTGCCATGGTCTTGCCAGAGTGTTGGCGTGCTTGTACTAGTCAGCAAAATTAAGCACCCCTCTGAATGGCCAACTCTTCTACACTATGGCGAAGGGGATGCCTAATATAACTATGTCTTATACGTATTAACCTTGTAAAGGATTCCCTGTATAAAGATCATTAATCTATAATCTAATATATAAATATATGTCAATGTGAAAATTATCGTTTTTATACTAATAGGCTAGAAAACATGGCTGGGGAATCTAATTTTCCACCATCTGTCTTGTTATTCTTATTGCAATATTAAGCATCCCCTCATTTGTCTAGAAATGGATAGTATTCTAGTGATCACCATCTGGGATATGGATTATACTTTCAAACACATTGGTTAACGTAATTCACTTCAAGTGTGTGTAAAACTATGGTTGCTACCAAGAATTTATTAACCAAGAATGTAGCACTGAATCTATGCTGATATTCCAATTTATTGTATTTTTGAAAGTATTGTAGTTCCGTTGTTTGTGGGCCGATTTTGATTTTTAAAAGCGCGATTTGGAGAGATGTATGCCCACTTGTCCATGGTGGTTTGAGTTTCGCAGTTTAGTTAACACGTACACACTAGGCGTCGCTTGAATCACAGTGGTATACCGCTGCTGATGCATCTTTCTCGCGATGCATGCACACTGTCTGTCGACTACTCCAATGGGGATCTTGCTTAATTATCATAATATATGACTGAGCTGTTTCCTATTGGAGGAGCGGTGCACACGTCAGACTACGGAATAAGCTGGTGGAACACGTGCGCGTTCAGCACATGGCTAGGATCTCACAAAGGCGTCATTGTCAGCTTGTCTTATCTGGTGCTGTGGTTAAGTACATTATCTGATACAGATGGGATCTGCTCCTGGTATCCACACGAGTATTCATGAGCATATATCTACCAACAAGATGCTGCTATACATAGCCCACTTCCCCCGATCGAAAGCCAGTCACTCTGCTGGACGATTATATATAGGTCTAAACCCTTTGAAAGTTGTGGCTCGTAAACAGTTCAGTAGCAGGTTTTAAAATCACCATGACCGTGTATCTGTACTATCAGATTATCGAGCCTATCAATGATGCTAAATAGACATGATGCCATATGTCTATTAATATAATTGTAGAAGTGAAGTCATGAATACAAATACTCCCTTTAAAAATGTATTTGAATACGAATACATCACTGTCCAGATGTAATCGAATACAAATACATGTAAAATATACCTATAGTGGCAAGATGTAATGAAAAAGCAGTAATAATGGAAGAATAATAATGTAATGCATGAGGAAGGTAAAATTATGTCATTCACAGAAATAGTGTGTTTTTATGTATCCTGATACATTGGTTCAACATTAAATTAATGTTTAGAATGTAGGTACAGACGAATAAGTCTGTGATGACTTGTCTTTGTGTCAGCAAAATATTGTCTGTCTGTTCGTAGTACAGCATTAAATGCCGTTTACCACTAGTGAAAGACGATGACATTTAGGGCTATACTAAGTCCCAGTTGTAGACCCATAGCATAAATTCTGCGACGCTGGCCCAACATAAATCTAACACTGCATGGATCAACTTATCGTGTTTTACTGAGAAGGTGAGGAGGATGTTGTTGGAGGCCTGGAGACGATGACGGCCGTGGTTTGTGAGTACGGTACTCTTATCACATATTGCAATGACAAATACGTTCACCCTCTTTTTGATGACAACATCAAAAAGAGGGTGAACGTATTTGTCTGTTAACATGTTAAGGGAGTAGGCTCAGGCATAGTATTATGTCACAGCGCACAGGCCGCAGATTTATGACACACACATCCTTAGTCAATCGCTCTTTTTCAAAACTTACCTGTACAACGTTATGCGTGTAAGATCCTAGCAAGAAGAAAATATATAGGGGCCCAAATCAGTTGTGTTTCAATAACACGTTTTATTGTTCCACTTCTCTGTTTTGATAAATACAGGAATTTTAAAATAGTATTTAAATACAATACGAATACTTGTATTCATAATTTGTCATGAATACTCAGAAAATTGTCAGGAGCCACCATTCAATCTCCAATGGGGGACTGGAGTATATTTGAAATAAATACTTTGAGATTGATTTTTCATGGAATAAATAATTGTCTGAAGGATATGCTGTAACTAAATATTTAATCACCTTAAAAAACATTTTTTTTATTTGTCTCCGCCCGGCAACTTAAAAAGATGCCTAAATTGGTAAAAACACATTTATAAACTGATCGGAAACTACTCGGTGATAAAGGGTTAATCTGGATCACGTTCGCCAATTATACAGACTGTAGGGAAGCATGTCTTCGACTTTTGCCGCAAACAACATCAGCCATGCGTCAACCAACCACATTACCAGCCTGTCACATCACCTTCACCCCGTATGATACGACAGAACGATTTGACACAGTGGTGAGATGATCAAAATTGAAGATATTGGCCAAATGGAGAAAGGGGGGGGGAGAGAGAAACCACCCGACCGGCACGAGGCAGCCCAGTAAACACAAAATATTTGTATATCATTCATACAACGTTGGTCCAACGTCTTTCGTTGGTCCTAAATTGAATAAATATTATACATATGTTTTGTGTTTCCTGTGAATGGCTCATTAGATATTGTTTTAATGTTGGTACATCGCTCAGGACCTTATTGTGGCTGAATGTTTACACGGAATAAAATTTCGTTGATGGATTTTTTTTTAAATTTAGTAAGAAACTACACTGTGACGCGTTTGCTTCATGGTATAAAGTTAGTCCTATCACTATTGTGAGCGAGGAAGTGTGTGTGTGTGTGGGGGATTTCACCTTTAGCTAATATAATATCTTAACATTACAAAGTACTTGATAGAAAGTTATGTTTTAGGGGAAATATATTATTTTGAAAAGTTATTATACATTAGTCAAAATAAAATGACAAAAATGGTGATCCCGAGTGAGAGCCTCTTTAGCAAAAAGGGACGACGTAGCCGCATCAATTGTGATGGATATGCGATTTAAACATCTACAACAATTATTGGCAACGCTTGGTATGTTAATGCGCATTTATTATTGGGCAGTTGTACTTGAATAAATGCCTAACCTTTCACATCTCAAATAAATAACATTCACTATTGATGCACAAAAATACAGTATATCTTTGCTACGTGGACTCGAAGGGTGGATAGGATTACTGGAAGATGGTCCTATGTCCTCTGTAGTCGCCCTTTTAACGGAATGTCTAGATTTCGTCTACTTGTAAATCTTGCACGGTGATACATCTGGTTACATTCAGCACACCTGTTATCTCTTTCTAGCACAAGGTTCCTCTCATCTCTAGTGGCATTTGTGCGAAGTGTGTACCATTTTAAACATTTTTTTGCTGGCAACTCGATTGAATGGCACATTTTTCTCAACTACTTAATCGGGAACATATCTCACACCAGAACAAACAGCCTGAAATTCCGTTTTAGACACACCAGCACAGAATACATAAGCTGGCCTAAGCTTTTCCAGAAGTTTGCCAGTTTTTTCCAAGTCGACAAAGTTACCTTCATTGATACAGACTCTATGACGTCACCAGCAACAATTAGATCTGCTTATCCTGCGTCAGTTACGCGTACAACAGTAACAGTTGCTGGTCCACCACGCTGAGGTGGAATGTCGGCCTTTATGCGCGAAATCTCAATGGCATGATGCTGGTCAAACTAACCCCAGACCAAAGAGCGCACTTGTAGAACGGGAAAGTTGACACTAACATAAGCGGCTATCTTGCATAATCCTGGATTAATTATATGAACTTTTCGAAGTCCCACAGTTTGCCAAGAACGATCCATCGCACAAAAACAAAATACACTAAGCACTCATCCGAAAATAGTGTTGACGAAGGGAAGAAAAATAATAAGCTCGGTTTACAGGACTTTTAAATACACGATTGTGAACCGTCTCAAACTACCAAGTTGACAGACTGAGCATTTCATCAACGTGGGCTTATTATATATATATATATATATATATATATATATATATATATATATATTAGTGTATGCTACATAAATCATAAAAAATATTGAGAACATCTAAGCAGATTGTGTCGGTGGATGTAGGCATGATATAATTCACTCATAAAAATCGTGTCATAAAATTGTAAAGAACGTATTGTATTCGAATAGATAATTATTAGTCCAATGATCGTGTTATAAATTTCTGTAGATCGTGTTTTAAATTTCTGAAGATCGTGTTATAAATTGAATGAAGATAGTGTTTTTATTATGTCATAATGCCGGGCAGTGAGGCGAGAATAAGTGGCCCGCTGGAGACGCTTTGATATCTTCGTATATTATAATGCGGTATAATAATATTTCATAGAAATCGTGTTATAAATTTGTAAAGAACGTATCAAATTGTATTCGAACATATTTTTATTAGTCTAAAGATCGTGTTATAAATTGAGTGAAGATCGTGTTTTTATTATGTCATAATGCCGGGCAGTGAGGCGAGAATAAGTGGCCCGCTGGAGACGCTTTGATATCTTCGTATATTATAATGCGGTATAATAATATTTCATAGAAATCGTGTTATAAATTTGTAAAGAACGTATCAAATTGTATTCGAACATATTTTTATTAGTCTAAAGATCGTGTTATAAATTGAGTGAAGATCGTGTTTTTATTATGTCATAATGCCGGGCAGTGAGGCGAGAATAAGTGGCCCGCTGGAGACGCTTTGATATCTTTGTATATTATAATGCGGTATAATAATATTTCATAGAAATCGTGTTATAAATTTGTAAAGAACGTATTGTATTCGAACATATTTTTATTAGTCTAAAGATCGTGTTATAAATTGAATAAAGATCGTGTTATTATTATGTCATAATGCCGGGCAGTGAGGCGAGAATAAGTGGCCCGCTGGAGACGCTTTGATATCTTTGTATATTATAATGTGGTATAATAATATTTCATAGAAATCGCGTTATGAATTTGTAAAGAACGTATTGTATAACACGATTCACTTATAACACGATTTGACTCATTGGACCCCAACGATTGTGTTATAACGATGTTCACCTGTACTAAGTGACCAATGAGTTTCAATTGAATTTCTTTGATGTGACTCACTTCCCCAGTTAACATGTCGACCAGTTGTTGTTTAATGTTTGCCCACTGTCTTCGTCGGTGGCCCAACATTAACCCAACATTGGGTGGAGGTCTGATGTTTGCTGGGTTGCCATAAACCCCACAAGTTTACAACGTTGTCCCGATGTTGTTTCAATGCTGTCACCCTTTGCAACACATTGGCACAGTATTGAAAATATTAACGTTCGGTCAACGTATCTGTCGTGTTTGCTGGGCAACATTGGAGACTAGCAGTTACAGTATGTGTTTTATGATCTATCAGCATAGGTCAGAGAGAGAGCATCACAGGGTCATCTTAGCGGTATATTGGAGCTCTGTAGTTTTATGACGGATGTGATGCTGCTGCTGACAATAACATCCAACAGTAGGGGCAGCAGCAACGATGTTTATCAACATGTGCCAAATTTGGCACAGCTGCATAATTAGAGACTGCAGCGCACCGTTGCGAGAAACTGGTGTACTAAGACAGCATCCGACACCCTTAGTTTTTGATGGAATAAACGGCTGAGAGTAGTCCCCTTTCAGAGAAGTTATTCTCTCCGATGTATAAGCTAGTGACAAAAAAATACCTTCCATATGTAGACAGGATGATAATCTACAAGTGGATATGTTTGATATCGCTGTGCGTTGTATAGTTTTTATCACAGGGGACATTAGTTTTTGGCATTTTACAGCATCTCAAGTGCTACATTCTTGGTTAATAAATTCTTGTTGCTACTAATAAAACCAAGTATTATAACTAAGTCATTTCAACATAGAATAATATGTTAGTGTGGTGGATTGATCAAGACACCTCTGTGTGACTTCCGCTGCGTAGACACTCTCTGCGCATGCCCACACAGTCACGTGACTTTTTGACTTGCCAGGGATGCCTAATATATGGGGATGCTTAATATTCGTTGACACCGGCAATCAGACGGCACCGTCTGGCCTGAGAACATCAAGCCAGGCCCAAGTGAAACTGACAGTATACGCGAAGCGATGCGAGAACTTGGCCAACGCTGTTCCAACGTTGTGACAGCGTCGATGATGATGGCCCAACATTGAGGCATCACTGTGTCCTTGCCATCTACGAAATGTTATTTGTACAGCCTATCACACAATTATAGAGTGTGTACAACTGGATTATACAGTCAAATATTGCCACCTCTGATTACAAATTGAATAATTAGAGCCAAAAACGGGGGATTACACCAACTAATTATACAAAAACAGTTTAAACAGTGGCTAAATTTTAACTCTTATTCTTGTGATTTTGTGTCGATATGATCCTCTGAATTATCTACTTATGAACGAAAACGCACACAAAATATGTGGTTTCATTTTGAAAAATAATACGTAATTTCGAGATTAAATGTGCTCATATAAAGTCAAGAAAATTATTCAGAACGTTATATGTGTCTCTATTTATGGTAAAATATGTATGCTATGACATACTTGAATTAGAAATGTATGGGTAACATATTTAGTGCAATAAAAGCTATATTTGTTCAACATGTACCACTTTCACAATTTCGGGCAGAGTTTGAAATTTAGGGGAGGGGCCGACAGTTGGGAGTCGCGTGGAGAGGGGTGCTCAAATAGGTGGAAAAGGCCTCATCGCATTAAGGGGTAGAGTGAGAACGATTACAACTGAAGTCTTTACAGGGTGGAGAACTTTGACTTTGTGACCGTTTCACTTTTGTCTTCTCGACTTGTGACTGTTCTATTGTTGGGAGATTCCGCGACCGAGAGGTCGTGGAGATAGCGTGCTCGGCCTCAGACCGCCAGGGCTTGAATCTCGAATCCTGTGTCTGGAGGACAGTGTCATCTCAATCATCTCACCACTTCAGGAGGTTCACCTGGCCCAGTTTAGCCGATGAGGCTATGTGTGCACTGCTGCACAAAGTAGGTACTTTCAATAAATTTTAAAATTATCCAATAAAATTATGCTGAGCCTTTTTTCGTAACTGCCCACATGCTAGAATAAATAATTGACCACATTCCACAGTTTTCACTGAGCAAGAAAAATGCTGTGCCAGATCAAAATCTGAGCTAATGATAAAAACATCCAAAAGAGCTGTGACCTTAATTTTGCAAATTCCGGCAGGGATACAGAAGCCAAAACATCACCCAGACACTTAAACTTTTTGAAGCAGCTGAATAAAACTACTGAGATGTTGTATCCGTATATATCAGGTTTTAAGATATATCAGGGCACCCAATGAGTGCCCCGCAATACTGTAACAGAGCAAATAGGTCACACAAAAATCAGAAATTTGGGCATAGCCTCCGGCCCAAGTTTTTTTTTTTTTTTTTTAAGTCTACGAGGGGGTCATGGAAGAAGAAAAATTTTGATGGATTCTCATTCTTATAGCCATAAAACTTCCATTTTTACCCTCGGTGCGCCCCATGAGGAAGTGCAGGGTAGGCAAACAAAACTTCACCCAGGTTTTACCATGGGCAAACTAGTGCAGCCTTCCCCAGGCATCTCAATTCTTCGAGGTGCCCACATTGTTCTGTCCAACCGGTCTTAATGATGTCCTCCAGAACTTCCTCATAGGGCAGTGGACATAGCATATTTTCATTTTTTGCATTTTTTTACAAAAATTTTAAAATGGCACCTGCTTAAAAAAAATTATCAGAAGGGACCACAGCATGCCTGTTCCACTTACCTCTTCAAGCACTTGTTGCAACAATTATGGAATCAAAGGCGAGAGGTGGCACCATTTTTCATAATTGCGAGAAATCTAATGATGGGAACCCTCGGAAAAGGTGATAAAAATGTCATTCAAAGAAAATTACTTTTTTAATTCTACAAGAATGGCTTCATTTCTATCAGTAATAGTGAGCAAGAAGAACAAACAAACAGAGAAAAATATGTCTTTTATTGCAGTGCATCACAAATTCACATAAATCCTGAAAAAAACACGAAACACGAATAACTGTTTGAATGTACCTACACAAAGCCTCAAGGTGGCCTAGCCTTAGCCTAGATCTAAACTTTATTACTTCTAAAGCCCAATTCATTTCATTTCATTTTATTTTTGACTTCTGTCCTGTTCACTGCTCCACTCCAGTTTTTACCATGCCCATACCATGACATGTCAAGTTCACGTGTTCACTTTCCCGCAAGTGGAACCCTACGTCCCTAGAATCCGAAGGGTGCTGAGAGCTTTTTCAACAGGTGGGGGCCGACCGCAGATTAAAGTACGTACTTCCTTTGAAGTACGTACTTCCATTGAGGTGTGCCGTATATCGATCGAAGTACGCCTACAGCCTAATTTGGCTTGATAGGGCACTCACTTGTTGTGTCCACATACATTTGCGACACATTATTTCATTGGTCCAATAGTCAGAGTCTGTCCAATGATAGTCAGGCTACTAAATTTAGTTCTGACTTTGTTAGAGGCCATGCTTTCAACTGTGAGGCTGAGAGTGCAACAAGAGGTAAACATTTATCAATTTGAAGTGGATAATATCCGGTCAGACATTATACCGAAAAGACATAAAAAGACATGAAAAGACGGGTAGGACGATATAGGAACTAAATATTTCATATCGTATCGTGTTTAGTACGCCCCACACAGTATATATACCAAATTTTATAAAAAAATAATAATTATATCTTGCCTAATTCGACATTTTAAAGTCCGTCAATGAGCGCCATAGTACATTGCAATGTATTATCAATGGGCAGTCCCGCGTCACCGGAAAGACACCTAAAGACGGCAGGATTATACCAGATCGCATTATTTCTTATTATAGCATGTTTAATACTTGATCATCAGACTATATACAAAATATAAAATTAAAATATTAAAGATCAGTAGCCGAATTCGGCAATTTAAAGTGCATCAATGAGCGCTATACATTGTAATGTATTATCAATACAAGTTCAGCCTCACCGAAAAGACACCTAAAGACGGCAGGATTATACCAGGTCGCATTATTTCTTATTATAGCATGTTTAATACTTGATCATCGGACTATATACGAAATATAAAATAAAATATTAAAGATAAGTAGCCAAATTCAGCAATTTAAAGTGGATCAATGAGCACTATACATTGTAATGTATTTTCAATACAAGTTCAGCCTCACCGAAAAGACACCTAAAGACGGCAGGATTCTACGGAATCGCATTATTTCTTATTATAGCATGTTTAGTACTTGATCATAGGACTATATACGAACTATAAATTTAAAATATTAAAGATAAGTAGCCGAATTCGGCAATTTAAAGTTTGTAGTGACTAAAAAATGCTTTCCAGTGATATAACTAATTCCACTGTATCTTAAATACTTCTCCTGTTATTAATTAAAAATCATGTTCAAATGTGGTTTCCAATTCAAATATTTATTTGGATGCGATACAGTTGATACCTATAAGTGCACTCTTGGCTTTACAAGGTGCCTTACACCACTAGTTAGCAGCTGACGCCGGCGTTGGCAGGGGGTCAGCTAGGTGTGATAACGAACCCAGTACAATTATTAGCTTCGTCAATTTCAGAGATACAGACATCAGGACATGACATAAAGATGTCCAGAAAGCTTATTCTATTCTGTAAACAATGATATAACTTATATTATGATAACACGGAAACTCGCAAAGTTATTAAATTAGATCGGTAGGAATATTTGGCCTCCCATAGCAATTAACCATTAATTACCCAGTAAACACGACACATCAACCCAATGTCGGACCTATGTCGGCCCAACATAGGTCGAACATTGGGTAGATGTGTCATGTTTGCTGGGTAATGATACGTGACACAACTTCATGTCAGTGAAAATCATTATGTTTTGATCCTAATATATGCTGTATTTTTAATATTAATCACATACATATAGTGGGGTACCGGTGAAGCTAAGGTCCACACTGAAAAATGAATGTTTGATGAACTGTGCGACTTGTCATAATATCAGACTGTGTTATGACTGGTACTGGTGTGTCTGAAGCGCATGCCATGTTCTTTTTACACTTTACACTTAAGCTGCCGGATTCAAGTACTTGGCTTCAATATTTTAATTCAATAGTTCGTATGCAGTCTGATGACCATGTATTAAATACCCCACATCAAGAAATAATGCAATTCCACATAATCCAGCCGTCTTTAGGTATCTTTTCGGTGAAGCTGAACTTGTATTGATAATACATTGTAATATATAGGACTCATTGACGGACTCTTTAAGTTTCCGAATTCGTGTACTTACCTTTAATATTTTAATTCCATATTTCGTATGCAGTCTGATGACCATTTATTAACCTCTTGATTGCCATGACGACTTAATACTTTTGTCGCTCCCCAGTGCCGCGATGACGACTTAAGTCGTCATTTGTCAGGTATTTACCAATGGCCCCCCTGGCACGAGTAGGCCCCCCAATTCATTTGTGTCTGCCTCAGAGTAGAGGGTGGGGAATTCCCGGGGATTCAGTGTTCAGCGTCACATGATCACTGCATTGCTCACATGATCACACAGCGATCACGTGACACACTTTTCTCCTTCATATGCTTATTTGCATAAATTCAAAATGGCTTCCGTCGACCATCTTGAATTATTAACATTGACAGAATATCCCTAGAATATTATTTAATACCTCATTATTGACTAATTTGAGTTCACTGATTCCATTGGTATTGATATTTTTACGATACAAGGTCATCTAGAGGTCAAAACCAATATGGTTGCCGTCGCGGCCGTCGTGAATTTTTAACTTTTCACAGGATAGCCCTAGAATCTTGTGTAATACCTCATTTTTGACTAATTTGAATACACTGAACTCATTGTAATGGTTATTTTTACGTTTTAATGTAATATGAAGGTCCAAAACAATATGGCCACAAATAACCAGAAAATACATGGAAACTGTGAAAAGTGTTCTTATTCAATAATGTATCAGTTTTGCCCTTGAAATGAGCTTAATATGATCTTATCCTGACCCTGGAGTAGAACCCCAGTAAAGGGCAACCCCAACCCATGTCACTTTTAATATCCAGGTGTGGGTGTATCAGGTCTTTTGTGACGTGAAGCCCATGTTCTTCAAGACTCCAATTAACCTCATTTTGCCCAGATGTTAGCGCTAGTACAGGGGGTGATATAAGAGAGGACGGGTGATATAAGAGTGGGGTATTACCCCTTCTAGCCACATATATTCACTGTACCCCCCCCCCCCCCCACTAGAATGTGTGTTGGTGTTGAAAGGCTTCCCAGCCACATTATGTCAACTGTAGCCTAGTGGAACACTTCCCTGCAACAAAAACATATGGACACTGTAAAAAAATGTTTTTTGACCTTAACCTGACCTTTATATGACCTTGACCTGACCCTGGCGCAGAACCCCAGTAAAGGGCAACCCCAACCCATGCCACCTTTAGTACCGAGTTGTGAGTGCCTCATGTGCTTTGTAACTTCAAGCCCATGTTTCACAATACTCCAATTGACCATTATTTTGCACTGATTTTAGTGTTGGTAGACTGTCTGATATAAGAGGGGACGGGTGATATAAGAGTGGGGTATTACCCCTCCAAGCTACATACCCCCCTATGATGCGTGTTGAAAGGCTTCCCAGTCACAATATGTCAACTGCAGCTCTGTGGAACACTTTCTTGCAACAAAAATACTGAAAAAAAAGTTTTTTATTCAATATTTTAGCTCGTTTGACCTTCAAATGACCTTGATATGACCTTGACCATGTTGACCTGACCTTGGGGTAGTACCCCTGTACAGTCTCACACCAACCCAAATCAGTTTGTAACCAGGTGTGGGCCCATTACCTGTAGGCAAAGATATTTCACATGGAAGATGGTTGCCCTAAAACTCCCAGTATTGGCCTTATGTTGCGTGGCACAGGGTAGCACAATAGGCCTGGCACTCAAGAGGTTAAATACCCCACACCAAGAAATAATGCGATTCCGTAGAAATCTGCCGTCTTTAGGTGTCTTTTCGGTGAAGCTGAACTTGTATTGATAATACATTACAAATGTATAGTGCTCATTGATGCACTTTGAATTGCCGAATTCGGCTACTTATCTTTAATATTTTTATTTAATATTTTGTCTATATTGTGATGATCATGCATTAATTACCCCACATCAAGAAATAATGCGATCCCGTAGAATCCTGCCGTCTTTAGGTGTCTTTTCGGTGAGACTGAACTTGTATTGATAATACATTACAATGCATAGCGCTCAGTGACGCACTTAAAATTGCCGAATTTGGCTACTTATCTTTAATGTTTTAATTGTATATTTTGTATATAGTCCGATGTTACGAATAGACTGATAATTGTGTGTAGTGGTTTGGAGCCTCGCTGACTGGAATTAATAATATTATTAAAATGTGTGAACTCATGTGTACCCGCCGTGTGGAGCCTCGTTGACCAGTGCACAGCTATGAATGAACAATAAGAATGTACACTGGGGTGTGCATTGCGGTGTTCACTGAATGCACGTTGATCTCTCTCTAGGTCAATAAACAGCCAGCGACATGGACGTGTTTTTAAGTCTGTCATGAACGTTTACTAGTTGATGTGTGCTACTGTAATCATGGGACATGTGAAAAATGATCTCCAACGACCAGATGAACATTTCAACAGCTAAGTGAAATTCTCAGTTTTTGCTTTTGCCTATCTATAATGTTCAACGTCTGCCCAACACTGTTTCAACGTTGTGGACATTAACAATGAACACTATGAATGAAACTTCAGTTAAGCCTAGTACTGTGGCGCAAAGCACAGTAGACTACGACGCCGGCCCAACATTGTGCCGACACGGGATGCTACCCTGTCTATCCTCAGTGATCCACTTCTCCCATATGCTCTAATAACGTTGTGTGGCGTTCACAATGAACACTCCAAGTCAAACCCGTTTCAACCGTTAAAGCTTAATTGTTATGTTAGTGATATAAGATTAACCATCTCACAATCCTGTCAATCACGTAATTAGTCGTAACGTTAGTGTTAAATATGAAAGGACAAAGTGCCTAAATGCAATGTACTCATTTTGATCTCGCTACTGACTGCACTGCACTTTGCACCTTCGCACTAATATGTACTGTTTGAGACAGTAAATTTTGTTGAAAGTAAAGTAATGTTATGGTTGTGAATTAGCAGCAGTATTTGTTCGACCTTGGGGGTCCTTGGGGTCGTAACATCTGATGATCACGTATTAAACATGCTATAATAAGAAACAATTAGATCTCGTATAATCCTGCCGTCTTTAGGTGTCTTTTCGGTGACGCGGGACTGCCATTGATAATACATTGCAATGTATAGCGCTCATTGACGGACTTTAAAATGCCGAATTAGGCAAGATATAATTATTATTTTTTTATAAAATTTGGTATGTAAACTGTGTGGGATGTACTAAACACGATACAATAAGAAATATTTAGTTCATATATCGTTCATCCAGTCTTTTTGTGTCTTTTCGTGTCTTTTCGGTATAATGCCAGACCCGATAATATCTATTGCCAACTAAAAGAAATAATGGACTTTAGAAAAGATAGTTTGAAATATTAAATCAGCACTTTATTATAGAGCAGTTCTATGTCTGGAAAATTAGGAATGTCCTATTAAAGGTCTGCTATAGAGTCACATGCATCATGGTCTGTACTTCCATTGAAGTATGTACTTCCTTTAAAGTACACCCTGTACTTCAATTAAAGTACGCCCTCAGCAAGTTAAATATATAATTTTCCAAACATGAAAAATACATGTTGTACAATGAAATGTCCTCTTTCAACTAAACTTTCTGGTAGCTGGCAAATGCTCAACAGTTCCAGGACAAAGAGATGAAAAAAAATTCAGCCTGTTGCAAAAATCTTGGCTATATTTAGGTGATCAGAAAAAAATTGGGAGTTACTATTATGAATAATTTAATAGCTTGATTATCAATGTTCAGAAATAAACCATTCAACTAATACCATCCTAATTTGCAAAGGAGTAATAAAGTACCCATTTCTAAAAGTGAAGCTCAGGGTGTACTTAGATCGAAGTACGGACATACCTCAATCTAAGTACATACTTCAAAGGAAGTATGTACTTTAATTTGCGGTTAGCCCCCACCTGATTAAGCAAGGCTTCGTAGCTTTTGTGTATAAGCTAGGAAGCTGTGTATACTGTAACTAATAAAGTAAAAGTAAAACTAAAAGTCACTTTAAAGCTGCATAACTGTTTTGTTTATTTCATTCAAACGATTAATCCATGGAGAATGGTGTTTAATTTTTTCATTTTACTGCTCCGGTTACTGAGTAATTAAGGATTTAAGTTTGTTGTTTTTTAATATTGTTGCCCCACAAAAACAAACCTGCTCACACCTGCTCACAGCGGAGTAAGACATACTGTCTATATAATCAGGACAATAAAAGTACCAAGTGGCAGATAACGGTCATCATAGAAAAAAGAGAGGAAGACTTTTAAAATTATTGTTATTTTTCAAGTGATCATAGACATGATACATGTAGATACATTTCACAGTACAACATGTATTGTCTCATATCAGTTAGACATATCTAGAAGTTATTACTTTGTGTGATATGGATGATATCTGCATGTAATGTCATGTTTAATATCGGTACCGGTATAGAGAATGTCACACACTTGAAAAAAAGAACTCTATTTCAGTATGGTGCTTTTAAGTGTGGGCCAGCATCAGAGCCTTTGGCCCGCCATTAAGACGCTCTCCCCAGACCGTGAGAAATTGTACTCGGAATAACCATCCAATTCAGTGATGTAAATCATCGTTTTTGCTCTTTGGATTTTCGTGATTTTCTTGAAAAACCTTTGCATTTTTTTATTAGGTATCTCATGGACATTTCAAAAGATAGTCAAAATGCTACTAGACAATATCAGACTTTATTTTATTTTATCGTTAATCATCACATGCAGTGATATACATCGCGCTATGCGGTAAAATAAAATAATATTTGAAAACATCAGACTTTACTGTAACCGATTTGACCCAGTGTCCCCCATCTAACCCAGTATCTCAGCTAACACGAGGCATTGATCCGATGGCAGAATAATGCCGCCCATCGTCTGCGGTATTGGCCCAACATTATGCCGATTCAGTTCAACGTATGTGTTTGCTATTAAGGGGGTGGTTTCGTGCTGGCCAATGTAACATTCTATTGGCCCATAACCTTACCGTTATTACATGAATATTGTATACATACACACTGAATCACTACTTAAAAATACTTGATGGTGTACCGCATGGTGAACTGATTTCGCTGCATTTACCCAGTTTTAGTGCATTTATAAGGCCTTTAAAACAATAACAATGAATGTTTTGTACGTTTTAGGTTATTTTAATCGAAATAAACAAAACAGTTATGCAGCTTTAAATTTGTCACTTTTGCGTTGCATGCTTTTTGCTAGTCAACATTGTCAACCGGTCCCGCCCCCGGTTGACAAGCTGCCTATTGAAAAAACAGGCGAGGCACCAGTGTGATGTCTGCACACCCTCATCTGACTGTCTAGTGGCGTACAATCAATTTGTGACGCTGAAAAAATGTTTGGCCGCCATGGTAAATAATTTTTTAAGGTTGCATCAGGAAAATATAAACAAATGAAAATTCGAATCCAGCTGGTATGAACAGTATAAACGGCGGCCATTTTGTTTGAATTTCTGGGGTCTATAAACAACATCCAGCTCCCCGTCTGGAAATAAGGTGCCAGACAGGTGCCCCGTCTAGCTTTTCGCTGTGATTACTCACGCAATTTTCATCCTATTGTCATGAAATTTGACAAGCATTGTTTTCTAGTCTTACGGCAACTTCCCTGAAATTTTCAAGAAAAAATATTATGTAGTTTAAAAGTTAGACCATTTGACATGTAGTAATTTTGAATTATGACGCTCCTCTATAAACCAGAAAAAAAATCATCCGGTAACGCGGTTGTTCTCTCAAAAATCTTATAAATCAGCATAATAAAGTGTTTACTGTTGCGCGCATGCGTTTTTTTTTTTTTTATTAGGACACAACAAAGTACAGCAGTCCCTCTCTTAGGCTATGCATGGACCCATCATGATCATGCCATCTCTGAACGCATGCATTGAGGTGCAGGCATTTATTAGGGGTGCAAAATTTATGAAAACCAAATAGTTTGATGTTTATATTTTTATGCTATATTATTGTATCATAAATATTGTCATGGTATATTAATGCATCGTAATCCATACTTTTTATTCTAATTTTCTATTCTTTATTATGTTTATCCTCTCTTTTGGCTTGTAAATTATTTTTATTCACATGATAGGATTGCTTATGATTTACCTCCAGTTGCTTTGGAATTTTGTTTTGCAAATAATTGTTAAAACTTTGTATGAGCAGCTACCTTTGAGGCTATGTTTAACAGCAAGTTTAGGCCACAGTTTTTTAATTTCCTGTTTTACTGACCCGCCGACCCCAATTTTTGCAATTTTAGAATAAAATTAAAATTCTGAGATGACCTTTTTTATTTCCGCCGACCTAACCCATCTTGTATTTAAATAAAAAACAATTAATAACCCAATTTCCCAACGAAAACAAATAAAATAAACTTGGGGTGTTCAATACAGGCTGCGGGATTGCGCCATTAGCGCACAATTCGCCTTATTGCCGCACTGTGAGAAATCCCATTCAGCCACGGTGGCGCATAGCTGTAAACATCGTCTTTTTGGAAGTTTTTGTTTGTGATAGCCAGCCCTGGAAGCAGACATCCGGGCCTTCCGACCATCAATAGCCAAGTATTAGAATTTGCACATTCTAGAGTTTGTCGTTGTGTTGACATAGCTGCCCCATGTGACCGACGCGGGCCAATCAGGAACCAGCTTACTTCTGGATGATTCTGGGAGCCAATCACATGCACTGTATTAAGTGTATGTGAATGATCAATCATATAAACATTGGCTGCTGCTCGTTTGGACCATGTTCTGTTATGTTATGATAGCCAGAAGTCATCCAGTGGAGTATCAGGCTGAAGGTGTGCTGCTGCTTGGAAGGATACTTCAGCCAGGCAGACATGTGTGTTTTTAAGGCAGGCAGGCCTACTGAGCTCATAGGCCTTCACCAGTTCACTGACAGTTTATTATAGACCTGTACAGTATAAATTTGCAATAATAATAATATTTATTGGTTATAACCATTCAGCTTTTTACAATGTGACTATAAATTGCTGTTTTTCATGGTGCCCATGCAGATAGCAGATGTTCTCGGCCATGCCATACGTTTTTGGTAGACTGTTCTTATAACTTTGATTTAATGGCAAATGTAGCAGGGGTAGATCTATTTACTGGTCAACATTTAAAATGTCCCAGCATTTACAATTGTTGATAGTTCTATGTGTGCTAGGCCTAGGTTTACCGTTTAATAGTAAATCTTCGAGACATAATTAACCATTTATCTATAACGGTTTTCTGATATTCCACTTCTGCATCAAACTCTAACACTTCTGCAACAAAAAACCTTATCACAGCTTTGGAATTTGAAAAAAATGAGAGGGGATACTTGCACCCTCAACCGGCTTCCCCAGGAGTGTCTAGCGCCCCAAGTGTCTCAAACTGGGGCTACCACAATTTCTATACTGGTAACCCAGCAGGCATCCGTGAAACAGGAAATTAAAAAACTGTGGCCTTAACCATAGCGTTCATTCGGAGAGAACAAAGGATGTGGGGGCGAGGCATTGCCACAACTATGCTTATCACACTATCTGGGCATATCGCAGTTAGTTAAGGGTTGTTTGAATGCTTGGCCATGTGCGGGAGTGATCACCAGACTGGCATGTATGTGCAAATCTACCATCTGGATTACCGCCGGATGCCGCCTATTACATGCTGGTCGGTATAAAATTCATCTGGTTGGGCAACCGGCTCTGCCATTACTGTGGGGAACCCTGTATAAAATGTATTGTTTTAACATTGAGTTAACAGCTCGATATATTGAGATATGAACTCAATATATCGAGTTATGAACTCAATATATCGAGTTGTAAATGAATTCAATATATCGAGTTAGGAACTCAATATATCAGCTTTAAATTAAAAGTCAATATATCGACTTATAAACACAAAATATCGAGTCGTAAACTCAATATATCGAGTTCTGAACTGAATACCTGTATATCAAGTTCTGAACTCGATATATCAAGTTTTGAACTTAAATATATTGAGTTAAAATAATAATAATAATGCAAATGTCGTTTGTGGGGCTTCGTACAAAACTAATTATTTAGCATTGATCAAATAAATATATGAGACATGGAATACCAATTGATAAAGAGGAACAACTCACAAACCGTTACATCCATCACGATTTCGTTACGTCCGTCACGATTTCGTTATGTCGGCCACAGATAATTTGCGCATTGTTTCACTTTAAATTTTCATTTCTAGGTGTGCATATTGTTGTCATCTTGTACTGTAAGCTAGTAATTGTACATGAATGCAATGAATAAATAAAAACTGGCCGCTGCTTTCAAACAAAATAAACATTGATGATCGCGAAATGGTAAATAGACTGGAAAGATAAGTATGGACAAAGATGGGGACCTAGTATCAATAATGTGCATGAGACATGAAATACTACTTTTCAAACCATGCTGTTGATGAAGAGGAACAACTTTTGTGTATGGTGTGATCCAAATCTGACACTTTGTTACGTCCGTCACGATTTTGTTACGTCCGTCACGGAGACTTGTCACTGTTTTTTTACTTGAAACTGTTATTTTTAGTTTTGTATAATATTAGCAACTAATACTATGAGGTGTGATGAATTGCATTCATTAACTATTTTCACTTCATTTGTTTAGGGTTAACAGAAATCTGCATGGTTGTGTGAGGGTAACAAAGTTCATGTCGCAAGCATGTTCAAGTCCGTCACGAACAGAAAATAGCCTATAAAAATGTAAAAACAAAACATAAGACATACGCTGTAACATCAAAAGTGGGTGGTGGGTCCCTGGATGACGAATCCATAATTAACTAAATTAAATCATACTGTACATTAAGTGGTACATGATTAAACATACACTAAGAATAGTATAAATGTTACGTACGTCACGCTAGACTTGCCCTTATATGAAATATTTTATAGCTAAAAAGCTAGACCATCTGGCATGTAATACAATTCAGGGCTAAAAACAAACTTTAATTTTACCAGTTTAATGGGTTTATAGAGGGATGTCGTAATAACTAATTTACTACATGTCAAATGGTCTAACTTTTGAACTATATAATATTTTTTAATGAAAATTTCACGGTAGTCGCCGCGTGACTCAAAAATAGTCCTTGCTAATTTTCATCAAAATCGGTTGAGAATTGACTGAGAAATCGGCGAAAAACATGCGATGCAAGTTAATCTGACAGAGGGTATAAACAAATTTATTGTGTACTGAGTGTAGGCCTAGGCTAGGCCAGGGAGCCTAGGTCTAGTCTCCCTAGACTCTACTGGGCTAGACTAGACCCCCTAGCAAATTTTAGCAGCTGTGTAGGCCTAGTGGTGTATTAATAACTGTGTTAGGCCTACTGCCAGAGTACTGCTGCTAAAATTTGCTCCATCAGACAAATTATTCCCTGTAACTTCTAAGTGTAGTGAGCTGAAAAAAAACCACTTAAAGTTAGTCTAGCTTAGAATTTATTATAATATTTTTTCCAAGTAATATATTTAAAAAGAAACAGATTCAGTATCTGCCAAGATGTCCAATATTTAAAAAATTAAACAAATTTTGTTAGGCGGATCAAATTCCCATTGTACCTCCCCTTTTAAAAATTAAATATCACCCCTAATTATCTAAGTCTTTGTATTTCTTGTATTTTTTTTCATTTGCGTTACCGCCAGTGCTATTACCTGATTACTATCAAACGCATTGCCTGTCCATCCGACCATGCTTCCTGTTAGGAATGTTTGATTGGGGGGGGATCCAAAAGGGGTGGAGGGTTTGGGGGTCCACCTGCCAGGAGAAAAAAAATCTAGTTTTTTTAAATTTTAGTGCCCAAAATGGCCTATTTTAACTGGAATGACAGCAAAATATTGAATATATTTTTATTTTCTTTGCCTTTTGGTAGCCTGTTAAGGGTCCCGATCCCTCCCAGTGGAAACCCTGCTATCTAAGGAGCCACCTGTATAAATCTCATTTGTATCGACTGGAGCTTGTAGTCTGGAGGTACCAGGTTCGGAACCCGGTCGGGCCGGATATTTGTCATCATGATTGTGCATAGCCTTGCTGTCGGGAAGATGATATTTTACATGCTTCTGGGTTTTATTTTTAAATCAGGGGGTGGGCTTTTATCAGATTCAGGGCTTTAAGTTAAAAAATGTTCCATCAAGCCAGAAAAATATACTTAAGTTTCTGATTACCCAAGCGACCCTATTGGACCCTGAAGTTTTTATGGCAATTTATAAAAATTATTATACAGTTTGTATCTTTGTGTGTCAGAACAGGAACAGACCTTTAGTGAAATTAAAAAAGAAAAGTTTTCCCACTTACCCTATTTAATTTTGGAGGGCTCTTAAACCGGAAAAAGATGAAAAAAAAATCTCTTACATACCTTGTTCGGGAAAGCAGTTCAATCGGAGACAGAGGTATTTTTTTGCCTTATCATGTTGTCTTAAAAGCCTACATCTTGCTCTTGGTGTTACTATTTATAATTCTTCAAAGACAAATAGTTTTTAGTCTATAGAATTCAGGCCTGTTTGGTATGGCCAAAAATGAGTCGGAATGAGTAGGTAGATTTAAAATTTTTGCCATTCTTTTATCAGTACTCAAATTAGTTCTTCATATTTAAATATTGATTGACAACATGATGATGTAATAAGTAATGTAGAATGAATTAAAATGTGATAATAAATTTGTTTTTTTGCTGTTCATCAAGTAACTCTGGTGTCTCATTGCGTGATTGCACTGTCTTTGTTCTATGAGCTATATTTTATGTTTTAGGTCTCTTATGTTATTCGTGATGAAGTGGAGAGGAAGCATCGGTCAGGCGTTAATTCCATTAAATTTGATCCTCTGCAGAATCGACTTTACACTGCTGGCAGAGATTCAATCATCAGAATATGGAACATAGGGAAATCAAAGGTAGAGCTACATGTACATTTATAACTATTTTCTAGTTATATTTCAACCCTTTGAGGTTACATTTAAACCAATATTGTTTATTAGTTATTTGGATTTGATATTTTAAGCTGTATTTGCTGATGTAATTTCCAGCTTCAAATAAAAGAAAAATAATATTTTTTTGTAAAATACATGTAGACCCAAATTCAGGGTTCGCACTGGTCCTGGAAATCCTGGAAAGTCCTTGAATTTGAAAAGTTAAAATCCAGGCCTTGAATGTCCTGCAATTTTGTAGAAAGTGCTTGAAAGTCATGGAATTTCAAATAGTGAGAAAAGAGAAAAATGGTATTTGCTAGAGGCAAGTTACCCTTTTAAAGCAAGTTGAAATAGATTTACCTGCTCGATTTTATTATCAATTTTGAAAGATATGGAAAATGTAGTTTCAAGTTGTTTTGGGGAAATAAATGTGTGAGTTATTGTGTATTCTTAAGTCCTTAAAAAATCTGATTAGGTCCTGGAAAAGTCCTGGAATTCTGTTTCTTCATGGGAGTATGAACCTTGCAAATTGAATTATTTGATTAACTGAGCATCTACCACAAGTTATGTCACCCATTTTTGTGCCAGTGGTATTTTATTCAGTCTGAAATTTGCTTGAAAACGTATATATGTCATCTCAGCAACACAAGGGTTAATACCACATTCAGAAGTGCAGCTTGCAGCAACCACTTTATTTCTACACTGTTTTAAAAAGATTTTAATCCTGTAAAAGTAAGCACTAACTGCAAGCTACCAGGTGCAATAATAAACGCGAAGCATAATTTGTTGTGCGGTGTAGGTTGATAATCTTTTATTAACCCTTACAGCGCGGGGATCGACTTTAGTCGACATAATCTGACGTCTGTAGATTTCAGATTCTGACGTCTAAAGTCGATCCTCGCACTGTAAGATTAAAGATATTTCTAATGACCGTAGACCAATAACATAGGTATTCAAATGAAAGAATTAAGACATTTATGATAATTTCAAATTGAAAAAACCCCTTTGGCCTACAAGGTTTTTAAAAAAAAATTTAGCGCTTTAAGGGTTAGCTCTGAATGACTGTATCAGAATGTTTCCTTGTTGCTTTTTTTTCATGCAAATATATTTTCCACAGGACCCTTACCACCAGTCTATGGAGCATCACACGGACTGGGTGAACGACATTGTCCTCTGCTGCGGTGGACGCACATGTGAGTGTTACCCTTTAACCCAGGTTACTGTTGTCGACTAAAGTAGTTATTCTGTGTTTTGATTGGAATTTGTTTGGAAATGTGTCTCAAATCTGTGATATTGAGAAATGTTGTGTACTTAATTTCATAAATCCAAGCAATTTTCAGTCCACACCTTGAATGAACACATATACATCTTGCACTTGAATTCAAGTGCAAGATGCATGTATATTGTGTTCAGTAGATTGCTGCCACCATCTCCACCTCGATGCTTGTATCCCTTGTGAACACTTTATCTTAAGAACCACTCGTCTGAATCACTTGTGATATTGTATACATACAGTTACCTGTGAAAAGTCCAGTTTTTGTCCAAGAAAATGGCAGCATTTAAATTTTTTACAGCCCTTTTGAATGTGTTATCTCAAGAACCGCTTTTATTGTAATATAGATGATGTATTATTATGCTCTTTTCTTTTCAGTAATATCTGCGTCCAGCGACACAACAGTCAAGGTGTGGAATGCCCACAGAGGTTTCTGTATGTCAACATTGCGCACGCACAAGGTAGCTAAGATTATATCTTTATAACAACTGCCGAAGTGCTCTTCCCTGTTTGCATTGCATTTTCAACTGGAATTGCCAACACAACTTACAGCTTCATAAGAATAAAAAAATTAAACTATATCATGGCATGAAAAAAATGTAAGAATTTCATAATAATGTTCAGACAATACATCCACCTGATAAAAATGTGGAGATGCATTATCCTATGCACAAGATCTGATTGCAAGTGCAACATTACTTTTGTAGGATTATGTGAAGGCATTAGCCTATGTGCAAGATCTTATTGTAACATTGCTTTTGTAGGATTTCGTGAAGGCATTAGCCTATGTGCAAGATCTGATTGTAACATCACTTAAATTGTAGGATTATGAGAAGGCATTAGCCTATGCACAAGATCTGATTGTAACATTGCTTTTGTAGGATTATGTGAAGGCATTAGCCTATGAACGACATCTGATTGTAACATTACTTTTGTAGGATTATGTGAAGGCATTAGCCTATGCACGAGATCGTGAGCAGGTGGCTTCAGCTGGTCTGGATAGAGCCATTTTCTTATGGGATGTGAACACATTAACAGCACTAACAGCTTCAAACAACACAGTAACAAGTAGGTCTTAAAAAGCTCTTAAATTTTTTTCAATTTTCAGTCACCTGAAGTTGTGCCTCGCTACCGAGATTCACAACTTCAGGTGACTAAAAATTATTTGGATTTGCTAAATTTAAGTGGAAATGTATAGGATTATCGCACATTTACGGCTTATTGCATTTTAAAAAATACATTGATTTAGGGCCATTAGAAGATATGAAAACAATGCTATTGTCGACTGTAGTCTACATCATTGTTCTAAAGGTTACTTTGGCTAGATTTTATATTCAAGAATCGTGTCCATGGTCAGTCAAAGTCATCAAAGTGAGAGCAACATGAGGTCAGACTATTATGATGGCAAAATTTGAATGTACATTATCCCCATCAGAGACTTACTATTTTTGCAGATTTTTAATCTTGACAGTACACCTAGCAGCAGTGATTTAAAAACTGAGCTCTGTAAAATTATATTCCAAAATATGTTCACTATTTGTTAAAAAACAGTTTAAAGACTTAAATGGTAATTTCAGCTTCGTCTCTCAATGGGAACAAAGACTCCATTTACAGTTTGGCCATGAATCCCCCGGGAACGGTAATTGTTTCTGGATCTACAGAAAAAGTACTACGAGTGTGGGATCCTCGCTCATACCAGAGGCTTATGGTGTTAAAGGGACACACAGACAATGTCAAGTCACTCGTTCTCAACAGAGATGGCACACAGGTAAAACATGGAAAATTTTAAGTTAATTTCATTTTATTTAAAAAAATTTTTTTATCAAAACCTAGAAACAGGATAATTTACTCTGTCAAATGTCCAATGTCTTGTAAATAATCCCATGAACTATCAGTGCAATTCTTTATCTTGTGCACTTTTTTATCATGTCTATAGCATCTTTTATAAGAGAAAAGGAATTATTGAAATATATGCTTTTGAATGTGTTTAGTGCTTGTCTGGGAGCTCTGATGGTTTAATAAAGCTATGGTCTATTGGACAGCAGAGATGTATAGCGACGTACAAGGTTCATGATGAAGGAGTCTGGGCTTTACAGGTAATAAGGCATTTATACTTCATGTTTACCAGTACTCTATGTGACTTTTTAAAAGTTAAAAAAGAATACTTAAATTGATACCTTTCTCAAATTTTTTTTGTTGATCATGATGTCGTGCAAAATCTGAATTTATCATTATTTATTTTCTTTATTTTTACTTCGCCTTCTAGAATATTTTTTTGGGATGTATTGCAATTAAAGTTCGGCATTGTTGTAGCTGGTGGTAACATTTCCTTGTGAGCTCGTTAACTTGCCAAGTTTTGCATGTACCCTGCTCAAATTTGTTGTACATGTTGCTAATAATCAGTTCTCAGACAAGCTCAATGATGGCTAAAAAATATCAAAATGGCAGATTTATCTCATTTTACATTGTCAATTTTGTTTTTCATGATCCTTCTAAAATTTGTTTTGGAAGTTGCTGATAACTAGTTCTCGGACAAGTTGAATAATAGCTAAAAAAAATTGTAAATGACCGATTTATCTGATTTATAGCATTTTTCGTCGTTAATTTAAAAAAATTACCTTGTGGGCACGATAATTTCGACATGTGTTCATGTATCCTGTTCAAATTTGTTCTGCATGTTGCTAATAGCCAGTTCTTGGACCAGTTTAATAATGGAGGAAGGCTATTGTAGTGTGTGCTCTTGTTTTCTTTCAAATGAAGCCAGAAATTGTGTCCGCAATTTCAGTTTGATTGCAGAAAGTAACACTCCTTTATTTGACCTAAACTATCAAGGAGTTTGATTTGCACCTCTGATGATCTGAATTCGGAGACTGATTGTAATTAATTGCGCACCCTAAAATAATTCAAGTGTACTAAAAAGCATTGTCCGTGATTTGCTGAGAAATAATAAACTAACAATTCAACATTCAAAGATTTAATTTTTATATTTGTCAGGTGGACGATTCCTTCACAACAGTGTATTCAGGTGGGAGAGATCGACGAGTTTGGGCGACAGATCTCAGAGATCCAGAAAATCCACAGCTCATTTGTGAGGAAAAAGCTCCTGTTCTCAAGGTTTGTGTTTTGATTTTTTGCATCTGAACAATTATTTAATTATTTTTCTTTATTAGGAAAATAATTTCATTTTCTAATGAAATGCAAAATTTTTACCATTTATTTTACACTTCCACCATTCAACCATAATAGATCATGATTAATTTTGTCCCTTTCACTCATACTTCCTTCACGATTATCCATTCATTTCTTTCTGATATGGTGTTGGTGCTATGGTATCTAGTGTAGCTCAGGAAAGTGTGGTCATTGCGGAATTAAAATATTTGTATATGACTGACATATTTGTGGTACATACAGTAGAACCTGCTAATAGCAGCCACACTTGTGGCACTTGAAAAGTGACCTTTCAAGGCGGGTGGTTCATTTGTTGGTTGGCTGCCAATAAGGGTGGCTGCTCATAGCCTGTTTTACTGTACTAGTTACCATGTTATGACGGTGATCTACCTGATACGAAACTTACCCATACTTGGATGCTTTTTATAGCAATTTATTTCAGACATAAATTTCCCACGTTGAATATAGAAGTAAAGGTGATCAGTATTTGTTCTGAAAACCTAATCCTATGGTTTGTCTTTTAAAAGACATTACAAAGATATCAGAACAAAAATATATGGCTTCCTGTGCATATTTTGAATTGTGTGCCACCTTTTATTTCTCCAGCTTGAGTTATCACAAACAGAGCATCAGTCACTCTGGATTGCAACAACAGACTCATCAATACGGAATTGGGTGAGGGTTTTTATTTAGCATTTCATATTTTTTCAGCAATAGTTAAAATGAGGTGTTCTTTTCTATTCATGTTAATAAAGATGTCAACCTAGATAACTGTATTACAAGATTATGGCAAGAAAAATATAATCATTTTGGGATGGATCAAAAACACCATAGCTCATGTATAGAATTGGTTAGATTACAAAACAAATCCTCCATCACAATCACTAACCGTTGTGTATGAATATTATTTACAGTCACTAAAACCCAAACCCAATAAGCGATCATCTGGAGAATTTGACAATGAGCCTGTTGTCCCCCTCTGTACGCAACCAGAATTCACAATCAAAGGTCAGATATTTTAAATTTGTAATTATTTGAATAATTTTGTGAAATTACTCATCAATGGCTTGTTTGTCTTCAACATGTTCAATAATTTACTGAATTGATGACTATTTCTTTTTCTGGTTCTAAAAAAATGCTATGTTATGTATGTATTGTATGTTATGTAAGATTTTTTGGAAGTTGAAATCGATGATATGATGCAAGGTGCCATGCCATAAGTCTGTATTCTTACCTATATTATAATCTGGAAAATGATTTTTTACTACAAAATCTTTAATTGCAAAATTCTTCCTGTCTCACCTGTTTGTTCTATTTTATAACAATTTTTTTACCCACAATTGCGACCCACAACTTCAAGTGGGTAAAATATTGGTTACTTGTTTTTACAGGGGGAGCGAGCATCAAGCACTACACAGTACTCAACGACAAACGACACATATTAACAAAAGACACAGAGAACAATGTAGCAGTGTGGGATGTTTTAACGGTTTGTAGATTGTCAAGATACAATTTTCTCATCACTAATTTATTATTTTTCTTTTATTTTTCCCCGCGATTGCACAATTTTCCGCTTCAAGTAAAAAAAAAAAAACATAATATTTCTATAACAGAATATTAAATAATAAGTAAAGTTCTATGACTTGTTACCTTCGCCAAGAAGGTTATGTTTTTGGTTGTATTGGTTTTTCGGTCCATCGGAACACTTGAGAAGTATTGAACGGATTTGTTTGAATTTTTTACCAGAGGTGTGACTCGGGCCAAAGTACCTATCCATTAAATTTTGGGAATGATCTGGAGAATTTTTTTTGTCTGGTTGAAAATTTATTGTATTCTAATTGTTTGTATGTGCTTTTTGAATACTGTTGATAGTATTATTCGTCCACTAGGTGATCTCAGTACACTCCACCAACCTATGTAGTCGCTATGATTTCTGCTTAACCCGTTTGTGACGAGCCCCGGAGATCTCCGTGATTTATGGAGACCATTCAGATACGAACCCCGGAGATCTCCGGGTCTGATTGCATGAGATAACTATGAGGTCATAAAATAATCTCGTTTCAGAAGCAGAGCAGTAGCATAATAATCTTGTGTTCAACGGGTTAATATTTCATATACTTCTCCTGATATCAGCTCAGAACAACTTTTGATACATCATAACTATAGCTTAGCTGAGCTGTTCTCTAAGGAGCTATTAACATTTAAAACGCTGAATATTTTTTATATAAACCATGGAGACCGAAGGGTGTTTTTCAATTTAAAATAATCATAAATATCTTAGTTAGCTCTTTCTGATTCATTTGAATACCTATGGTCTACGGCCATTTTGAATATTTTTACTCTTACATTGTGGGTATCGACTTTAGACGTCAGAATCTGACGACTAAAGTCGATCCCCGCGCTGTAAGGGTTAGGTACGGTTCAGACACTGTTATGTATTTATTGGACTCAAAATGTTGACAATTTAAATACCTAGTGTAACAATTTGCTGAAAGTGATGCACATAATATGCGTCAATGGCAGGTAGAGCGTTAATGCCTAAAATCTATAATCACCTGACGTCACACAATAGTCTCATAGCTTACAATGACGAAACCTAGGAAAACTTACTATTGTCATGTTTTAAAGATAGAGATGTCTGCACTTAAGTTCCCCAAGGATGACTTCCCAGCTAACATGAGCCATTGACTAAATGTTGTTTTAATGATCGGCCGATGTCAAAGACTGCAGGCCAACCTTAAAACAACATTGGGTCAATGCTTCGTGTTTGCTGGGCTTAGGTATACTGGATATAAAGATAAGTTTGATGTTATGCTTGTAGGCAAGAAGAGTACAGACTATTGGTCCTATCGATTTTGAGGCGGAAGTAAAAAAACGCCACCAAATGGTATATGTTCCTAACTGGTTTTCTGTGGATCTAAAGACAGGGGTATGTCTCTTCTTTTTTGATTCAATACTGCACCAGTAAATAATTATTAAAATAAAATTTCACATTTGTGAACATAGTTCTTTATTGCATTTATTTTATACAATATATGTCAGGTGATGCATATAAATGTCACCTGCAAGCAAATGGCAAATGTTTAAAAAAATTTACAGTCCTTTTTGATTTTCTATGTGCACTCTAGAAATATAACTAGTTAGCAAGTTACGGGTTTCTGTAGCAAGATACATCTCTAGATGGGTTTCATGTGCTTTATTTGTAGATGTTGACACTACATTTAGATGAGAATGACTGTTTTGCTGCCTGGGTTTCTGCAAAGGAGGTGGGGATGGCTACAGATGGCACAGATCCCAAATGTAATTCAAATTATTGACAAATTATTTGCATGATGAGCCTTCATTAATTTTAATTTTCAATAGCTTGGTTGTGTATGTGATAGTATTTTAGCTGTCAAAACTTTGTAAAGGAAATGTGCCAATATGAAATATCACTTAGGGTGCTCATTTTTATCAACTTACCTGAATTTTTTCAATGGAATCATTTGGTCTCATTCATCACTATCTAAGACTAAACTCATGTTGACATCTATTGTCTATCTAAACCAAACCAATAGAGTATAGTATATCATCCAGAAGTTGTAGTTTAGGTCCAATACAATGTATGTATCACGGCAGCAATCACAGCTAAACCCCCCCCCCCAACTTCAATCTTGTTTATTTTGTAACATCACCCATACATGTTTCACTTTCAGTAAACTTTGGAGGTCTTGTTCTACAAGCTTTACTAGAACACTGGCAGCGAACGCACTCTGAAGATTTCTCAGGTAATGTTCAATGATTGATATTGGCGAATCTAAGAGAATTATTTTAACCGTTGATTTTCTTCAACTGAGACGACCAGGCCACGTTACAGATTTTTTAAAAACATATGACACTGTGTGCCATCCGCAAACATTACAACCTCCTTGTGGTTTCAGTTATTTGTAGTACAAATTTAGGCTGATAGGTCAATTGTTAATAATGTAGTACATATTTTTGCCCTGGAGCAACCGGTTTATGTGATTTTGCCCCCGCCGGGCTCAATATAAATACCTCCATTTATCATTTCCCTTCTGTACAAGTATTTACAAGTATTTCCCATTTCCTTGTAGATGGAGTTGAGATGAATGGCTTCGGGAATGGTGACAATCACAGCAGCTCGTCTTACAAAATGCAGCAGGATTTTGAGCGTCATGGTGGCAACCGATACTTCAGTGTACCAGAGCACACACCTGTTATATTCAGGTAGTGTCTGCATTTAAAAAATACATTTAAAATTGTCAATTCTGAAACATGAAGTGTCAAACCTTCACCTTGTAGCCTAACACTAGTCCCTAATTACATTTTGAACCAAACAGACACGTTTGCGTCTGCTACGCTGGCCCATTTGTTAAATGTCTCGTCCTTACTGGGAAGTAACAACCCAGTCAATGCATGCAATGCTCTTTCAACTTTTTTGAAATATAGTTTGTATTTAGGAAATCTCCTGATGCAGAGCTTAAGAAACACTCTAGTAGATTATATAAAGTTAAGTTTAAACACAAATTATATTTTTTCATTTGAAGTTGGCAAATTTTTTGTTAGCAAACCACCTTCAAGTGAATGCAATATGTCAAGGTCTTATGCAGTTATTAAAGATTTGATTTAAAATTACATGTAACTATGAAAACTGTTTTTATATTAAAATTTATTTAAAACTTTAAAATGTCTATATTATTCAGTTTTCAGTCTTGAAATAATTTTCACATCACCATCTAGATTGCTAAAGGGTCCCCTCTGCAACACAAATGAGTGGCAGTTAGGACACTTCAGCTTTGTGGTGACAATTTGTTGATGGTCATGCTGATGTTTCTTTGCTGCGTTTTAGTGAGGTTGGTGGTCGTACATTACTGCGGTTACTCTGTCGAGATGCAGGAGGAGAGACAGAACAGATGCTGCTATCAGAGACGGTACCATCATGGGTAGTTGAAATAACAGTCGATGTAAGTATAGTGTAACTGAAAGATTTGATGTTCAATTACATGTACAATTTTCTTCTTGTAAATCATTGCTTTCATTCGATATTTATATCCTACCATTTCTCATGTTGCAATGAATATGTTTCAGAAAAAAATGCCAGACTTCATCAAAATACCATTCTTCTTACAACTTCATCCAAACCAAGGAATAAAAACCTTGAAAAAGTAAGTGAATGCTTTGATAATCATACACGGTGTGTCAATCTATTCAAAAGCTTTATTAAGTGTGCAATGCTATAAACAACCATTGAATCATTATAAAACAGGAGGTCAGTGTGTACATGCTTCCTTCTGTCGCAATATTTCCACAATCACAATATTTTCCTCACCTTTTTAGGTCTGTTTCTTATCTGCCTATCAAATCTGTCCTTCTATGGTATGCATGTTGGTCATACAGAAATTCGACTAATTGATTTGACAATTTCTCCTCATAATGCAACTCGGTAACATATCATGCGAATTTGAAGATAATGCTATTACATGTACATAATAGATGATGTCACAGTGGCCATTCTTGCAACTCCAGGTGTAATGCCCTTGTCTACATTTGATAAATAATTTACCATCAATGCATTTCACCAAACAATGAATTAAACTATGAAGGTCTTCCGTTTTACACATTCTTCACAAGCTTCAATATTTGTCACCATAAGCATTTTGTTAATGTTTCATTTTGGGGTGGGGACTTGCAGCAGCAATAAACACCTAGATGAATGAAAATGGGTCACAATGCAAAATAGTGGTAACATGAAATTTTGATTGTCAAAATTTAACTAGAATATATGTGTGGAAAAATCTATCTGCATTTATATCGAGATATTTCAAGCACCAGATTACTCCATTTAAAAATCCCTCAGTTTAACCCGTAAGTGCTATATTAAAAAATTAAATTTTCACTCATTTGAAGTTGTGTATCGCTACCGCGACCCACAACTTCAAGTGGGTGAAAATTACTCATATTTGTGCAATTTGAGACAAAATATTTGGAAATCTTTATGTTTAAAAACACATTTCGTTCACAATGACAGTGATTTAATTGGCTAATATAATGTTTTAAAAATAGCTATAGTCGCGGTTACCAGAGTAAGGTTTAATGGAAATTGACCCATTGAAGATAATATTCTAAATTAATTTTTTTTTGTAGAGACCGTTTATCAGCCAGTGATATGCTCCAGGTCCGTAAAGTTGTGAAGCATGTATACGAGAAGGTTCTAGGTCAGGGCTCGGATACCGGGTCGCATGCCGGGTCACACACTGGATCACAAGGTGGCACTAATACCTCCACACACAGTCAAGAACGCTCCGAGACAGAAAAAGACGAAGATCTGGCTGCCTTAGCCGAGGAGAAGGTGGAACTGCTCTGTAATGATACAGTAAGTGCCATTTCTGACATTATTACTGACATTTACTGAATGTACTCCACAAGATGATTAGTAATACAGAATCTGCTTTCATGTCTGTCCATGTTTGTGGATGTTTATTTGTCTTTGTCTGTTTATCTTTTATAGGCTCCGTACATGTATTGTTAATCGCATGGTACAAACATTCTAAGGATATTAGGTATAGACATAAGCCATGGAATTTCAAATGTAAATGATTTGTGTTTTAACCCTTGAAGCACTATATTGAATAGTTTAATTTTTCACCCACTTGAAATTGTGTCTCGCTACCGCTACACACAACTTCAAGTGGGTGAAAATTACGCATATTTGTTTAATTTGAGACCAAACATTTGTAAAATCATGCCGTCTAAATGCTCATTTCGTTCCCAATAACAGTGATTTGACCAGCTAACAAAAAACGCTGAATTTTTTCAAATAAACCATGGAGACCAAAGGGTTTTATTAAATTTGAAATCATCATAAATGTTTTAGTTAGCTATTTCTGGGTTATTTGAATACCTATATTAACCCATTTGTGACGAGCCCCGGAGATCTCCGTGATTTAGGGAGACCATTCAGATACGAGGCCCGGAGATCTCCGGGTCTGATTGCATGAGATAACTATGACGTTATAAAATAATCTCGTTTCAGAAACAGTGCAGTAGCATAATAATCTCGTGGTCAACGGGTTAAGGGTCTATGGTTATTATAAATATTTTCACTCTTACAGTGCCGGGATCGACTTTAGTCATCAGAACCTGCATCTATAGACGGCAGATTCTGATGACTGAAGTCAATCCCCGCGCTGTAAGGATTAAAAAAGACTATAGTGGATTAAGGGTTAACAGGTATATCTTGAATAATGAATGAATGCGCATTTGTTTGCAGTTATTAAACCCCAACATGGATCTGAGAACGGTGAAACATTTTATCTGGAAACAAGGTGCAGATCTCACATTGCATTACAGACCCAAGTGATCACTGAGGAAAACTAGTGGTTCTAAAGTTGCAAAAGGGCTGACATCAAACCTGTGATTAATAGAATTATGCCCACAGGAGACAATTACTGGTAACAGCTACATGGTGAAATGAAGATTTTGAGAATTCCTTGAAATGTGGAATGTTATTCGAGATTGTGAAAGCTATGATGGTGCTTGTACAAATACCACTGATAAAATATTCCACCAATACATCCCATTATCGATCAGATTGACGTAGATTTCGGGTTCATCATTATTCATGGTCAGTTGTTAACCCTTGTGCTGCTGAGTTGTTTGTGGGTATTTTTCATTCAATTGAAGCTGGAATTGCTAACGCAATTTCCAGCTCCAAATGAATAAAAAATATATCTTTGTTTGAAAAATATACAAATTCCAAATTGATTTATTTGATTAACTGAGCATTTTTCACAAACTATTTTATCAATTTCAGGGGAATTTTATTTTGTTTGAAACTAGCTTCAGCCCGTGTACCTAAGGTTACAGCAGGAGAAGGGTTAAATCAAGAATCCTAGTGAGATGTTATAAGTATGTGCTCAGTGATGAGATGTGATAAAAGTGCGTTCACTTGAACCATGAAAATAATCGTAAAACTGAACCATTGCTTCAGATTTCCTGTTGGATCACACGGGATGCTGAAATATAATATGTTATAGAATAATATAACAACTCTACAGTATCATTCCTGTTGTTGATCGTCCAATTGAAGTGGTGTAGTATGAATCTACTACATTATTTGCAACCTGTCGCTCATTTGTAGAGAAGAGCTAGTTCCGGTTTGAGTAACACTGTGGGAGGATCGATGATTGATTGCACCTGTTGTCAGGATTCTTCTATCACAATTGTCTCGTATATACTTGAGTATCTACAGTGATATCATGTTTCAGCAAGAACAAAATCTTGGACCACTGTGTTCAAGAAAATGGCGGGTTCCGCACTGCAGCCAATTACTTTGATTAGAAAAGATGCAAAATTTATGAGAGATGGTCAGCCCGCATTTCTTCATGCGACAATACCAGTTTGGTGCGACAATACAGTAGAACCTGATATAAGTAACCCCCCTTATAGGCTGCCTACCTCCAATGGGAGGCCACTTGGCCATTCCCCAAAATGCCATTTTTTATACCAATAGACCTCCTATGGGAAGTCACCTGTTTTGAAAGGCCACTTTTCAAGTGCCCCAAGGGTGGCTGCTCATAGCAGGTTCTACTGTACCAGTTTGTTGCGACAATACCAGTTTGGGATAAGGTTGGCATTAAAATAGACTTACACTACCAGATGTGAATTTTTGAGTTGTATAACAGACAATATATTGTTCCTACAAATTGATTAAATGGCCACCTGTGAATATTCAGAAATGAGAATGTTATTTTATTGTTTGATCAAACGGATTTGTGAATCAACTGTAATGGATACACCAATGTCTGTGAGAATAATTGGTTGATTTTTTCAAGACCTGATGGCAAAGAATGAATACCTAATTAAGGCATGCCTACACTTTGCAAAAATAAGGCCACATTCATTTCCCCAATGATGAATTGAGATTATATATCAGCCCAAGTGTCATAATGTTCACCACAATGAAATTAATTTAACACCATTTAACATCAAATTATCCTATTGGATATGAAAGGGTGCATCTGCCATATTTAAAAGTAGCAGATATACCATTTAAAAGTGGCAGATACACTCTTTCATATCTTATGGGACGAAATACCGCTATTGTGCAGATAATTACACTTGGACACATTTCGTCTCACAGAAGTATTGGCATTTTTTTCATTTTTATTGTGTGGAGACCCAGATGGCAAATCCACGTTCATCTTCATACCTGGTCCGTTTGTCTCAAGAGGTCTTTTCTAACATGTATGGAGGAGAAGGAACCCTTTGATCACAATAGGACGTCATTTCCATCATTCATCACTCATAGGAAGGACTGTTTCACATTGGAACATGTACAATACGTGTGTATAGACTGAGACATATATTTAAAATGTGTATATCGTATACTTTTGATAATGGCTATCATATTTTTGTGATAGAGACAATTGCAGAAAGAGCGGAAATGCTATTCATTATCAGACATTAGCCCAACCGTTGGTCAGTATCAGCTGTATTGAAATATTATCATGCAGTTTGTCATTACAGATAAAATTGTTGGAATAACAAATATTGTGATACATCAACCAGATTATTGTCTCGTAATATAGAAGAAAATATTATTTTGTAACATACAGTTTGAAGTGAAGAGTGCATGGTATCTGAGGCAACTGACGCTAAGTCAAAATAGATATGCTCCGTAGGTTGCCATGTTGATTTTGAAAATCAATCTTATAATATTTAATCATAATGAAGTAGTCAAATCAAATGATCACAACTCAATTTTTTTTATTAATAAATTGAAAAATCTCAACATGATTTGTAAGCTTACTACATGATAACACGTCCCACAAATCATATTTTAGGGTGGTATATTTCTGGATGTGTATGTATGGACCAGAATGGTCATCACTTTTTGAAATACACTGTGACGTCGGACTATTGTTAAAACAGTAGATTCAAATCTACGAATCTACTGTTATTCTGTACTGGTCAAGGCAGGCACAATATATGGGTTTAACCATGCAACTGCATGTGTAATATTTCCTGGTTTAGCCATACTAACAATGAAATTGAGGTTTTCTATATCAAATCTTGGAACATCTGTGTATTTTAAGTTGAAGAAAGAACTCAATTACAATAGATTCGTAGATTAAATATGCTCCGCGGTTCACACCTGGTACCTTCAGATCTACTAATCTATCAAATTTTGTTATTTCTCCTTGACCATTTGATTTCTGGATAGTACAGACCAGAATGATTGTCACCATCTAGTGTATGATGTGATTTCTGGATATGTACAGACCAGAGCGTTTGTCAGTATTCGGTGTACCAGATGATTTACAGATGTGTACAGATCAGAATGGTTGTCACATACTGGACTTGGTGGTACATGAATTGTTTCAAAGATGGCAGGATATACGATAAAAAAATCATGAGTAATCTAGTCTTTATTGTGCTTCAGAAAATCACTATTTTTTTCTAAATTTTGTATTCAACTCCATTAGAGAGTTTTACAAAATACATTTTGTACAATAAATTACTGCCATGAGAATACGTCACCCTACGGAGCAGGTTTAACCTTGTTGAATAAATTGTTTGTTATTTTTAATATCAAACTATGGAAATTATTGGATGTAAAAACATCGTAAAGTATTGTAAATAATAAATGAAAACAATATTTTACGATTAAATATAATGAGATATATTCTAGTTATATATTACAATTTGTTACGTTGAGCAATGATGCTTAGTATTTATATTACAATGTATACTTGATGACATAAAAACAACAATTTCAGTAAATAATTACTTCTTGTTTACAGATGACAGAACTATTTGATCTCAAAGCGAGTAATTGTTTTCCAAAGTCATGACACATTTGACTAATTTTGAAACATTCGTACAATAACAACCTGCTGTATTCCAATTGTTTAAAATGTGAATGTATACAATTTCAAATTACTTTTAAAATGATACTTCATTTTCCAAAATACGATGAGATTATCTGCAATAAAAATGTCTAGAAGCTCTCATGTTGTAATAAAATATTCCACAACCTGTTTCTTGTCTTGGTCGTCGCCTATGTTGTTCAATAATTCAATTTTTACTAAACTGAGAGGGATGCGATTTAACTTGAATGTAAAGATATGGGGAAAAATAAACTAGTTGAAACGAACAATAGGTCGCCTTATTGAAAAGCATTTAAACTTTATCTACTCCCCGCTTAAACATTATTTAATTTTTGAAGTAGCTCTACTGTGACCCGTGGTATTGTTATAAAAAAAATCGCCCCTCAGAAAAAAAGAAAGTTTTCACACAATACATTAAAATTCAGCTTCTGAAATCTGATTTTTACATTATTGAATGTCGACAAACATCCCACTGAACACTAGACGAAAGTCGTTGACCCAATGTTGGGCCAGCGTAGCAGACGGCGGACCAACATTAAAGCAACATTGGGTCAGGGTCACATGTATACTCTAGCAGTTACGAGAGACCAGGCTATACATCAGATGTGTTCTCATAAACAGTGTTATTGAAGATGGCGTCACCACGTACAGGGTAACTCGGATTATAACAGTAACCCGGGTCGTGACGTGGTGGATGATATATCTACCTAGTAAAATCAAAACATTTGTATAACATTTATACAACGTCTCCAACGTTGGTCCAACATTGTGTAAATCTTAAGAAACCCCCACAGCTTCTAGAAGTATTTTGTTTTAGGAGTGTTTTCTCTGAGAGGGGGTGTACATTTTCACTCTAGATGTATAGTAGCCTCTCCAATATCCAATGGAGTGAGAGTCTGAGGAAGATATAAACTTGATCGTGCCGCATGTAGTTTTGATAACTTCGACGTGAGCATTTGACATCCCAATGTGAATGAAAATGAAAAGAACTATGTGAATATTTATTGTAGGAGTAGGCAAAAAGATAACTTCGGGTTTCTTTGTTTAAGATAGAAACGATCTACTGATAGAATGATTATGTAGATTGCAATTTAACCCATACAGCATCAAAATAAACGATTATGTTGATTATGCTGCCGTGACCCACAGCTTCAACTGGGTGAAAATTATTCGTATGTCTAATTAATTTTGAGACCCTACTTTGAAGATGTAGATTTGATGTTTAAACCCACATATTGTTCCCTATAAAACTGATTATAATCGTGCTTATCGATGAAAGGGTTAAGATAAGAATGATCGAGACACTGATAGCACGATTATCTAAATTGCAACTTAATCTATTTTTCACTCGGTATCACTGCTCACAATCACATTATACTCAACGTCAACTCAAGATGTTAACCCGATACTGGTTTATTGCTGGGCACGTTGGCCAACGTGAAACCAACATCTGACCAAGCTCTTATATTCACCTGGTGGAAATAGTAGACAGATGACCTTATTCTTGACTAATGATATCTTGAGGATAAATGAAGCCAATTTAAATTTTCACCCACTTGAGGTTGTGTCTCGCTACCGCGATCCACAACCTCAAGTGGATGAAAATTAGTTTGTGGCGTACGTCTGGCTGTGTAGATTAGATATCTGCTAACAGACACCTGATAAGAAGCTGTCCGTTCATGATCCTATGTGACGTCTATCACGTATGTGTCGGGTGATAACATCATCAACTCGCTTTTGTGTATAAACTCTTTATGCACCATTTGGCACATTTTGAATTGCATCAGTCCGAAAAATTGTTATAATTTATTGTATTAAAAAGTTCTAAGCACTTTCATTTGATATAAAGGGGCCTATCCCAGCAAACACAAAACATTTTTAATAACATTTGTACAACGCCGGCCCAACGGGTTCCGCCATTGTACAAATGTTATGCAAATGTTTTGTATTTACTCTGATTACACAAGGGTATTTTATAAAACTTTTTCATTGATCTCAGAAAACTCAAGATGTTGGCCAGTGGCAAAGACGATGAGCCAGCATTAACCCAACATTGGGCCAACGTCTCGTGTTTACTGGGATGTAAGCAAATCAAATCTCAAGGAAAATAAAAACGAGAAGAAATAGCCAGTGTATTTACAGTTTTTTTGTAACTAGTTATAATTTTTATAGCGGCAAATCTATGAATTTCAGCTTGTTTATCTTGTTCACTTATAATAATTAGACATGTTACTCTGGGGACTATCCGACTCGAGCAAAAAAATTCCCAAGTCTTTGGACGTCTGGTCATTATCTGGGAAGTTTTGATAGGTGGAGCATTAGTAGAAGATAATGAGCCTGGTGTTACACTAGGATAATGTCACATGACAATTTTTTTCAGATATGAAAGTAAAAATGGCTGAATGTATGACGGCTATTCATCGCTCATTGTCTTCCTTGATAAGTAACCTCCCACTGGGCAAACAACGCTGTTGCGAGGTAGAATCAACGTCAATGACGTAAATACAACATCGCAACAACGTCGTGAGCCCAGTGGGCTATCCTGACTTACAGGAGGATAACCCACGTTAGACAAAATTGACAAGTACAGCCTGCAAATTGTCAACTGGCTGTAACAGAGGGCTGTTCCGTGTTCGTTGCGAACCACTTCTTCTGTTTTGATCTGCTATACTTTAATATGCATTGTTCATTATAAAATAAATGACACTCATGGATGATATCAGTCAAACAATGCACTTTCAATGTCACACACCACGTGGTGAGCTCCTGCGCTGGCTTATTCGACCCCCCCCCCCCTCCCTAGCTGATTAACCATTACAACGCTGAAATATTTTTTGTATAAACCATTGAGAACAAAGGGTTTTTTTCAATTTGAAATCATCATAGATGTCTTTATTTGAATACATGTGTTATGGATCTGAGCTATATATTTTTAATTATTCCGGTGAGAGGATCGTATTTAATAGACGTCAGAATCTGACGTCTAAAGACGTCATATTAAATAAAAACGGTCCCCGCTCTGAAAGGGTTAAGGACTGCACTGTGCTATGACTGTGTTATGTAGAGAGCGATGTGAATGTCATACTCACCATAGCCTATTCATATTAAACCCTAGAGCTCTGATGTCGACTACAGTAGACATTCTGGGTTTTTATTAGCAACTATATAACCAGTTGTTTAAAATAAAATGTCTTCCATCTTGAAACACTGATATGTTGGGACTTAAAATGTCACAAATCACATACATTTTCAGTCACTTCAGTTTAGTATCGCTGCAGCGAGACACAGCTTCAAGTGACTGAAAATTGAGATTAAATAGTTCAGTGCTCTAGGGATTAATCAGGTATTTATAGGCCTATAGGCCTATAAAGAGTTAAGACCCCGTGAAAATCTATTGTGACCCTCATCTTAATTTCCCACCAGCGAAGTTTGCATCATAATCATGTAATATGTGACATTGAATTCTCACTTGGTGATTATAATACTTGATTATATATAGGTCTAATAATTATTAGAAATAAATCTGTGCGAATGTATATACAGTAGAGTCTCGCCTTCTGGTCAGATCACCAATGCGGTCAGATCGTCATTTTCGGCCCGAATTCGTTCTCAGTCAAAGTCATATCAAAGGCGATCACCAATGCGGTCAGACCACCATTCCGGACTACGTTCACATTTTTATGGCAAAATGGCAAGCTCACTCTCGTCATTGCGGTCAAATGAGTATTTTTAATATATCGTTATGACCATTTTGAGAGGGGATTTTTATGTTGAAAAACTGTCACCTATGTTTTCCACACATGTACAATGCGTACATTACAAACATGGCGAATAACTTTATTATCATTTGGTGACGATAACATCAAATCACGCATTGCTATATGGGAAATAAAATTAAATGTTCTACATTGAAATATACGATTGATCCGTTAGCTATATAGAAGTTATATAGAAGGTTAATTGTTTGTTGATAAAGCGTCTCGCTACTTCTGGCCATACACTGTCTGCGTATCTTCAATAAGCATAATTAAACATGTTAACTAACGCAAGCACAATACAATTTTTTGACAAGGTGGCATTAATATAATTATTATTTTTAAAACTATTTGTTATTTAAAAAAAATATCTGCGTTAGTTATAGAGAAGTTTAAGGGTTAATTGTTTGTTGATCAAGCGCCCCGCTACTTCTGGCCATGCACTGTCTGCGTGCTGCGGTAACTATTTAATTTCAAGCGTAATTATCTGGTATCGTCAATAAGGATAATTAAACATGTTAGATAATACAAGCTCAACACAACACAATTTCATTGTCATCTTCATCCACTACAAGCCGCGAATTGCTGTCGCTGGACTTGTGGTGGATGAGGATGATTTGAAGTGGGCGAAAAAGTAAAGAAAATTGCAATGTATTGATGAACCAGTTTCATGGAAATCTCCGTTCCAAAACCCTCAGTTGTGGAAAAATCAAGTCTGTTTTCAGAAATTTAAAATGATGCTTTAATGCATCATGTGGGTTAAAGGGTTAACGCTAAGCCTGCGCTCGCACCTGCCGCGAACCGTCGGCAGTGAGGGGACACACATTAACACCTAACTCTCGTACAAACACTTTAAACAATGCGAATAAGTAGACAGTGGTAGGCTGTTAGTTTCTTGGGCGGGGGCCCTAGGGTAGTGGTTAGCACCGCTGCCTTTCACGCCAGAGTCCGGGGTTCGGTTCCCGGTCTCGGCGGTTTGAAAGAAACAAAATTGTTTCTTCCCCATCCACGTGTGAAAGTTAGTATTGTGGGGAGCCTCCGTGACCGAGAGGTAGCGTGCTCGGCCTCAGACCGCCAGGGCTCGAATTTCGAATCCTGTGTCTGGAGGACAGTGTCATCTCAATCATCTCACCATCCTCAGGAGGTTCTCCTGGCCCAGTTTAGCCTATATATGCACAAAGGTGGCCTAAAGCCCGATTCATTTCATTTCATTTGTTAGTTTCTTATCGGAACACTTCTTTGCACTTGCATTCCCAGTTACCTTACATGGTTAGCTCCATGACATGGAGTAAATTTCAACTCCGCGAACCATGCGAACATGGCATCTCAACTCGGAGTTGTTACTCCATCACGGTGACCAATACACATTGGGAAGCCATGAACAGGGCTCACAGGCCGATATAAGAATACGCTTTTAAAAGTGAGAAATCATTCAATCATTATTTTTTATGCTGCACATAACCATAATCATGTCTGCGCGTAAGCGTGTATAACTTACCCGAGGGGATAAAATGAGACTTATCAAAGCTAGTGCCGGCAAATCTCATCATCAACAAGTAACAGTATGTCAGTGATTAAAAAATACTCATTTCATGAGACTATGGCAGCGGTTTCTGTCCTCAAAGACTTTACAGCAAACCGTGGCCTTGATGGCATTCTACATTCTATGTTCAATATTGAGGATAAATTACAAGACTCTCATGTGAAAATAGAATCCACCAGTCAACAAATCTCCATCAATTCATTTTTCAAACTGCAGTAAGCTGTTTTGTGACATTCATTTTAAAATTATGTTTTTATTAAAATATTTTTTTTATTCAATTGTGCATAATTATATAATCACTTTTACCTTTGTACTAAATAAAACTCTGTTTTTCTAAACAGCTGCAATAAACTTAAAGGTTCCTACATTGAAGTTTATTCTGGTATAGAGTTTCCAAAACATGACTTTCAGTTTAATCATGATACAAATTGCCGCATATATGTGGCCATACTGCATCTTTAGGGACTCTCATATAATATGTTTTAATGATTGTATCGCCGAATAATATTCAAACTGTCGCCATTTGAATTCGTGTAAACACTCCATATGCTAATTTTAGTCACGTGAACGTGGCGTACGCAAGCCGAGCGAGCAGACACAACGGTTCAGTTGTAAACACACCATCCACACCATCCACATGAACAAGAGGGAGATCTCTGCTATTTAATATGAAATGTGGGGTGTGTTGAAATACGTCAATCGGCATCTAGCCCCAGGCCTATTCAACAATATCAATTATATTCGCCAACATATCCTACATAACTCCACATCCCTTTCCCTGATTGAACAACATAGGGGCCTAAGCCGCAGACACAACAAATCAACCCACGTGACAAAGCCTACTACTGAGAACCAATACATTTCAAAAGACTATGCATTTTTACACTAAGGTGTTTTCTTTATTTCCAACGCACACAGTGTATTTTTTAAGGTAGGGTCTCAACTGATAATTGTACATAAATGATATAGTCCTACAACCCGTGTAGACCTACAGTAGTGGCCAGTAGTCTACTATACAGGCAAACCGCACAGTAACTGATTATGCCTACCATATATGGTGATGACAGAGATAGCTGGCGAGGTCGCAGGTCACAGCCCGTGCCAAGGTATCAGACGAGATGCTACAGACATGCTGCATGTAGTGCTGTATCTGCGGAGCGATAGTGAATGATTTCTCTGATCAATCGTTTTTTCTCTAATTTATAATATAGGCCTACTATAACACTCACTTAAAAATGTCACCAGACAACAACTCATCACTGATAGTTTTGACAGCTCAATCAGGGCGGTCAGCCACACACCACACATTATATGCCGCGTGCATACATCATATCACGTGGTGTCTGGTGGCAGCACGGGCTTTTAAAAAGTTGTAACTGCAGCTGTGGACCACACATCATTGGCGTCGAGTTCGTCGAAGACATCATCGGGCCACATGATCTATCTAGGTACCTATCTCAGTTCAAGTAAGACATATCATGACATCTAACAGTAATAATGTACTCCAGACTGCTCGACTTTGAAAACGCTAGGATTACTTGAAAAATCATAAGCCCAGGCCTATATCGGGGGCCTATATCATGGCTCTGTCATTGCTTGTTTGTTTACTGAACTGTCGGAAATAGACAGGCCTACATCACATGATCAGCACATGACATGCATGATCCATGATACCACGCTAAGCAGTGCTAAGTGTGGGCCACAGTTGAGAATTGTTGAATGACAATACTGCATTTTAAAGTCGTTTCGGCGGCGATATTTATCAAAATAATAATAGAAAAACCAGGCCTTATGGCCAATTTTATAGTCTGGTTACTTCGAAGTATGTACCTTTAATAAATTTACTAGTGTTATTATTCATTTCATTATTTATTATAGACATAATTGATTTGATATCAAATAGCAGGACGCCACGTGGTATTTATTGCCCGATCACTAATGCGGTCGGACCGCCATTACGGTAAAAAAATTCTAGCCCGTAGGCTACTTGACCGCATTGGCGGGAGTCTACTGTAGCTGGCATAGCGTAGGTCATCATGACCTAGTCATAATACAATGTAACGTTAGCCATTTTAGTGCTTTATAATTCTGAATTTGAACTCTTTATCTGTAATGTCCTTATACACACTTGACATCCCAGCAAACATGAGAAGTGGACCCAACGTTGGCCCATATTTGCTGGGATAAGACCGTGTAATCTTAGATAACACAGTATCAAACCGGTAATAATGTGTTATCAAGTAGGCCCAAGATATATCCAAGGTAAAGTAGACCGTTATTCACACTTGCAAAACTTGTTACTATAATAGCATAAATCTAACAGTAGCCTAGTAATTTGGAAATACTGTTCTGCATAGCCAAAAGGCAGTATTTGCTTATATTACTTGTAATGTAATTCAGATATGCCTTTTGGCTTTGCACGGCAGAATAGGCCTACGCTCATTCACGAAAGTCGAGAGCTTATTTTTGTGAATTAGGGAAGGTCATCTTTTTTTGTATCTACTTTTTTATCATTATGATAATTGGCTTGCTGGACCTGTTTATCAGTATCGCCATCGATCTATAGATTCACCTCCTTTACATCGGCACATAATTATTTTTTTGAGCTCCCATCTTCAAAAGCAGTGTCCAAATCACGTCTGAAATATTTCACCAGTGCATACAAAAATATTGAGTTACTGAAAGGTAGATATATAATCTGCTCTAGTGGACCTATAATATTAGAATCCCAGCAAACACGAGACATTCAACTAATGTTTGGCCGACGTTGAGTCTACGACGTCGGCCCAACATTGACCCAGCATTGTTTTAATGCCTCGTGCTTGCTGGGAATGTAGATAGGCCTACAGTGTAATCAAACTATGTCGTCATCTATCATGTCTATAGGCCTATGGTAAACCAAAGGGATTCGACCACCTGTTTATAAATCTCTACTAATTAATTACAAGGGCATCAACTTGGTCACGGCAAAATGCATGTAAACATCACTTGTTATGGCCTCCCAGACACTCAATAAACATTTTTTCATCCTAAAAATTACACCGACCTCATCCACAGTTATTACTCTTTTCAAACTGGATCTGCTGCCCCGAGTACGGCCTATCTATATTTCTAGTACAAATTCAAGTTTTAATTGTGTTTTTTTCCAATTTGAAATCATCATAAATGTCTAGCTTAGTTAGATCTTTCTGATTCATTTGAATAGGCTTACCTGTGTTATCGGTCAACGACCATTAGAAATATTTTAATTCTTTCAGTGCGGGGACCGTCTTAATATGCTAGAATCTTACGTCTATATAGACGTCAGATTCTGACTAAACGTATACATATAAACACAGTCCCCGCTCTGTAAGGGCTAAAAGCGATCAAATGTATAATTGGTAGAGCAGCAAAACTTCTTACTGACTGTTGTATTACAATATCTTCGAAGGTGTCACTAGATATCAACATATATCCCGTGAACAAAATAAATATATCTTTCAGAAGTGACAGAAGTCTGCATCCCACCTTCCAGAGTGTCTTTGTAATACCACATTTTGAAAATATCATCTGTGCAACTGACGTCAAAAACAGTACGTTGTAACGACAGAACCAGAAACATAATAATATAGGCCTAGTGTACTTTACAGATATTCACAGTTGGGTAAAAATTGAAATAGGTCTATAAATGCATTCGAAATGTCCTCAAATATGACTTTATTTCATATCAGTGATTATTATTAAACTGAGAAAGTTCGAAATTTGGATGTTTGCGAAACGAAAGGGATGTTCATTGTCGAGGAACAATATCAGACGATCTTTAACATGTTAAAATTTGAGTTACAAGCTAAGCTTCTAATTAGCATGATTAGTGGCTGCATGAATGTATTGATCAAGCAATAAGTTTGAGAACGTTCCAGAATACGACCCCTGGTCCGCTTGTGGCACTGTCCCCCAACCGAAACTCCTTATATTAGGCTTATATCACGTACATCAATATTACAGCAGTCGGGCCGTTATATTATGCTTCACTGAACCATAATATAATTAATTGTTTACTAAACATGCTAAAGCGCACCTCAGTATCTAGATTATTGTAGTATTTGATAGGCCTACCTCAGGGTGCCTATATATCCCGGGCTATCTATCCCCATGTGTCCCCAGGGACGCTTCTAGCGTGGGTACGCGCAGATTTGGCGCGTCAGTGTATGAGATGGGCTCGTATTCATGGAATTGAGCAAGTGTGTTTTTAGACTCCTCATTAAAGCAGTTAACACCATATCATGTTTAATTGATTTGTGCTCCGGAATCATCGGCAAGTCCGACTGTTTTCCTATTTCAGCGGACCCCACTCCTGTGGACGTTGCGTGCCAGTATTGCACTGTGTGCCCACAATGTTTACTCAGTGAATCATGACGACCCACCTACTTTAATTTTATATATTTCGAGCGTTTTTTCCACACATTATTGCCACTTGCAGGGGTGGGCAGGCGAACTGAGTCCTGTCGCCACAATTGCCTAATTTTAGGTGCTCTGAATGGTCATTTTTTAATATTTACATTACAGATATTTTTCTTCTGTCGCCACATGTGGCGATGTGGCGACCACTTGCCCACCTCTGACTTGGATATTCATAGCGATGTCTTTCCTCGCTTGGGCAATTCGTATTTTGCCGCATGCAAAAATGACTCACTGCTTGCCTATAGACATGATAGACTACAGTGTATACAGAATGGAAGCAATATTGATGATCGCTATCACCAGCTGGCGTGCCCTTGTACAAATTTACAATACGGTGTGTAGACCGTATTGTTGACAGCGGCTAAACTGTCACGAGTGCATAGGCCTACGGAACATTTGTTATCTTATTCCAAACTATGACCAGCAGAACATTTTGGTGTCGTTCATTAGGCCTATAGTGACCGTGTGATATAGATGTGGATATAATAATGAGGTCTTCAATCATCAGATGATGCCGGTCTACTGAAGTATCTGGTGATAGGGGAGCCAGTGCATCACTCAGGTGAGATTTATTGTACATGCCTCTACGAACACGTTGTTTAACCCTTTAACCGCCGGTGCCGCATATATTCGGGTTATCATTTTTTATTAGCACATCAATCACCATGGTTTAAACATGTTAAAGATAAAATGTGACATCAATCAGCAAGATTTGAAAAGAGTTGACCTCCTTTTTGTCAAATTTGAATAATTTTCACTCACTTGAAGTTGTGGATCGCGTCAGCGAAACACAACTTCAAGTGGGTGAAAATTCAAATTGAATAATTTGGCGGTTAAAGCGTTAACTAATATATTGCCGAATTAACACAGGTCTGCCTCTGCAATCATGTGACGTAATGCGACATTGTTTTTATTCTTGACCACCGTCTGTAACCATGGTAACGCTGGCCCATCATTTGTAACGCAGGCCCAACATTGGGTTAACGTCTCTCGCTTACATATTCATTTCGGAAGACATGTAGGCCCTATACTCCCTAATATAGAGCATATCACATAATGTATTAAGATTTAAGCTATCCACCTGTCAGTTAATTAATAGGGCCTATTCTACAATGTATTATCTGATTCTAACAATAAGCCTACCCCGTGACGTGTGCGTCACTAGAAGGTGAAGGGTCAATATAGGTAAGACAACCGCGAATCAAGCTTTGTTAACTTCATATGGTGCTAGCTATTAAAACAAATCATGTAGGGCATATTATATACATGATATAGTAGACGTGGTCAAGTATTACCGGTGTTTTGAGCGGTGTCGCAGACGGTGGGCCAACATTTAAACCACAATTGGGTTAATTGGATGGGTATTAACCGGTATTGGGTTAATTGGTTAAATGGGTATTAGCCGTCATTGTTTAAATGGGTATACACTGTAACTGTTACTGTGTTAATTGGTTAAATGGGTATTAACTGGTATAGGGTTAATTATGGGTATTAACCGTTATCGGGTTATTTGGTAAAATGGGTGCTAACCGTCATAGGTTAATTGGGTATTATTAACCGTTATTGAGAGAATTAGTTAAATGGGTATTAACCGTTATTGGGTTAATTGGTTAAATGGGTATTAGCCGGTAATGGATTAATTGGTAAAATGGATATTTACCGGTATTGGGTTAATTGGTTAAACATGTTAAATGGGTGTTAACCGTCATTGGGTAATTAGGTATTATTAACCGTTTTGGGTTAATTAGTTAAATGGGTATTAACCGTTATTGGGTTAATTAGTTAAATGGGTATTAACCGTTATTGGGTTAATTGGTTAAATGGGTATTAACCGGTAATTGGTTAAATGGGTATTTACCGGTATTGGGTTAATTGTTTAAATGGGTGTTAACCTGTTAACCGTCATTGGGTAATTAGGTAATATTAACCGTTATTGGGTTAATTAGTTAAATGGGTATTAACCGTTATTGGGTTAATTAGTTAAATGGGTATTAACCGTTATTGGGTTAATTCGTTAAATGGGTATTAACCGTTATTGGGTTAATCGGTTAAATGGGTATTAACCGGTAATATGTTAATTGGTTAAATAGGTATTACCCAGTATTGGGTCAATGATACTATACCGCTCAAGAAGTTCAAGAAGTAATGGAGCTACAGGTAATTTTGCTACTATAGCTGCAAGAGTGTCACACTGCAGGGTTCAATTTTGTCAGTTTTGCGTAGCGAAAAGCTACACAATTTTGGCTGAAATTGCTAATTAAATGTGAAATTGAATAGCGAAATATTTCATCTTGCAAATCGTTAGACAATATTTTCAAAATAAATTGAACCCTGCGACTTACCGGTCTCCCTCATTTTAGTGGCGCATTACGACACTCTAATCACACTGTATGTGTAGACAAAAATGTGAAATAAAACACAATTTTGTAATTAAACATGTTAATATATATGAAAGGTACAGTTTTTAACTTGTACAGCGCGGGGATAGACATGATAGAGACTTACTCGTGTTTATACGTCTAACATGTCTAAAGTCGATCCCCGCACTGTAAGAATAAAGATATATTTAATGGCCATAGACGTATGAAATGGGTATTCAAATGAATTAGAAAGAGCTAACTGAGACATTTTAGACAGGTCCATGCCAGGCAAAAACTGCCATCTTTTCCTGTCAAGGTTTTCTCAACGGATTCAGCTACCTGAAAGTATACTATTTGAAATTAGCTGCTGGGCCACCCTTAAATATTCCTCAAATCCAATATGGCGGCCCAAATCCAAAATGGCCGCCAAATTACCTAAAATTGTAACTTTTTGGGGTTCCCTTTGTTAAATAAAATCCAAACGACTTCTAATGATGGTATTTAATGGTAGAGTAAGATGATCCCATCATTTAGAATGCACGACAACACGTTATTCACATTTAAATCCAAAATGGCCGCCGGGCTTACACTTGTATGGAAGAAATATTATATTTCCTGTTCTGGTGGTGATACATTTATTATTTTGGAGTCTATACATAGGTTTTGGGAGACAAGGAATCAATTAATTCATTTTTTATTTTATTTAGGTCATCAGGTCATGTGATAACAATAAATAAAATAATATCCAAAATGGCTGCCACCGAGGGGATCCAACTTTTAACTCTTGAATTATTTTGAGAGCATGGTGCTAAAAACTAATGTAATACCTCATTTTCGATTAATTTGGGTACACTGATTACGTTGGAATGGTTATTTTTACTTTTCAAAGTCATCTAGAAGTAAAAAATAAGATGGCTGCCAATGTCAACATAAAATTGTTTTTTAACTAATAACTCATATTAACTATTTTATTCTTCAATTATAGAGCCATAATAATTGAATTACTTACTCCAATTCAGAGTACTTTGAAGACGTTGATTGCAATACAATTTATATTATATCCAATATGACAGCCACTAATTCAAAATAGCCGCCAAAGGCCTAGAATTTTAACTTCTTGGAATTTCCTGTGTTAAAAAAAACCATCTTCTATAGCTATGGAATTTAATGGTGGAGTAAGATGTTTCGATCATCTAGAATGCAGCACTTTTTTAACATATAAATCCAAGATCGCCGCCGAGCTTACATCTGTATGGGAAACACTTCTATATCCAGCTCTGGTGGTCATATAATTATTATCTTGGAGTCTATACATATGTTTTAGGAGTCAAGGAATCCTTTCCTTTACTTTTTGTTTTAAATAGGTCATCAGGTCATGTAATAACAATAAATAAAATAATATCCATAATGGCTGCCGCCGAAAAGATCCAACTTCTAACTCGCTTGGTCCCAATTTAAATAAAAAAGAAACTGCACGGTGGGACAACATTTTGTATTTTAATTCCTCATAAACATTTATTCCCAAATGTCTAAATCACTATCATCTCAATACACCCCGCAACAGTCTGCAGATGTAGCAGAAAGCTGATCCATGCTGCTGTCATCGCTCTCTGAAGCGTCATCATATTAATCATATTCACCATCTGCTACAAGATAATAACATGTACAATGATATAATGGGGATAAATGTCAGCATAGAAAATCAAAGCAATATATAAAATGATGATATTGGCATATGTAACTTATCCACCTTGCTGTTGTCGTTTTTTGTAGTCCACTCCTGATCCTTCTACCGAGTGGCTGTGGACTGTCATGCATGAAGGACTAGCTTGGTATCAGCCTCATTCCATGATGGTTGCAGGATTAAATATTCTCAATTTTCGTCTTTGTGATCAACCAGGTATTCTCTTCCTCTGTCACCGTGAGTGGAATTTTTCACTTGGATCTCACTGAATCAGTTTTGAAGTATGTGACGAGAAATCGGATCCGTTCCGTTTTGTTTTCTGAGTTTTGTAGAAATAAAACGTAATCTTTGCCTTTAGGCATGCTCAGCTCAGTACTTGTGATGTGGGTTCTTCTGCTCGAGACACCTCGGCGACGTCGGGTTAGCCGCTTGGTTGTGAGTATATGAATCAAATATGATTCCTATCTGCAGTGGCTCTGATTTGATTGGTGGCAAGCAGAATTTCAATACGATATCTGTATATACTCCCCAGGTCTTTTGAGAACGGATGGATTTCACAGCAGGCATTCCATCATGAGCCAATTGCCTCTTGTTGGCAGCTCCTCAGTTATGGAGTTAGATTCCTCAATGAGGTAGTTCCTAAGTGCTGCCTTATAACCTTGTTGTAAATTTACTTCTTTATGGGTAGTTACCTCACCTACCAACACACCAAAAGCTTGTCGATCCTCTTTGAGAACGTTCACAGCCTTTGGGTCCTTCGTGGCCTTGTGGCAATCTTGTCATCAAAAAAACACTTTCTGTCTTCCCCTGTGGCTTTGAGTCTCTGGTCAACAAATTCTCTGAAACTTCTCTCCTGCTTCCATTGATGACAACAATTCACTAACAATATTGTGATCAATTTTCACACCAGTTTTAATATGACGAGTAGAGCCAATCACAAAAGGGTCTTTATTTATCAAATTGACGGACTAGGCCATCCACTATGTTTTCATGCTGTCGCTTTGTCCCTATGTTAATCTATTTGTGAGTTGAAGAGGTCAGGATATCTAATCTTTCCTTCAGTGTAGCTCTGAGCTTTGCCATTATGTGACTCGTCTTGATGAATGTATCTGTTGTCTGCTCATTGGTACTGTATCCGCCTTGCTTTGGGCCACTTCTGACTTTCACTTCTCGGTTGTTTGTTGTTTCAGTTATCAAATCCCCATGGATTGTAGAGAAGGGCTCACCAGACATCGACCGCCTGGAAAATCGTACAGAAGTGTGATGAGTGGTTTGTGATCATGTCGATGTGTGTTGTTTACCATGTGAGTTATCAAACGTGATGTGTACACTCCGACCTTGGATAAAACCGGGAGGTAGCATCTTCTTGTGTTCCATAGTAATAGACTTTTTTGCCATTTATTGTTCAAGTCACGGACATCTGTGTAGGGTATTCCAATTCCACAGCAATTCAACAGAGTAGTCGCCTCCTTACTACCTGTGATTCTGTGAATGGTCAAACTTTAAGCAGTTCCTAATGGCGATCTCTCAGCTTTGGCCATCTTTTCCCAGCTCTGCTTATAGTTGAGATTGTCTCTGCTTCAGCCCTGTTTGTAGACCTAACAGTTACTGTTGCATAACCAAATTCATTTGTGGATCTCTTGGGATTTATTGACCAGCAAATATCATTATAGGTCCATACAATGAAGAGGTTTATGACTATCAAGTAGGTCGAACAATTCATCTGCTTACAGAGGCCATTTGATGGCATTCAGCTTGAGAAAACCTTTGTCAAATCAGTTTCACCTGCCCTGAATTGTAGCAGCAGAATATTGATATGAGATTAACTGCACTGGAATGCACTACCAGCCTGTTTCCAAATATATGATAATCAATAGATCCAAATTCCGCAATGAGGCGTGTCTTAAGAGTAAATACCTTTGTAACCGGTCATCAAGATCATCTCCTTTATATTTTCAATTACCTATGCGGAGAAATAAGTGGAAAAACCTGTCCATGACCTCCGAACCTTATTTATCCTTTTCTACTTTATCAGCAGTGGGCTGTTTTTATCGTATACATACATAAGTGAAATTAACATAGCAAGTCTCGTGATATCGAGATCGAGCGCAAATAAATCATATGATGCTCCACTTAGAATAACCTCCAATCGGTTAGCTGCAGCATAGTACTTATTTTCCTCATCTTTGATTTTCAAGTCCATTGAACATTTACTGACAGCATTATGCTCTGAGCATCTACCTAGGCCACCATTATCATACGGTTTATTATCCAGTGAGTTAGAAGTTTGATCTTTTTTTATTGCACTCTTATTTCTGACCTCTAGATGACCTTGAAACGTAGAAATAACCATTGCAACGTAATCAGTGTACCCAAATTAATCGAAAATAAGGTCTTACATTAGTTTCTAGGACTCTGCTCTCAAAAGTTAAGAATTCAAGAGTTTAAAGTTGGATCCCCTCGACGGCAGCCATTTTGGATATTATTTTATTTATTGTTATGACATGACCTGATGACCTAATTAAAATAAAATGTGAATAAAATTATTCCTTGACTCCCAAAACATATGAGTAGACTCAAATATAATAAATGTATCACTACCAGAACAGGAGATTTTAGTGTTTTTTGTACAGGTGTTAGCCCGGCGGCCATCTTGGATTTAAATGTGAATAAAGTGTTGTCGTGTATTCTAGATGATGGAATCATCTTACTTTGCCATTAAATACCATAATTAAAAGTTTTTAGGATTTTTTTCAACAAGGGAACTCCAAAAAGTTACAATTCTAGGTAATTTGGCGGTCATTTTGGATTTTGGCCGCCATATTGGATCTGAGGAATATTTTAGGGTGGCCCAGAAGCTTATTTCAAATAGTATAGTTTCAGGTAGCTGAATTCACTGAGAAAACCTTGACAGGAAAAGATGGCAGATTTTGCCTGGCATGGACCTGTCTATTTAGGCCTATGATGATTTCAAATTGAAAAAAACCCTTTGGTTTTCATGGTTTATACGAAATAATTTCAGCGATGTGAGGGAGAAACACATGAGGTTTCTCATTCAATCAAAACTGCCAATTGCGACGATAATCACGATAATGTCGAGCTAATATAATTCATTTATATGAAAATGGAGTGATGTCTAATGCACCACTTCACTCGCTTTAAACATGTTAAACATGTTAAAAGGTGTTTATATAAAAAGGCAAGTTGACATCGCTAATACTTTTATACAGTTGGCCTACAATGAAGGATGGTAAACCCCCTAGATCGTCAAATAAATATAATAAATGCAATTTAAAATTTCACCCACTTGAAGTTGTGAGTCGCGGTATCGTTCCACAACTTCAAGAAAATTAATGATATTAAAATTTTGTTTAAGTTGAGACCAAACATTTGCAAATCTTCATTCCTAAAGACTAATTTCATTCCGAATATCAGTGTTATCTAAAAACTCCACAAATAGTTCTTTTTCATATCTGTTCAGCGCAGCTTTGGGCACGTAGCCAATATTAAACACTATTTTAAACCAAAATCACAACGAGTCCCTGCGTGTAAAGAGGGACAAACAAAGCATATTACTTTAAATATTATTAGTGGTTATCGAGTCGTTTTAATTTTAATTCAGCTTATGAACATGATGAAACAGGGAGGGCACGGCCATCAAATCCACTAAAAAAAGCCATTTTGAAATTTGCTGCCCTTTTAGTGTGGCGGGTCACATTATTTGTTGTTAGGATTTCTAAAAAACTGAGCCGCATCAACATGCTCAAACCCCGCTAATTTATATGTAGGCCAACGCGCACGGAATGGCGTGATCAGTTAGACAATGCTGGCCAATACACAGGTAGAACGCGCACGGCTGTGGGATAATATAATGAATGGCATGGTCAGCATGAACTCTCACTGCACACGGTCGTATAGCAATGTATAAGGTTGCTCACTCATGCGTGGTAAACACGCATGAGTAAGCAACCTTATACACAAACCATTTACACAAACCATTTTTGATTTGTCGTGTATTTGGCATTCACTATACTGCCTTGCAAAGCCGAAAAGCAGTAACTGCTTACTACCTTTTGGCTTTACTCGGCGGTATAGGGTCTACTACTCTGCAAAGCGAAAAGGCAGTATCTGCTTACTTGCAAAGTGAGCATATACTGCCTTTTCGCTTTGCCTAACAGTCTAAGAGTATAGTATTGTGACAAAATACCCCCCATAATACAGCTGCACTCATAAGGTGACGTACTATTGATGCTATATCACACGCTGGATTGATTCACATACGTCTGTCTGGCGGCAGCAGACCAAAACCGGGAGTGACCTACTTGTGGGATATTACATGGTGTGGCTCGTAAGCATGGTGTTTTTAAATATTTTATTGGCATTGCATAAAATACAGTTTAATGCATTATCAGACACGTATTATTGTCATGGTGATCTGTAGCACCGTGTTGTTAGTGAACGATATAAATTACATTCCTCTGCTGACAGGCTACTGAACGGTGTGAGTAAAGCTACGGCCCCACTAAACGCCGCTCCGCCGTTTTTTACCGCGCGACGCGGCGCGGTGTTCGGTGGGGCCGCACCTTAAGCCTACATATTAAGTTATAACTCTTTTAAGTGTGAGGAAGGAATATATAAACATATATTTTTTAACTTTATTTAAATGAATGTAGGGAAGAGGTGCCTATTATGAGCATAGTATGGAAGCAGTGTCCTGTGAGCGTCAATAGTAGGCCAATGCCAACTAAACTAAATAAAATATACTTATGTATGATTTTTCTATCAAAATATATATTTTCGCCTTTTTGATAACAATATTTTTTAATTTCGGGGAGTTTTAATTTTTTTTATAATCCTGCTCATAATAGGAACACGTGTTCATAAGATGAGCATGGCCAGTACATTTAATGAGCAGGCATGCTCATAACGGAACTATCATGCTCATATTAGGAACATGGTCTATTTAACATGACACTGTTTTGGCTGTCACTTTCATCAGAATTGAGCTAAATGTTTTTTTCGAAAATAATTTTAAAGAATGTTTCAATCATTACACGAATATGACATTTTTCTATAATGCTGGCACAATGATTATTTTAAAACACTTGAAGAATCAAATGCTGTTATTTATTTGTGAATACAGTTATACATGTTATAGGTGTTCCAAATTTGAGCAGGTCTGCTCATAAACATGATAAAGGATCCCCTATGCTCAAATAAGGTGCAGTGTATTTTTAAGTTATATTTTATCCCTGATTTATTGTATAACTTTTCTCAAATGTAAAACTCGTTCCACGTACAAGATTTTTTAAAGATATATGTTTTCAAAGAAAATAATTATTTTCAAATTAGTATAAATTGAGTGGCGAATGAAATATACAAAATACACTTGCGAGGGAACTAGAATAGTTGTTGTTACTAGTACTTGTAATTCTATGGTCATGATGGTAGTACCGACTATTTTCAACCCCATTTGGGCAGCTCATTATGAATTTGTTATGTGGTTCTATTTTCCTTGGTCTGCTACATGTTTATAGCATAGTATATATCCAAGAGAAGCTGCAGCCTCTTAAGAGTCTGGCCATAATCTTGGTTGACGTATCGCCATCAGTGTACCATAACCTCCGACGTCTGTTTCTCCAGTGAGAGGATTATATTACTGGTGTGACTGCTGTACAAGCTTAAAAATGTTAAACTACGGTGGCAAACGGCAATAGAGTGTTTGAAATTAGGTCAATCGGATGAATGCATTTACCCCTCAACTGGTGTTACTCTGGGGACTATGCGACCAGAGGATAGCCGAGCTGAGCAAACATGGGTCGGCGTTCCACCATATATTTCACAGAAAAACCCAAGTCTCTGACGTCTTGGCATGTAGGCATATGAGCGTAAACCCCCCAGGCATGCCCAAAACGGGTGAGTGAAGGAAAGCAACCTCAATAACCCACGATGCCCACCACCCCACTCTCATCTGTACATGCAGTTTCATTTCTTATTATTATAAATAATGTCAGATACACTAAAGTTTCTAGTTCATGTAGGGTTTCCTGGAGGATTTTGCGTTTTTTTTCGGGGGGAGGGGGGGGGGGGTTGAGTGTGATTGGGGAGGAGGACCTGTTGTGCGAGTGAAGCGAGCAATTTTTTTTGAGGGAGTGGCCAGTATTAGGGGGGAGACTCCTCCCTAAAAGGGCCTCCAGGAAACCCTGGCATGTATTTTTTATTATTTTATATTATAAAGCAATACGCCTGCTGATCTTGGTCTATTTAGCTTATGTATATAGGGCCTACTGTATGTAAATAAAAATCCCAGTCATTTTGCGGTGAGGAAAATAATTGGCTTCAGGAGAATCCACATCCTAATTGTAGAGATTTGAGATCCAATTGATGGGCGATTTCACCAGATTATCATCCTTGCTGACACTAAGCAGCCCTGGAGGCGGAGTTCCTGGAACTTGCTGTAAAACGCGTAAACTTAATTAGCCCTATATCGTCACAATTCAAGAACTTTTTCATAAATTATTATTATAAATGTATCCAAATGAGGAAAATAATTGGCTTCAGGGGAATCCACATCCCAATTGTAGAGATTTGAGATCCAATTGATGGGCGATTTCACAAGATTATCATCCTTGCTGACACTAAGCAGCCCTGGAGGCGGAGTTCCTGGAACTTGCTGTAAAACGCGTACACTTAATTAGCCCTATATTGTCACAATTCAAGAACTTTTTCATAAATTATTATTATAAATGTATCCAAGGAATGAAATGAGTTGAATAACATTTATCCAAAAATAATGCACTTAGCTAATTCAGTGGAATAACCCAGCGCGGATCCATTGGGGTGCGCCCCCCCCCCCCTTTCAAGCTTTAATAAGCACCATTTGAAGCCTTAGATCTCAAAATTCCCCATGAGAGCATGCCTTAGACCCATCTAGACCATGGAAGAGGCTGAATTACTAGCTGTGGTGTGTAGCTTTGAGTTAAAAATTAGGTGTCCCCGTCAGGCAAATTTTGGATCCGCCACTGAAGGCGCAAAGCTATGAAATTATTTCATATTTATGTAAATTAACAACCTGAAAACAACTCTGAAATTCCAAAGACATTGTTATTTTTGTTAAAATGTCAACTATAGTGACGATATTGGCGTGGCAAACACAGCATGGTAATTTATTGACCTCTGGAAACCTCCCCCCCCCCCCCAATATAACTTATCATAATGACGTCATGGATGTTTCGTCTCATGTCTACCTATCATGACTGAAGATTAAAAAATTACTTGCTCATCGCAATAAAGATTATTTGTAATTACTGCCTTTTAAATTCTATTGGAAAAGGCATTTTACATAGGTGATATAAAAATAAATTATGTAGGTTTTGCGGGAAATTCGTTGAAGTGCCTGAATCGAAAAAAATACAAGAGGGCGCTTTCTTTGATTATTTCAATGCATGAAAGTTTATTTGGAAAAATTCCCCTAATAAATAAACTGTTTATTCTCAGCTTAAATATAAATAAAATAATTAAATGTGAAACCCCAGAACTGAAAATAAATAATAGAAAGCATACTTTGTAAATGATATTCAGTAGACTAGTTTTGAAACTTTGGGGGTATTTCTCAATCATTTGAACCTGGCATTAACTTCAACGATGCCACTATCGCATGAAAAATGCCATGTGGTAATGCAAAACAATTTTATTTAAGTAATTGTTGATTATTTTATTTTACACAAACAAATTATGGTTTGTAGTAGAACACCCTTACTCACTGCCAAGAATGCCCCTGATATGAGCACATTGGTGCTCCCAACATGAGCATATGCTCATAATCGGAACATCTGGTATGCTCATAATAGGACATTTGAGCATGGCTGTAATAATTTACCAATGCAAATAACACGAGGTGGTTACTCTTTTTATCGCCCACATATCAGAAACATAAGGTTATGATCAATGACATGAAACAACTGACATGAAACTTGACATCTTTATATGTTCTTCTACAGAATCACCATACACTTAAAGATTATACGAAATTGAACTTTTTAAAAAAAACATCAGTTGAAGTCACTTAATTTGTTCTGATCTATTTGATACTGATTAAAACTAATATCAATTAGAAGTCTGGACATCGTCCTTGTAGAAGAAGGCAAAATACACAACCTGGTGACTATATTTCATGGAAATTCCAGATATGCTTATATTAGGAGCTATGCTCATATTAGGGCAACTTACCCGTTAATTTTACTAAAATACAACAAATTGAAAATACAACAAATTGAAAAATTCTCTCAGCGCGAACAACACATATAATTATTTGTTCTCAAACTCAATATTATTACTAAGCACATCAACTTTTTTACTGCGAGTAACGAAAATATATACTGTCAAAGTTATGTAGCCGGGACTTTTAATGGGTTTAGCATAGTTTATTCAGGTTGCTGTTGTTGCCCTCTGGTGACTAACATGACAACTATGTTTGTTGACATAGTTGCCATGGGAATACACCTTTTGGTCGCCGTTTTCAAGCAGTCTTTGCCATTACGTTTTATGAAGCCATTGAGATCAGTCGTTGGTGACTGGTCTCGGCTCTTTACTATTTTCATTGTTTACTGTCCAGCATTTGGAGAACAAAGCTCCAAGTCTTGTAAGCAGGTTAGTGTTTATTGTTTAGAAGTAAATAGTATTCGGTTTCTTTAATTGTATTTCCATTTAACTTAATGAAGCCACTCTTATTTCTATAACTAAGTAATATATTTATCCTTTCCAGGTGTAGCCTATGTATAGTTTGGGATGTTTTACCTGGTAGCAATGGTCCACTAGAACGGCAGGGTATGTGAATTGTGATAATAGTCTGTATATATATAGTAATGTAGAATCAGTAATATAATGTGATTTGCCTAAACAGAATGTATTCTGCTTAGATGTGACTTTATTAATAACTGTAATTATAAAGTCCGAATTATATAGAGTATTGTATGCATTGTATGTATTTTAGTTATTCACACTTGTTATGTATTACAGGGTCCCTTTCAGGGATAAAATAAAGAATATGGTTACTGTGAAGTCTTTTGAGTTGGTATTCATGGGAGATCACGTCATCCCCGCTAACCCGATTATAGTTATTTCAATCCATTTGAACTTAATCATATTACAAATAATTATTTCACTGCCAGTATTAATCACTTAACTTTCTGTGATCAATACAAAGAAATAAACGACTTTATAATTTCCCGTTTTCAAGAACAAATGATATCAAACAAATGAAAATACTTTTCGTATATCAACTGCTTTTTTAACCCTTAAAGTGCTACATTAAAAAAATAGATTTTCACCCACTTGAAAGTGTGTCTCGCGGTAGCGAGACACACTTTCAAATGGGTGAAAATTACTCATATTTGTAATAATTTCATACCAAACATTTTCAAATATTGATGTTTATTGGCGGTGACTTGGTGGGCTATTAAAATAAATTAAAACCGACTATAGTCGTGCTTAGCGTTTAGACAAGGGTTAAAGGGACTAGCTCAGGTCTAAAATCATCAAAAAATCGGTGATTTTATTTTGGCTTCTTAATATGACCATATGATGTAAACATGTCCATAGACTAGAACTGCAAAAGTTTTTAATTTTTTCTGCTGCGCATTCACCAGTTAGACTAGATATAGAGACGAACTTCCTGATTTCTAATTATTGACAACCATGTCAAAAATCAGAAATACGGGAATTATGTCTCTATATCTAGCCTAACTGGTAAATGCGCAGCAGAAAAATTTAAAAAACTTTTGCAGTTCTAGTCTATGGACATGTTCACATCATATGGTCATATTAAGAAGCCAAAATAAAATCACCGATTTTTGCTGATTTTAGACCTGGGCTAGTGCCTTTAATGTAGGCATACGTGTGCATGTTTTACAGATCAGCACTGTTGTTCTTGTTGATCAGAAATTAGGTCAAATTATAGCAGTAGCGTGATAATTACGTGAGATCAAAGTACGTGGATCTACTACAACAATTCGGATCAATGACACATCACCTCTATACCGCCATGCAAAGCCAAAAGGCAGTAGCTGCGTACTTTACAAATGCTAGGAATATTTATTATTTGATGTAGTCAGTGAGTGAAAGATGCTCTTTTTAACCTCCTTGGTCATGCTGGTATGTGCAACGGAAGTAAGTGTCTGACATTAGCATGATGATGGCTCTATAAGCACGATAAGCATGAATTACGAGCCTATTTGTTCAATATTGAATTGGCTGCTATTTAATGGACACTATATGTAATATATTGATATAACGTGCCGTGACAGTTATATCCACAGGGAAGGTATATTAGACCTTGACGAGAGCAGTTTCATAAAATATGCTGTTTGTCGACGTAGTCACTTCACTCAGCCTTCTAATATCGTGATTATCAGACAATACTACTAGAGGTAACCCAGCGTGGCTACCGAATGGACCCAGCAAACACGACACTGGCGCAGGTGATGCTGGTCACGTAGGTCAAGAGAGACTGCTGTTTTTAAAACTTGTATTTTGTAGAACTTATCCTTGTGATGCTGAGTTGTTTGTTTCTATTTTTATTTCATTTGAAGCTGGAATAATAACTTACGCAAATTCCAGCTGCAAATGACGACAATTATTATTTAATCACCCGAATTGAATTATTTGATTAACTGATCATTTATCACTAACTATTTTCTCAATTTCAGCTATATCACGTATATATCCGGCCTCAGCAGCACCAAGGTTAAGAGGACGATGACAATTTGATGGTGGACCTGACGGGACGGTATATCAGCTGGTGCAGACAGGCCACTACCCCGCTCAGCCATGGCAGACTTCCCGCAATCTGATGCGATTCAAGAGAGCGAGCCATTGCTGGGGAAGAAGCATCTCGCTGAAGATGACACAGAACTTTTAACAGTGTCGAGCTGGTACAAAAAACTGAAGCTATGGTTAGGAGAAATCTCCCTGAAGACGTTCTGTCTTCTGTCAGTTTTCACCATGTCTGCTTGGCTTATCTTTCTGGGCATCTCAGCCCAATCTCCTCACATGGTGAATACGCTACCCGAGGGTCTGGCCACACCATCATACTACATGATCATATCTCAGATCGGCAACCTCAGTCCACTGCTTTTCCTCTTCCTCAACTGGCTTTTCCCAGGCAAGATCCATGACTGGGCTGTGATATGCAGTTTGCTGGTGCTGTCGTTTTTGTCCTGTTTCATTATGGGATTTCGCTGGCATGATACAGTGGATATAGGTGGAGAACCCCACAGCCTCCCCTTCTTCATGTTAACAGCAACCACTGCCATGGCATATGCAGCGTCCACCTTGGTATATCCAGCTTACATAGCCACCTTCAAGCCTCAATATATGACCTGTATTTATGTGGGCATTGGCCTGGCCGGACTCGCTGTGGGAATTCTTGTTCTGATCCAAGGTAGTCCTGGAGCCAGCCCTTGCTGGAACACCACCGCGATCATCAATTCATCTACGGGAGACATGACGTACAGCATGGCAGAACTGATGCCTACTGTCGTCACTACTCAACCAAGATTCTCCGTGTCGGCTTTCTGCTTCATCATGTGTGCCTTATTGGTGGTGTCTGCCGTAGCCTTTCTGATCATCCAAAGAGCACCCTTTGTGAAGAAAGAGAAAGTGATGCAGCATGCTCGTGGCTTGGGTAGCTCTATTTTCTCCGGTGATGTCACCAGTCAACCTTACCAGCGCCAGGAGACTGGCAATGGCAGCATGGAAAATGTGAGCAATCGGCGCTACAACGGACAGTCATCAGAGAGCACCTCAACGAGCAAAGACAGTCAGGTTATCCACAGTCCTGCACAACCTCCTGGTAGTACCACGAGACTGAAAAGATACCAAGTGCTTGTTTTATTGACTCTACAGGCGATCGGCTCTGCCATTGTTCTGTCACTCCAGCCAACGTTCGCGCCATATTTCACACTGAATTACGGTAGCCACACTTACATGCTGGTGGCCGGGCTGGCCAATGTGGCCACCCCTTTTGGTTGTCTTTTGACTCTTCTCCTACCGGCCATGCCAGTGCTTGGTATCTACATCTTCTACGTGGTTGGACTGTTCATGTTCAGCGGACAGGTGTACCTGGCCGCAGCCGGGGAAAACGCGCCCTACACAGAGATGTGGCAAGGCACATTCATGGTGGTCAGTATTAATTTATTTCCCAGTAAGCATGATACGTCATTGACCCGATGCTGGTTTAGGTTGGCCCGACGTCCTAGACTGCAGGCCAACAATAAAATGACATTGGGTGAACATCTGCTGTTTGCTGGGTAATTATTAGAACTAATTAGAATAAATAATACAACTGTTGTGTTTCTGGGAACACACGTCCACCTGTACCACTCGTAAGAAACAATACTTTGTAAAATCGGCGGACGCTGAAGTTTGTGATAGATCGTAATTTTATCGGTGCAGATATCTCAGTGACACATCACCAGTTCTCGTTAATAGTGTCCGTCGAGAATTGCAACAGCAATTCGCGGCTTGTAGGGGATAAAGATGACAATGGTAACTTTTTGCTTGAAAGAGTTGATAAAATATTTTTTTAGATTTCAGCGTTATCAGCTGAGACATTAGCTCTATGTGGGTCTGCGATGTAGCTTCTGCACGTTATCATCGTTATAGTCTGATAATTAGTAGTAGGGATGGTATATTAGTTATATCAGAATTGTTGTAACATATTTTTTTATTAGATGTAGGACGTATTCAAATGAGAAATAAAATCAAAATTGCGTAACACATTTCCTATTAGGTATGATATAAATATATATAGCATTGTATACAGGTATAAGGGCCTGTTACACACCGCTACATACATTCCATCAAATAACCACAATGTATGACAATATTTGTCGTTTTTAATAACCCTAAAAGTTAACAATGTCACGCAATCTTCTAGCCTGGCAATCTAGATATCCATGCCTCGTCATTTTGGCACACCAGCTGGTACATCAATCATAATTATACTGGTAACACGTACCAAATTATCATGATTATATAATTGATGTGGTATGCATGTACTATGTGCAGGCTATAGAGCCTAACCATTGCGAATGATTACCTCTAATTATTCTAATTAGACTAAATCATTTTTACTTAACAGTTAATAACTATCTATTTCTTATCTATAACCTACAGAATGATAAGGCAAATAAAAATGACATCATTTCTTAAACCACCCATGTACAGCTCGTAGCATAATACTTCTTTTTGTAATCTATTATACCTATCGGGGGTACTGGGATGGTTGCTAGTAGTAGTACTTTTCATCCCCCACCTGGGAGGTGTCATAAGGAATCTGTTGCATGATGCATGGTAGAGTACAGAAGCACTAGTGTACAGCGATTTTCCATTGGAAGCTGTAGCCTCGACATGTATGGCTATAATCTTCAGGCGGATTGCCAGCGGCATACGGTTACTCCGCTCAACAGCTGTGCCATGCAGCTCCCGTATCAGTGCAGGCACTGATGTTGGCATTGGTAAGGACTTAAGCTACAGGCAATAGTGTTTCAGCTGAAAATTAGTCTCTCACCATGCTCACGTGGGATGAATGGAGTTACTCTCAACTGTTGTTACTCTAGGGACTATTCGACCCGAGGATAGCGGAGATGTGCGAAAGCCAATATGTTTCAGCATTAAATTGCGTAGTGATCAGGTGATAGCCTCTGGGAATTTTTCCCGGGGTAAATACCCTAGACATGCTCAGAACACCTAGTTGGGCGAGTAAACGACATTCCATAACCCACCATGCCTTATTACCCCACCCTCACATCATCATCTGTGCATCATTTATTTCATCAACGGACTGCACTATTTTTAATGTATAACCATGTCACCCATATGACCATCAGTGCTACTACATGTACTATACCTATAGGCATTTTTTACTAGGAGTGTATATAGTAACAGTAAGAGCAAACACGACACCTTGACTTATTCTATTACAGTAACAGTAAGAGCAATCACGACACCTTGACATATTTTATTACTAATACATGTACTATACCTATAGGCATGTTTTACTAGGAGTGTATATTATAGTAAGAGTAAGATCAAACACGACACCTTGACCGAATGTTGGTTTACTGTTGGCCCACCGTCTGCGACGCTGGTCCAGCTGTATATCAACATTGTGTCAGCGAGTCCTGTCTGCAGCGTAAGAGCTTTTATTCGTAACTTTGTATCTTTTTCATGTTGCAGGTTGTGCTGTCGGTGCTGTCGCCGGGTGCCCTCTTTCTTGCCTCCCTTTCCACCATGTCCCTGATGAGGCTGGCGGCAGGACGTCGAGCGGTAATAGCGTCCGGAGCCATGCTACAGCTGGGCGGATTCCTGGGATCTGTCATCGGATTCCTCCTCACCTACATTTTCAAAGTTTTCGGACCCATCCACCCGAAATGTCCACCTTAAAGAATATCTATATCTACTAGTTGTAAATAATCTTCAGATTGCCATGTATGCCTACTGTTCATGATTAGTTGCTCAGTGAAGCTTAGAGAAGCATCACTATAAATCATGATAATCACCTATTGATTGATTGATCATATTACACCACCAGAACAAAATGCATATTTTTATATTTTCTATCTAGATTTTCTTCTGTAGATTAATATTGGAACCTTGAGAGTTCGCTAGTCGCAATTATTGTTTTTATCAATTTACTGGTAATCAATTATTGTTTACCATATTAACAGTCGACTGGTTGGTTAGTCACTAACTTATTCCTGATGTTAGAAAACTCTAGAGCGTGGGTGCGTCAGAATATAAAACATACGCTCTGATAATGTGTTTTTCCCAAATCTGAGCAAGCTTGTATACATCACAAATGAACAGAAAAATCGGGTCATATGTGTAATAGTTGTGGTTTGATGCCAATTTTGCAAACCACGCCAATCTGTATAATGTATTGAAATAATAGATGACAGTGCACTCCGCTAATTTCGTCGCATTGGAGCCAATATGGTTATTAGGGTGGATAGTCGGTGAGAAAAAGGTGGGCCTATTGCCAGGTATATATCAAGTATGACTGTTTGATCCTTTGAGCTTAAAGGGTTGTATCCACCACCTCACACATAATATGGTGATACACCCCTTTAATCCTGCAAATCCTAAATGTGCTGTTTATTTTCGTTAATAATTAATACTCGTTGTCCTGGTTGCAACAAAGAATTGTTTTTTTATAATTATGAAAATGGTAAGCTTGTACTTAACCAGTAATCTGGTAATAGAAATTACATACATACATACATGCTTTATATTGTAATCATTATTTTGTATGTCACTTAAAGCAGGAGAGCAGGCCTGCCTACTGTGCACGTGCTTCTAATCTGTGTTAAACAACAACTGGAAGATATAGATACCTACTTTATGTCCGCATATTTTTATTGTGACCACTAGATGTACACGTAGAAGCGATGGTTTGTCTGCGTTTTTACACTTGTCTGTTGGACTGTTAACCAATGAAATAATGCTGGTTCTATGTCAAAGAAGAGTTGGGCCAACGTTTTCTCTTTGTTCAGTTATTATCATGATTATATTAAATGCTTGGGTCGATTTTGAGTAACGTGGTTGTTATAATTGCCGAAATAAAATCACATGATATTTAAGAATCTTTATTTTTATAGAAATATACATATAATTATCCACAAATGAATTTTAAATAGAATATAAAGTCGACACGCTAAATCAATCAGAATTAGACATAGGCCTACCGATTTTATAGACTGCATATATTTTATATTGACCGTTTTAATGACCTAATCATGTACACATGCTTCGAAAGTAAGTTTAAGTTTGATACTATGTCATTATCAGATTATTGTTGTACTGCTTGAGTATTGGGGTAACATTTCATCAAATCAATTAATCAACTAAATTTGTGTTAGCTTAGAAATCGTATGTGTCAACTTTTAAGTAACCATGGTAACAGCGGCTGGTCCGTTGAATTTAAAATCTCTTAGTTTCAACGGGAAGAGAAATACAAACATGGTCTGCTAATCAGTTCATTTAGCCATTTAGAAATATATTATCATGACTAATTATTTTAAATGCAATGAATAGAAAATCAAGTACGTTACTACATTTAAATACAAATACTATTTTACAATGTTATAATGCTTTGCTAGTGATAATACATAAGCTGTGATACATGTCTACTGTATCTAAATATATTGGAAAATAAACACATTAATGATATTCACAGAATATGTCTGATTTGATTTACTTCACGTCAAGCTTTCGGCAAGTACTGACCAAAAGTACTCGAGTACAAGTACTGGATTTTCAGAAGTACAAATACAAGTTGGGCGGGGGCCCTAGGGTAGTGGTTAGCACCGCTGCCTTTCACGCCAGAGTTCGGGGTTCGGTTCCCGGTCTCGGCAGTTTGAAAGAAACAAAAATGTTTCTTCCCCATCAACGTGTGAAAGTCAGTATTGTGGGGAGCCTCCGTGACCGAGAGGTAGCGTGCTCGGCCTCAGACCGCCAGGGCTCGAATTTCGAATCCTGTGTCTGGAGGGCAGTGTCATCTCAATCATCTCACCATCCTCAGGAGGTTCTCCTGGCCCAGTTTAGCCTATATGTGCACAAAGGTGGCCTAAAGCCCGATTCATTTCATTTATTTACAAATACAAGTTCTTTGAAAAATGCTCGAGTACTCATATGGAGGTTGGAGATCATAGAATAAGATTTTCAAGGTCACTGATGCCTAGAAATTAGGTCTAATTATAGCAGTAGCGTGATAATTACGTGAGATCAAAGTACGTGGATCTACTACAACAATCCGGATCAATGACACATCACCTCTATACCGCCATGCAAAGCCAAAAGGCAGTAGCTGCGTACTTTACAAGTAAGCAGGTACTGTCTTTTAGCTTTACACTGTATACGTATACGAGATAATCAAAGTGTCAGGCACATTTGATGTCGCTAAATTGGTAAAATGGAATATTTATTATTTGATGTAGTCAGTGAGTGAAAGATGCTCTTTTTAACCTCCTTGGTCATGCTGGTATGTGCAACGGAAGTAAGTGTCTGACATTAGCATGATGATGGCTCTATAAGCACGATAAGCATGAATTACGAGCCTATTTGTTTAATATTGAATTGGCTGCTATTTAATGGACACTATATGTTATATATTGATATAACGTGCCGTGACAGTTATATCCACAGGGAAGGTATATTAGACCTTGACGAGAGCAGTTTCATAAAATACGCTGTTTGTCGACGTAGTCACTTCACTCAGCCTTCTAATATCGTGATTATCAGACAATACTACTAGAAGTAAACCAGCGTGGCTACCGAATGGACCCAGCAAACACGACACTGGCGCAGGTGATGCTGGTCACGTAGGTCAAGAGAGACTGCTGTTTTTAAAACTTGTATTTTGTAGAACTTATCCTTGTGATGCTGAGTTGTTTGTTTCTATTTTTATTCCATTTGAAGCTGGAATAATAACTAACGCAAATCCCAGCTGCAAATGACGACAATTATTATTTAATCACCCGAATTGAATTATTTGATTAACTGATCATTTATCACTAACTATTTTCTAAATTTCAGCTATATCACGTATATATCCGGCCTCAGCAGCACCAAGGTTAAGAGGACGATGACAATTTGATGGTGGACCTGACAGGACGGTATATCAGCTGGTGCAGACAGGCCACTACCCCGCTCAGCCATGGCAGACTTCCCGCAATCTGATGCGATTCAAGAGAGCGAGCCATTGCAGGGGGATATGCATCTTGCTGAAGATGACACAGAAGTTTTAACAGTGTCGAGCTGGTACAAAAAACTGAAGCTATGGTTAGGAGAAATTTCCCTGAAGACGTTCTGTCTTCTGTCAGTTTTCACCATGTCTGCTTGGCTTATCTTTCTGGGCATCTCAGCCCAGGCTCCTCACATGGTGAATACGCTACCCGAGGGTCTGGCCACACCATCATACTACATGATCATATCTCAGATCGGCAACCTCAGTCCACTGCTTTTCCTCTTTCTCAACTGGCTTTTCCCAGGCAAGATCCATGACTGGGCTGTGATATGCAGTTTGATGGTGCTGTCGTTTTTGTCCTGTTTCATTATGGGATTTCGCTGGCATGATACAGTGGATATAGGTGGAGAACCCCACAGCCTCCCCTTCTTCATGTTAACAGCAACCACTGCCATGGCATATGCAGCGTCCACCTTGGTATATCCAGCTTACATAGCCACCTTCAAGCCTCAATATATGACCTGTATTTATGTGGGCATTGGCCTGGCCGGACTCGCTGTGGGAATTCTTGTTCTGATCCAAGGTAGTCCTGGAGCCAGCCCTTGCTGGAACACCACCGCGATCATCAATTCATCTACGGGAGACATGACGTACAGCATGGCAGAACTGATGCCTACTGTCGTCACTACTCAACCGAGATTATCCGTGTCGGCTTTCTGCTTCATCATGTGTGCCTTATTGGTGGTGTCTGCCGTAGCCTTTCTGATCATCCACAGAGCACCCTTTGTGAAGAAAGAGAAAGTGATGCAGCATGCTCGTGGCTTGGGTAGCTCTATTTTCTCCGGTGATGTCACCAGTCAACCTTACCAGCGCCAGGAGACTGGCAATGGCAGCATGGAAAATGTGAGCAATCGGCGCTACAACGGACAGTCATCAGAGAGCACCTCAACGAGCAAAGACAGTCAGGTTATCCACAGTCCTGCACAACCTCCTGGTAGTACCACGAGACTGAAAAGATACCAAGTGCTTGTTTTATTGACTCTACAGGCGATCGGCTCTGCCATTGTTCTGTCACTCCAGCCAACGTTCGCGCCATATTTCACACTGAATTACGGTAGCCACACTTACATGCTGGTGGCCGGGCTGGCCAATGTGGCCACCCCTTTTGGTTGTATTTTGACTCTTCTCCTACCGGCCATGCCAGTGCTTGGTATCTACATCTTCTACGTGGTTGGACTGTTCATGTTCAGCGGACAGGTGTACCTGGCTGCAGCCGGGGAAAACGCGCCCTACACAGAGATGTGGCAAGGCACATTCATGGTGGTCAGTATTAATGTATTTCCCAGTAAGCATGATACGTCATTGACCCGATGTTGGTTTAGGTTGGCCCGACGTCCTAGACTGCGGGCCAACAATAAAATAACATTGGGTGAACATCTGCTGTTTGCTGGGTAATTATTAGAACTAATTAGAATAAATAATACAACTGTTAAAGTGTTTCTGGGAACACACGTCCACCTGTACCACTCGTAAGAAACAATACTTTGTAAAATCGGCGGACGCTGAAGTTTGTGATAGATCGTAATTTTATCGGTGCAGATATCTCAGTGACACATCACCAGTTCTCGTTAATAGTGTCCGTCGAGAATTGCAACAGCAATTCGCGGCTTGTAGGGGATAAAGATGACAATGGTAACTTCTTGCTTGAAAGAGTTGATAAAATATTTTTTTTAGATTTTAGCGTTATCAGCTGAGACATTAGCTCTATGTGGGTCTGCGATGTAGCTTCTGCACGTTATCATGGTTATATTCTGATAATTAGTAGTGGGGATGGTATATTAGTTATATCAGAATTGTTGTAACATATTTTTTTATTAGATGTAGGACGTATTCAAATGAGAAATAAAATCAAAATTGCGTAACACATTTCCTATTAGGTATGATATATATATATAACATTGTATACAGGTATAAGGGCCTGTTACACACTGCTGTATACATTCCATCAAATGTATGACGATATTTGTCGTTTTTAATAACCCTAAAAGTTAACAATGTCACGCAATCTTCCAGCCTGGCAATCTAGAAATCCATGCCTCGTCATTTTGGCACACCAGCTGGTACATCAATCATAATTATACTGGTAACACGTACCAAATCATATAATTGATGTGGTATGCATGTACTATGTGCAGGCTATAGAGCCTAACCATTGCTAATGATTACCTCTAATTATTCTAATTAGACTAAATCATTTTTACTTAACAGTTAATAACCATCTATTTCTTTTCTATAACCTACAGAATGATAAGGCAAATAAAAATGACATCATTTCTTAAACCACCCATGTACAGTTCGTAGCATAATACTTCTTTTCGTAATCTATTATACCTATCGGGGGTACTGGGATGGTTGCTAGTAGTAGTACTTTTCATCCCCCACCTGGGAGGGGTCATAAGGAATCTGTTGCATGATGCATGGTACAGAAGTACAGAAGCACTAGTGTACAGCGATTTTCCATTGGAAGCTGTAGCCTCGACATGTCTGGCTATAATCTTCAGGCGGTTTGCCAGCGGCATAAGGTTCCTCCGCTCAACAGCTGTGCCATGGCAGCTCCCGTATCAGTGCAGGCACTGATGTTGGCATTGGTAAGGACTTAAGCTACAGGCAATAGTGTTTCAGCTGACATTAGGTCTCTCACCATGCTCACGTGGTATGAATGGAGCTACTCTCAACTGTTGTTACTCTAGGGACTATTCGACCCGAGGATAGCGGAGATGTGCGAAAGCCAATATGTTTCAGCATTAAATTGCGTAGTGATCAGGTGATAGCCAAGTCTCCGACCGTCTGGGAATTTTTGCCTGGGGTAAATACCCTAGACATGCTCAGAACACCTAGTTGGGCGAGTAAACGACATTCCATAACCCACCATGCCTTATTACCCCACCCTCACATCATCATTTGTGCATCATTTATTTCATCAACAGACTGCACTATTTTTAATGTATAACCATGTCACCCATATGACCAGTGCTACTACATGTACTATACCTATAGGCATTTTTTACTAGGAGTGTTTATAGTAACAGTAAGAGCAAACACGACACCTTGACTTATTTGATTATAGTAACAGTAAGAGCAATCACGACACCTTGACATATTTTATTACTAATACATGTACTATACCTATAGGCATGTTTTACTAGGAGTGTATATTATAGTAAGAGTAAGATCAAACACGACACCTTGACCGAATGCTGGTTTACTGTTGGCTCACCGTCTGCGACGCTGGTCCAACTGTATATCAACATTGTGTCAGCGAGTCCTGTCTGCAGCGTAAGAGCTTTCATTCGTAACTTTGTATCTTTTCCATGTTGCAGGTTGTGCTGTCGGTGCTGTCGCCGGGTGCCCTCTTTCTTGCCTCTCTTTCCACCATGTCCCTGATGAGGCTGGCGGCAGGACGTCGGGCGGTAATAGCGTCCGGAGCCATGCTACAGCTGGGCGGATTCCTGGGATCTGTCATCGGATTCCTCCTCACCTACATTTTCAAAGTTTTCGGACCCATCCACCCGAAATGTCCACCTTAAAGAATATCTATATCTACTAGTAGTTGAGTAATCTAAAAATAATCTTCAGATTGACATGTATGCCTACTGTTCATGATTAGTTGCTCAGTGATGCTTAGAGAAGCATCACTATAAATCATGATAATCACCTATTGATTGATTGATCATATTACACCACCAGAACAAAATGCATATTTTTATATTTTCTATCTAGATTTTCTTCTGTAGATTAATATTGGAACCTTGAGAGTACGCTAGTCGCAATTATTGTTTTTATCAATTTACTGGTAAGTAATTATTGTTTACCATATTAACAGTCGACTGGTTGGTTAGTCACTAACTTATTCCTGATGCTAGAAAACTCTAGACCGTTTAATGCCAATTTTGCAAACCACACCAATCTGTATAATGTATTGATATAATAGATGACGGTGCACTCCGCTAATTTCGTCACATTGGGGCCAATATGGTGATTAGGGTGGATAGTCGGTGAGAAAAAGGTGGGCCTATTGCCAGGTATATATCAAGTATGACTGTTTGATCCTTTGAGCTTAAAGGGTTGTATCCACCACCTCACACATAATATGGTGATACACCCCTTTAATCCTGCAAATCCTAAATGTGCTGTTTATTTTCGCTAATAATTAATACTCGTTGTCCTGGTTGCCACAAAGAATTGTTTTTTTTATAATTATGAAAATGGTAAGCTTGTACTTAACCAGTAATCTGGTAATAGAAATTACATACATACATACATGCTTTATATTGTAATCATTATTTTGTATGTCACTTAAAGCAGGAGAGCAGGCCTGCCTACTGTGCACGTGCTTCTAATCTGTGTTAAACAACAACTGGAAGATATAGATACCTACTTTATGTCCGCATATTTTTATTGTGACCACTAGATGTACACGTAGAAGCGATGGTTTGTCTGCGTTTTTACACTTGTCTGTTGGACTGTTAACCAATGAAATAATGCTGGTTCTATGTCAGAGAAGAGTTGGGCCAACGTTTTCTCTTTGTTCAGTTATTATCATGATTATATTAAATGCTTGGGTCGATTTTGAGTAACGTGGTTGTTAAAATTGCCGAAATAAAATCACATGATATTGAAGAATCTTTATTTTTATAGAGATATACATATAATTATCCGCAAATGAATTTTAAATAGAATATAAAGTCGACACGCTAAATCAATCAGAATTAGACATAGGCCTACCTATTTTATAGACTGCATATATTTTATATTGACCGTTTTAATGACATAATCATGTACACATGCTTCGAAAGTAAGTTTAAGTTTGATACTGTGTCATTATCAGATTATTGTTGTACTGCTTGAGTATTGGGGTAACATTTCATCAAATCAATTATCAACTAAATTTGTGTTAGTTTAGAAATCGTATGTGTCAACTTTTAAGTAACCATGGTAACAGCGGCTGGTCCGTTGAATTTAAAATCTCTAAGTTTCAACGGGAAGAGAAATACAAACATTGTCTGCTAATCAGTTAATTTAGCCATTAAGAAATATATTATCATGACTAATTATTTTAATTGCAATGAATAGAAAATCACGTACGTTACTACATTTAAATACAAATACTATTTTACAATGTTATAATGCTTTGCTAGTGATAATACATAAGCTGTGATACATGTCTACTGTATCTAAATATATTGGAAAATAAACACATTAATGATATTCACAGAATATGTCTGATTTGATTTACTTCACGTCAAGCTTTTGGCAAGTACTGACCAAAAGTACTCGAGTACAAGTACTGGATTTTCAGAAGTACAAATACAAGTTCTTTGAAAAGTGCTCGAGTACTCATATGGAGGTTGGAGATCATAGAATATGATTGTCAAGGTCACTGATGCCTAGAAAGACATTATGTTTATCAAAATCGGATTCTGCACCACACAGTTAGCCAAAAGGGACTTATCACATGTAACTATTGCACCACTAATGCTAAAATGAACTATATAACCGCTATACTGATCACGTTTTGACCTTCATGTGATGCTTTGAGATCCACAAATGGGTTCCACGCCCCAAAATTAGTAAGAAATGGCACAGCACAGTTTATAATGAGATTATTAGTTAAAAATCAATTATGCTCAGGCTCAAACGACCATTTGAATTTTTCCCGTTTTTGGCCAAACGCGGCATGTATCTTTAAAAATATAAACTGGTTGACCTCCATAAATCCATTTTCTACCTCAATGCATTTAAAAATGTGGTCCACTGGGAGACCAGTGGATGAAGTAAGCTTTTCACTGTGATCGCTGGCGGCCATTTTAGATTTTACGCTTTAGAAACTTTTTTCTAGAGAGGCGTATGAGCTTATTTTTTGCATTGACTTCAAGGTCGAAGTGCATGCCAGGATCCAGGGGTACTGGTCGAAATATAGTAAATTTGACGGGAATATTCATCATGTATGGTTACGTACATTGACGAATTACGACGGAAATTTTCGTCATGTATGGTAGTGAAGAGGTGAAGCTACCTAAACATGCTAAAATTATCGCCAAAACTTACTTGGTCACGGAATCGTGGGTTTGAACCCTACTAACATGAAATATAACAGCCTGGCTAACCCGCTACAGTCTGCCTATAGACCACCTCACTCACAAATGTTACTTCTAACCCGGTTGTTATCTCACACGGCGTCCCACAAGGTTCGGTCATTGGGCCTGTGCTTTTCACACTTCATACCACCCATCTTAGTCATATTGTAGCAAATCATGAAGTCAGTCACAATCTCTACGCTGACGACACTCATCTAGCCCGAGTGAGCTGCTTCTTTAGAAAAACTTAGTTTTTACAAAGTGTTTCCATGCGAATGGCCAAATCTAAACTGAAATTGAACCCTTATAAAGCAGAATTTATTATCATTGGATCTAAGAAGCAACGGGACAATTTTTCTACATTGTGGCCTATTTTATTGTTGGATCATGAAATGTCACCAAGTAACTGCCAGACATTTGGTTATGATGATCTTAGTGCGCCTCTGAGCTCGGTTTTCCGATGAGTTAGGCGCGTTGGCAGTTCCATAATTGAAACATTGCTCGATATAACACCGCAGTATCACTTGTCATGATTATGCATTACACATTTTTAGTTTGATTTACGATAATAACGGAGACGTTAAAGGGACATGCCCAGGTCTAAAATCATCAAAAAATCGGTGATTTTATTTTAGCTTACTGGTAAGTGCGCAGCACAAAAATGTAAAAACTTTTGCAGTACTAGTCTATGGACATGTTTACATCATATGGTCATATTAAGAAGCCAAAATAAAATAACCGTTTTTTTTATGACACATACCACTGGGGAATTGTTTTAGCGACATTTTGATCCCCATATCATCAACCCTTTAATTACTATGGCCACTAACGGAGAAATGCTCGTTGGCGCATTTAAGGAAAAAGTTGCCATCAGATCTTCTTTTAATTTGGCAAATATGTTCAGCTATGTCAGCCAATGAACTGATTAACTTTTGGGATCAAACAATTTTAAAATGGCCGCTAAACGGCCATCATTTTGAATTTTGTAATATTTACTTAACTCTAGAAATGCAAAATGACAGGACCATGAATATAAAACAAAATATAATGTCTCACATAAGGATAACCCATGACAAATTTCACTCTAAAAAATCCAAAATGGCCGCCAGTCGGCCATTTTTCTCAATTTTTTATTTTATTCGTTTTTTCACCATCCCGGAAATGTTGCATGATAGCTGATCTATGAATTTCTGCTTCCTCATACTTCACAAAAATAGTGGTCGAGCGATAACGGAGGGCTGCTTTCGTGTTCGTTTCCGAACAACTTTTTCTAGTTGTTTGTAATGTTTTTGTGTTGATGGCAAATAAGTAAATAAATGTAGATGGTCCATCAAGAACTCGGATGCATATCAACAAAATATGAACTGTATATTTTGTAATGATTCCCCAAAACATAAGATAAGCTTATCAAAGCCAAATCCAAAGGTTATAAAAATAATAGCAAATAACATCAAAAATCATGTGAAACATAAACACACTGATAAAGAATTAGCAAAATAAATAATGGAAAGCGATTCTTCTGTAGTGAAATTGGTTTCTAATTGGCTCTAAGAATACAAACCTTTTGATGAAATGTAATTTGACTCGTATACTACAGACATTTAGCGGCCATTCTTGTTTTTTGTCGTTTATCTATTACCTTCTTAACAATCCTCCTATGTATACCCAGAGTAAACTAATTTTGTGCGGCTAGTCCAGACCTTATACAAGACCGTGGTACAACACTATTTTGGTAAAGATTTGTTTCAGTTTTTATCTAACTGTCCCTGACACAGTTTTGCACGGGATGAAAGGCCTGCAATGAATCTCAGCAAACATGAGGCGCTGGCCCAACGTTGGTTTACTGTTGGACCAGCGTCGTAGACGGTGGGCCAACAGTATACCAACGTTGGGGAAACGTCTCATGTTTACTGGGAATTACCATAGACATTGAAATTGATAGAGCAGACATAACCCTAGAGAATAATGTGAAACTCCTGGGACTTATCGATACATTTTTATCCTAACATTTATAACACTAGAAATAACCCATGCAAATTGCCAGTTTAATGTTGGGCCACTGTTTACGCTGCTCCCCTAACATTAGCCCAACCTTGAGATTTTTGGGGCATTTTTGGGCGCACTAAAGACCCATTGTTAGCTCCACCGCATGTGTCCCTCCTGGTGGACATGGAGTGGGGCACTGTGCTGGATCTGGGTTTTACAGGCGCTACAGACGGTAGGCCAAAATTATTCCAGCATCGACTCAATGTTTCGTGCTGGCTGCCCTATCCCTGTAACAACCATATGCACTTGATCATTGTTGGGACAACGTCTGCGACGCTGGCCCAACATTGAATCGGTATTGGGTGGGTATATCGTGTGTACGCATATTGAGAAGACACATGGCATCCACCCAGCACAATTCACTGCCCAGTGTTGAATGAATGTTGGCCATCGACGGTGGTCCAGCATTAAACCGGCATTGGCTTATGAGGTATATAGTGGGTGGCACAAAATATAAATTTGTTCAAGATGTGCCTTCAACAAAAGACGAAGCCTAGAAACTTATTTTCTATTATTGCATATTTATGTGCTAAAAAGCTGGAAGCCACCTTCATGTGCTTCAACGAATGTCTGTTTCTGTTGATCAGACGGATAGAATCAATAGGCCTATATCGACATATTTCATGTTGTGTTACAATACTGTCTGTTCTGTTTCTGTTCAATACTGTCATTTCTGCTGTAAAAGGTGTAAGCAAAAATCCAAGAGCAGACTCTTCAGTTTGTGCATGGTGACTATGACTCTGATTATCATATGGTCTCTTGCAGAAGTCGAATATACTAGAGGCACCCCCTTTCCACAACCACCCCCCCCTTTACACTATAGCATCAATCCACACTTCATGGTCTGAACACTTTTTATTTTAGGGCACCACCAATTTGGAATGATTTAACTACATCATATTGTGCTTATGAAGGAGTATATTATATAAATGTGTATCTATGAATAATTCCTTGAAATATAAAATGTATACAGCCGTCATAATGTCATATGTTTTTTTAATGAAATTGCAAATGAGCGTCACCTGGTGAGCAGGTTTGTATGTCAGTATACAGTTTATTTTCATATAACCTCTTTAGTCCGAGCCAGATAATACGCAGCCACGTGGCTTAGCGTTGAACGCAAAGGATAAGAACAGTTGTGTGATCATAGTGATTGTATGCGGTGACCAGTGTACACTGAAATCTACATTTTATTGAAAAAAAAGGAAGACCAAGAGCTCAATCTCGCCGTCAAGTCATTCTAATGGGATGCTAATCTGTCATTATGAACATCTAAGCATATAATACCACCGTAAATTACCAAATGAAAAACATACGACAATAAAATAAGTAGTAGAATGCTATAGATTAGAAGTGAAAATGCCAGTACTGCATTTTAAAACTGATTTAACGTCAATAAAAAGTAATGTGTCTACAATAGTAATATGCAACAGAGATGTAAAGTAGTGTTCGCAAAACTTGGTTATACGAGCAGCAGAATCATTAGAGAAAAATTATATTGTTTTAATATGAACTATAGATGTATTTTTTCCAAAGTCCGTTTCCATGCATGCACCGCATTTTTGATTCAGGGAGCAAATTAAACATGATCAGTCCCTCCTTCGCAAGTGGGAATGCTGCTAAACATCTCCCCTGTGATGTAGGAAAACACAATGTGCTCACCATCTCCGGGTTCGTAATTGCTGACTCCCACAGGAAGTAGGCACTGGCTTCCGCTGTTACTTCTCTTCATCACACCCCAGTAGTAGCTGTTCTCGTCATCATTACAAAGACCGTTGATGCAGGCGACGAATGCCCCCAGTGGTGGGTCGTACATAGTGTGAGTAAACTTAAAGTTGGGGTTGACATCGGCTGCCTTTTTCATGATATTGAAGAATTTGTCACACCAGAAGTTGAGTAGCACAGTATGAGAGAACCATTGGCCTTCAGTCAGTTTGTTTTCCACGGTGTATGCCAATTTGCTGAACCACCAACTTTGACACCACCCCCAAGGAGGTTGAGCCTCACATACGCTCAACGTTAGAGCTAAGCTCAAACAAAAGGTCAATAGTAGTCTCATCTGCAAAAAAGTAGAGTTAAGATAACGATTTCAAAAATATACACAAATTACAAGTATTTATAGATAATCCGTACCATATTGTAACGTTAGTGTGGTGCGCGATACATGGTATAATCACTGCAATGGAGGAAAGAAGCGTGGATACAGACACATTTACTAGGGTACATGGTAATGCTCGGGCTGTACATCTGGACCTGAAGTCCGATCATTGCACTGTCTACCCTAGCAAACGTGTATAATTAATTAATTATCAAGCAGACCACACTACTTCCTCCCAGTGGGCATAATTATGGCACATCTAACCCTCAGACAGCGGAGATACAGGTACTTTTAAATAGCTTCATTAACCCTTTCAGTGCGGGGACAGACTTTAAACATCAGAATCAGATTCTAACGTCTAATGTCGATCCCTGCACTGAAAGAATAAAAATGTTTTCAATTGCCGTAGACCATTTATGGCAACATATTAAAGTGAGCAGTATTTGCTGTTAGTCTTTCGCATGACGGTATTTGGGGGTTTAGTGACATTTTACTTGTATAAAAAAATACTTCAAAATGTTTACAATCGATCAAAATACTAAAAGCAACGCAAAGAAAAATATATATCGTTATTTTAGAATCAGAACCAACTTAAACAGAATGACTCAGCAAAAAACAGCCATTTAGAATGAAAACAAGCTTGATTATAACTTTAACATTAGCTCATACTCATTATATATAGTTACCATCACAATAAATAGTCACAATGATTGAGCTGGTTCTGATTCTCAACAATATTTGAGAATCAGAATGAGCTGAAACTAATCATTTTAATTAAGCTCCTTCTGATTCTGCTCTTTTTAAACACTGGTAATTATGACAAAGACGTGTCAGCAGTATTTTATCTGAAATATCCTCAGTCAATTAACTTATTATCATTCGAAAATACATGTTTTATCGCTTTTAACCCTTTACCCGCCGGTGTCGCATATATTCGGGTTTTTCATTTTTTATCAGCACATTAAGTACCTCCTTTCAAACATGTTAAAGATAAAATGTGACATCAATCAGCAATATTTGAAAACATTTGACCTTCATTTTGTCAAATCTGAATAATTTTTACTCACTTGAAGTTGTGGATCGCGTCAGCGAGACACAACTTCAAGTGGGTGAAAATTCAAATTGAATAATTTGGCGGTTAAAGGGTTAAAAGACCACTCTCTTCGAAGATAAGGAAAACAAGTCAACAAATCATTAATCATATTAATCCTTTGTTGATATATGACATATTTCATGCAGGCCTATGTCTGTATTATCTAGCCTATTTAATAATACTATATAGAATATACAAATACTATTTTGTAATAAAGACGAAAACGTGAAATGGCTAGTAATAATGCCAGCAAAGGAAGAAGCGTGTTTATTTACTACAGTAATTTGATATTTAGATAACTAAATTAATACGAACCTTCCCCGTTAATATAACTGTTGAGCTTGAGTGTTCCAAAATATTCAATAAACAGCAGGACTTTACAGGCAATCTCAAATAAAGCGTCGACACCGGAAGATGTCAGAAATGGAATGTGATTGTGGAAACGCTGCTTTGTATGCATTGTGACACACCTCTTCAGTGCCAAGTTGTTTATACTGCTTGGGATTCTACACTTTAAGCGCTAAGCATGACGATAATATCTTCCAATTCATTTTTCCAGCAGATTAAATCACTGTTATTGGTATTTACATTTTTTGATATCGAATTAAACGAGTATGAGTAATTTTCACCCGCTTGAAGTTGTGGGTCGCGGTAGCAAGACACAACTTCAAGTGGGTGAAAATTTAAATAAGATAATTTAGCTGGTAACTTAACAGAAACACATAGCCTAAATCACATATACAACAATTTTGTAATGTTAGCCTAGCAGTCAGTTAACATTCTGGAATGTTGGCTGTTAGCACACATTGTATGCATAATAATTTTGTGATATATTTGACTTTGTCATGTTTTTGACTTTGTCATGTCTTTGAAAGTGGCATAAATGTTCTGTACGTGGTCCAAATCATGCTTATATATCAATAATTTCTGACAAAAACGTACTGATCGCAAAATTATACAAAAGACGTTGTGAAATCAAAATATCATATCTCGGTTTATTTCAAACTACATTTTTTCATAAATCAACACCAGTTATTAAGGGGTAGGCTCAACAGAAAACTATGTCGTTAGAAGCTGATCCAACAACAGTCAAACCTTTGTATGGTGTACTTGAATGCCCTTGTCGTTTTCTGAGATTGATGTTTGTTCATGCGTGGATTGGTGAGTATAGCATGACTCATCTGTATGTGAACAGTGAAATCCTAAAGTTACACAACTCTTCTCTTACTTCCTCTTCTTATAGACAATTCGGATATTTAAGACATTTTAGATTTTGCGAAATCTCTCAATTATATGAGCAGCTGAATTGATTTTGTATTTGCATGGCAAAATAATATAATTTCCTTTAGAATCCAGTGTAATATTTGTGTGGTCTGTTGTTTACATTCTTTCAAACATTTGGTTATCCAGATTTTAAACACCAATCATGACAATCTCTATTTTCAAATTTGTGAATCTCTGTGATCCCTAGATGGAGAAATAAAAACCTTCCAATCCCTCAATCCTTTTCCTATGAAATGTTAGTAACAATTTTTGATTCACTCGAAGCTGTAAATGGCAACGCAACTTTAACTTCAAATTAAAAAAATATATTTGTTTTTATGTATAATAATATATATCTTGCAAAATAAATTATATTAATTTGAATACCGACAATTATTTTATGCTTGTCAGAAGTATTTTATTGGGAAACCCATATACAGCATCCCAGCAAACACAAACCATTTGCATAACATTTGTACAACGTCAGCCCAGCGTCTTTGACGTTGGTCCAACATTGTTCAAATGGTATACAACTGTTTTGTTTTTGCTGGGATCGATTACTGTGATGAAGATAAAAAATAAAAGACAGGTAATTTTCTGAGCACCCGTATTATTTTTATCATAACTAAAATTATATATATTAGTTAAAGGGACATGCCCAGGTCTAAAATCATCAAAAAATCGGTGATTTTATTTTACCTAATGGCCCAGTCACACTGAGCCAGTTCGAAGAACGTTCCTGCCCGTTCTGAAAATTTCATGAAACGGGATGAGGACGGGTTGGAGCGTGCAATTTTGCCTTTTACTACGACACAACACAGTTTGAAGTAGGTGCATTACGATTGCAGACAGTTTGAACAACGCTCGCACAACGTTTAGAACGGAAATACGGCATACGTTTAATGTCGTTTACAGTCCGTTCCTAACAAGTTTCAATCCATCCTGTTCCCGTTTAACCCCGTTCCCAGTAAGTTTCAGCCTGTTCTAGGGCCGCTCTGGGCCGTTTCTGCACAGTTTTCACTACGTCCGTTCAAACCAGTTCATGGTCAGTCTTGCCCGTTTGCATTGCGTTCTCAGGCAGTCTTTAACACGATCAAACGGGCTTCTGGGTGTGTTGCAGTCCGATCTGCTATAAATACGACCACGTTCTAACCCGTTTTCATTTCGATTGAGGTACTTTATGAGTCAACATGCCAAAAATGGGGAGATCCAAGAAGCAGAAGGGGCAATGTTAAGGAGCCGAGAAGCGCAGTCTTTAGCGAGTCCATCACCCAGCACGTTCTAATTCTCCTCATTGTCCTCAGCTCTTTTTGTTTTTATTATTCACGTTGCTCTCTGATCTCTTTATATTGTTGCTCTGCTTCCACCATCATTTATAGGAAACTAATATTCATCATATGTAGTGTTGACAACACTTGCATTTGCTCCATTCTAAAACATAACATATTTATAAGCCAGGAATTAGATTTCCAAAAGAGGAGAGCTTTATTAATATGCTCTATATTTATATCAAAAACGTTGCTGATCCGACTGCAAACGGGGAGATGTAGTTGAAATGTAGTAGAAACGAGCAAATCTGGATCTAAACGGATTGGACGTACTGACAACGTAGCAGAGACGAGTAGATCTGAATAAGAAACTGAGTAAGAACTTTTTAGAACTGAGTAGGAATGTATCACAAACTGTATACACTGTTAAGAACGCAGTGAATACGCAATGAAAAGACCTTTGCATGTCCCTTTAAATTGCGATGCATTTTCGGTACATTAAAGCCCACTACTTCGCGTTGCGTGAAATGGCATCGCAAAACTCTCTCGAATACGGCAGGTATTATCAACAAGGCTTACCTAGACTTTGGATATTTGATTGGTCGGGGTCCTTTTCGCGACCAATCAATTGTCTAAAATCTATGTGTAGATAAAGCCTTACTGCACAGTGAAAACAGGCCCAGATCAGCGAAGTTTACCCACATGACGGTATATTATTCAAGCGTTTACTGTAGACCTGCATAGAGGGCGTCAGCGTTTAAGGGAGACAGCACATTACATATACACAATATACATGGTGGCACAGATTGAGCCTGTGTACAAAAAAATTCCTATGCTATCATTCATAACATAAACACGTTTACTTTTAGTTTTCAATACAATATTGTAAAATACTTAAAAAGAATTAAAAGATGTATAATACAAAACAATTTATTTTCATTCTCAGGGTACATGTTAATTTACTTTTGAATTTACAATTGAACGTTTAAAAATAATATAATAAATATAGTTGCATGGTGTCCAAAATTACATCCACTACTTTAGAAGTCGGGAAAAACGTAAAGACCAATGACAAGATATATATGTCACATTATTAATTACAAAGACCGTTTTCTGGGTTATATAATACAACTATACTGGGATAGTCAAGGTGTCTCTGCCGACAATACTGACAGGAGTACAGTTTGGATGTAGATTAGTGTGTAGGGCCTATGTAGTGTTTACAGGATGCCAGGCCAAAAAAATCACGTTTGATAATAAACTTAGCTTCTTATGGTTAGTGATGTGGTCAAACGGGTAACCCATCTCTTAAACATGTTAAAAGTAGCTGAATTAATGCTAATTTCATCACAATTCCACGTGTTTGGCCCTGTGTATTCCTTGGACTGACCATGCGGTTTAGAATGAAACAGACGCCAATTTTGTCGATCTGGTGAATGAAAATGCTCTCCCACTTCGATGAAGCTAGTTTCAACCCTTCAGGGGTAATTTTAAACTAGAAATAACTGTTTTAAGTTACCCCTCTAGTCTCAGCCTACCCCTGAGGGTATGTTGAAACTAGTTTGTGCGTACTACCCCCCCCCCCCCCCCTCACGTCTCTGACTGTCTGACATACATCGGATGTTCATTCGGACCAGCCTCCTTCTCAGGGCCAATCTAGCACAGCTAGCTGGCCCTGTCACAGAGCTCTGAGAATCTCTTCTGTAATTGCTGCGCTCCGAACGGGCCTCAAAAACTGGTGTCTCGTGACCCACACCTGACCCTGAAACTATGTCAAGTTCGAAGTTTCCTTGCACCAATGAGAGACAAGTTTATATAATTAAGTCTCCCCTATACTGGGCTATGGTTGTCATTATATGCCGAGTATTATTATGTCCAGTACATGCAATCAACCTGTGTTGTACTATAGTTGGTCCCTCCTATACAGTGGCGGCCCAGAATAAAAGCAGCATTGGATCTGCGTCTTTTATTTGTGTTATTGTAGACTTGCTTTTGTGTAAGACAAAGATACCAGCAGAATTAGCACAGTGACATTGTTTAATGTTGGGACATCATCTCATATTGTGGATTAACATGAACCCAGCGCTGGGTCATCCTTCTTACTGGTGTGCAGTCTCTGCCAGCACGATACACTGACCCAATATTGGTTTAACGTTGGTCCATTGTTTGCGATACAGGCCCAACATTAAGAAAACATTGGGCCGGTGTAGACCTATCATGCTTACGTTGTGGGATTGACAATGATGGGTTGATGTATGTCAACCGTCTACGACGCTGGCCCAACATAAAATCAACATTGACCATACATGTGTTTAGAATGTATCTTTCAACTTATATAATACAACTATACTAGGATAGTCAAAACACATGATACATGTACAGATGTAGGCATATATCTCACCAGTCAATACTGACAGGAGCACATAATGTCAGGCCTAAATATACACAGGATGTCAGGCCAAGTTGGACACAAAATATAGCATTTTAAATGTAGTGATGTGGTCAAAACCCTCCCTGGTCCACCCACCCTCTCTTAAACATGTTAAAAGAAGCTGTTAATTTCATAAAAATAGTCTGCCTGACCATATGCATTCCTTGGCCAGATGAAAATCAGGTCAGATTCATGAATATTTCTACAGAACACATTCTACAGTGTAATCAAACAGAGCCACTAGCTGACGCTAGTGGAAGGATAGTGGATCTGATGAATGAGAATGTTTCGGACGCGTTTCTAATGTTTTTAAAGACGTAGAGGTAATGGGGAACGAGCGTAAAATCAACGTCTCGATCTGACATAGGCCTACGTCCGACGTTGTTCTAGTGCTAGACCTAAATTATCTGTCATTAATATCTGAGCGTGACGTCTAACGTTGACGCAACGGTGACCTAGCCAAAAAATAAGAAACTTAAAATTTCTGAGAATGGTGTGATAAAAAAAATTGGCTGTGTTTGTTGTGTATATATTGTATAATGTATCTCACTCGTTAACTCTACGGTGCAAATCCGAAAGGCAATATCTGCTTAGGCCTACTTGAAAAAGTAAGCAGATATTACTTTTTGGGTTTGCACGGGAAAATTGTCAAAAATCTACGAGCAAGCCCTTGTATAAACAACAGGAAGAACAAGTGCCTGATCTTAGATGTTAACGGCCGCGCCTTGATTGCCTTCAGGATAGATTGTTTTCACCAATAAAGGTCAACCATCCTGCAGGAGACAGCAGAAGAGGCTGTACGGCCTACAGAAGTCGTCTTCTTCACAATAAATGGACGTATCTGTCACTTTATAAAGTGTCAGATATGTCTTTTTAGTTCCAAGATGACTGAGTCTATTCTATCTATATTGCATAAGATGGCTCACATCCGTCTGGCTTGTGAATAATAACCCGAAAACCTTGATATAAAAAGCTTGGATATGAAAGGGTGTATCTGCCACTTTGTGAGGTCGCAGATTATACAACCTTCAATATCCAAGGGGACAACACGGAGTTAATACCGGCTCAACATCCGAAATGTCACCTTTACATCTCATCTGGTTGAGCAAAATTTGGGAATCAGCTAGTGTTTTTTTTTACAAATTGATTTAATGGAATCTGCTAGAGAAAGCAATTGTCCTCATCACTATTTTATTTCTGGGGGTATTCAAAATTTTTATCGACGCGATTTGACACTGTGTAAACCTGAATGACGACTGTGTCAGTATCTGCATGCTGTGAGTGAAATAGTCCCCTTGTAGACGAACTCATGAGAGGGTTTATCAGCCACTTTATAGAATGGCAGATATGACCTTTCCACCCTATCCCAACAAAGGCGAGACATTTTTCTAACGCTGAAAATAGCGCAGCGTTAACAAAGGCGAGACATTTTTCTAACGCTGAAAATAGCGCAGGGTTATAGTGCTTTCACATGTATGCGAACTACAAATCAATACAGACACTGAAAATAAAATTGCTCACATGCCAGATTTGACGTATTGGTTATAAATGCAGCGCTCAACAATTATTTTTGATGGTACATAATTACCCCGCATATTGATCCACCGTCTATGACGCTGGCCCATTAATGAACCAGTATTGGGTCAACATGATGTCAAATAAAATGAATGTGCGTGTTAGTTTTGTATTTTGTATCGAGCCGTTTTTATGGGGTTTTGGAACAGGTTGACACACACAGCAAACACGAAACATTGACCTAATGCTGGGCTAACGTTAGCTCATCGTCTACAACGCTGGCCCAGCATTAGCCCATCATTGGTGCAATGTCTCGTGTTTGTTGGACAGACAGCAGTGTCAATAAATCAAGCGCCCTGTGCCATCCCGGGCAAACACAAAACATTTGTATAACATTTTTACAACGTCGGCCCAACGTCTTCGACGTTGGTCCAACGTTGTATAAATGTTATACAAATGTTTTGTGTTTGCCCGGGATCAGCTATAAAAACTTCGCCATTAATACTGTAACACGGCAGACAGACTGGTGCTACAGCAACCGGGAATGTAATTCATAACAGACCAACGAGCCTGCCGTTTGGCTGAATTCATGTCTAACAAAGCGATGTAATGTGTGGAATGAGTGAATCCTGCAGCATTTGGGAGGAAATATTCATGCGACACCGACACATTTAATAACCCAAAAGATTGTACACGGATACGGTCTCACTAAGACTGAATAATTCTGAGTAACACTTTATTAATGGACAGGGAGAACTACTCATTTTCAAACGCAAAAAATAGTAGGTCTATACTAATGAAACCTCGATTATTATATAGAGATGTATCCTCGAATCTATCCTTCGTTATAGAGATGTATCCTCAGATCTATCCTTCATTACCTGGTTACTGTGATTGTGAACCCTGTGTCTCGGGGACAATGCCATCTGATTCACATCACCATACTCGGAGCTAATTTTCCTGGCCCGGATTAGAATGTGTGGTATGTGCACAAAAGTGACCTGAAGCCACATTCAATTCAATTCAGTTTATTTATTTATGCTTAAACATACATATACATGTATACAATTAATTATAAAAATGCAAAAGAGACCTGCAAAAGGCTTATGACAAGCAGCTTCCATGCAGGCCACCCTTCATAAAGTAAAATAATGTTTCTTTGAAAATGTGTACGTCGCGGGGAAGATGGAGAGATAAAAAGACGGCCAATCATAAAATAGTAACATTAAGATGATTAATGCGGAGGGAGAAGCAGACAAATACGAGTGTAGTTTATGTATCAACACACAAAAAAGACACATAATAAACATATTAAGAACGTTAAAATTAGCGGACTGTATGTATATAAAATATAATAATACGATCTCATATAATAACCTTCACCTTGACCAAAAATAAGGCCAAAAAGGGCCAGCGTCCAAAGTGCACCGTGTATTACGAAACAGCAATTTTTGCACATATATAGCAGTTTGGTGTTAAACATATTGAGTTGTATTCATTTACAAGAAAACATTTAAGATATACTGAAAATCCTTTTCTACTATGAGTTTTTGTTTTATCCGTTATGATGCAGCTTGATTTATTTAAAATATCCGGAATACAAAAACGCATGCATTTTTGAGCAAATACATGTTTTACTTGTGCAATTGAGTAGTTTGTTTTTTGTCTGATGTTATAATGGTAGATGACTGGTTGTAAAAGTGAAGACATATTTATGAAATATGCAGTTGAATTGTTATTTATCAGGTCAAAACAAAACGTTAATAGTTGAAGCTTAAACATACTATCAATTTTAAGCACATTTAGCTTCTTAAAGAGGGGCTCGCTGTGAAAGAGGTAACCACTCGAACATATAATTTGCATAGCTTTCTTCTGCAAATTTAATTTTTTTTCCTGTTTAAAACCCAAGCACTTACGACCATAAAGTATATGTGGTTTGATCAGCCCATTATATATGGTTAAAGAATTTCAAAAAGGAACCATATGTTTAAGCCGGAACATAGTTCCTATAATATTTAAAATTTTAGAAGCTATTTTGTGCGAATCCCATTTTAAATGCTTGTGTATCGTTAACCCTAAAAAAATAAATTCATCAGCAAATTCTATTTTGATATTTTCAATCTCTATATTTGGTATATTGACTTGTTTTTGGGGCATATGAAATACCATGATTTTGTATTTTTTTATATTGATTGATAATTTGTTTAACTTCAACCATTTTGCAACTTTTGGAAATATAATTACCAAAAACATCCAATGTGGAGTATAAAGTAGTTTCATCAGCATACATAATCATTTTAAACAGTTTACTGGCATTGCATAAATCATTGAAATATAGATAGAAAGAAGAGGGCCCAATATAGACCCTTGAGGTACACCAGTGGATATATGATACATATCAGAATTAATTTTATCATAAGAAACATATTGGGTTCTATTTTGTAAATAGTCTTTTAAATAGTTTTAACTCTGATGACTTTATACCAGAATAATTTAATTTCTGAAGTAAAATAACGTGACGTGACCAAGTGTGTCAAATGCCTTTGAGAGATGTAAGAAAATGGATATATTGGCCGTCTAAGTATATCACTCTTCGTGTGTTTTAACCTTAAAGCGCTGAAATATGTTAAAATAAACCAAGAGACAAAAATATTTTTTTCAATTTGAAATCATCATAAATGTCTTAGTGAAATACTTATGTTATGGGTCTACGGCCATTATTAATATTTTACTCTTTCAGTGCATTGGTCAGAATCTAACGTATCGAAATCTGACGTCAATAGACCTCAGATTATGACATCTAAAAAAAGAAAGGGGCAAAGTGCTAATTACATCTATAGCCGTTTTTATCCTTTGTGTTTGCATAATAATTGTTAAATAAAAGCATCCTGCCCATACTGGTTTTTTGAAGGAAACATAGAATACGGAGACCGTCTTTAGACGTCAGAATTTGACGTATAAAACAAGAAAAACTGTACGATAAATGAACAAGTGGGTGTAAATTCAAACGATATAACCTAGCGCTTTAACCCTTTAACCGCCGTTGCCGTTTATATTCAGGTTTTCATTTTTTATAAGCACATTAAGTACCACCTTTTGAACATGTTAAAGATAAAATGTGACATCGATCAGCAATATTTGAAAACAGTTGACCTCCATTTGTCAAATCTGAATATTTTTCACTCACTTGAAGTTGTGAATTGCGTTAGCGAGACACAACTTCAAGTGGGTGAAAATTCCGATTGAATAATTTGGCGGTCAAAGGCTTAATGTTTAAAATCAACATAACACAATACTATAATATACTGAGGAGCACAAAAGATGTTTATTATTCGTTTTCTTGTGGTATAGGGAGTAGCAGAGTAGATTCCTTGTTAGTGTGATTTAGAAGATGGCGAGCGAGCTGTTGAAAGGCTCGTCAACACTGTTACTGTCCCTGTCGGATTTTTTACTAGCTGTAGAAATATTTGGTAAGTTCTAAGGGATTCCTAGAAAATAGGCACCTCATGAAGAAACAGAGCTTCAGTTACCAGGTCTATCTAAAAAATGTTGAGGGGAGCGGGGGCTATCACAAACTCAAAAATTGGTAACATTGTTGTAGAAATTTTTTTATTGTAATTTTTTTAGAATATTTAGCTTGAATTATAGAAATGAGTGTTTTTTCTTATGAATGAATCAGTACTATGAGGCCGTTGATAATATTAAATTTAAAATGTGTTAGTAGGTTGCATACTTGTGACACCACCAAATGGTTTAAAACGAGCATTACCTGATGTGATGAAACCTAAAAGCATTTTTTATGAAGGCCCACTGTTTGAAAATACTATTTTTAATTTAATTTAATTTAATTTGACTTTCCTGTTGAAAACATGCAAAAAATGGTACAATAGCATTACTATTCATTGAGTATTTTTTTCCAACGTAGTTGCATGTGTACTGATATGAATGAATAAACGAATATATTGTGCTTATTACCATATTCTCACACCATGTAGGATGACTAGGCCGAGCAGCATCGTGTAGGACAGGCCAACAGTTCCTCATGCATGACTTGTGTTTCCCATTATTAGTTGTCTTGGATTAAACTTGACCCGCCACGCGAGAAGGGCAATCAGGTTCAAATTTTCAAAATTGATTTTTAGTTCCTTCCTTCCGTGTCCTTCCTGTTTCATTAACAGATTTTTTTTTTGAAGAATCTTCTTTACTTTTATGTTTTATGAGATTTTTAATATTTTAAATTTAGTTAGGCAGTCAATAAAATTTAAATTTAAATGACGTCATAAATAATTGTAACAAAGCCGCCGACATGTGGGCCTACCTTCTCGCACGGCGGGTCACAAATTTTTATAAACAATGTCAAGTCAATAAAATCAGCATAAACATCTAACCCCTGGTGTATAAAACATCTCTTCTACAACAGATAAATCTATGGTCAGTTGTATCTTTTAAACATCATCTCTATTCTCTTTAATGTTTTTTCAAAAAACAACAACTTTGTCTGTCGCGTCAAGGAAACCCCATAGCAGGAAAGACGCCAACTGATGCGATAAAGAGAGTTTTATTGTTTGCTGAGCAATTCTCTTCTGCAATAAAGGCCAACCATCCCGCTTGAGAAAAAAGTACTCTGGTCTAAACGCGCTACCTTATCTACGTTTGATACGATGCTTGGAAAAACGTTGAATGAATTCCGGTAAACGTTATCCAGATGAAAAAAGATGCAAGACAGAATAATAATGGCCACTCCATCGCTCACGCTGTAAAACAAAAAATCAAAATCGGTCGGCAGAGGAGTATATAGCTGCCTTTTGTTTTTATTAGGCTCGGCCGTAGGCCGTAGCCGATTAAGTTTATTTTGCCTTTGTTTATATAGAGTTTGTGTCCTATTTAGGAAAAAGAGGGGTGCTGTGTGTTGGAAACGGTTCACATTTCTGTACACCATTCATTATGAACATGTACAATATAACGTTTCAGGTCCTTAGGTTAAGTACTTTTTTAACAGGTGTTCTGAAAAAAAAATATTCACGATTACATTTGTGGTTAGGAGCTTAAAGGGTTTTGGTTGGAATAATGTTGGCCCAGCGTCGCAAACGGTGGCCCAACATTACATCAGCATTCAGCCAATGTATCGTGTTTCTGGCGCCGGGATGGGAAGCGTCACCCGCATAATGCAGAAGTCAGAAACACGGTACAATCACCCGATGCTGCTTCAATGACGGGCCAGCGTCGAAGACTGTTGGTCAACATTGAAAATTGAGTGAATGCCACGTGTTTACGCAAAGTATACAGCAGACCCGATGATGAATCAGTGTTGGGCCAGCATCGTAGACGATTGACCGGCATTGAACCAGTAATGGACTGCAACGCTGTCCCAACATTGAACCGGAATGTGGTGGGTAGGCCCATATCCTCTGTACGATGGTGGTGGAAGGAATACACGTCGAAGACATATTTGAACTTGTTTCCTTGGTTCTTTCCTTAATTATATCCTGGACATTTAGGATTTTGGCCCCATGAAGAAGATCAATACACAGATTTTTTGTCTATAGCACTCAAACAGACTATAGCCGGGCCTCGTGGTTCGGGAACTCCTTTTCTAGTTTCACATTGTGTTAAAACAGTTGGGGTTTACTTTTTATCTACAGGTATACTAAAATGTAGCCCTACTATATAATGCGGCATTATAGTTGGATATGTTGACAAGAAGACAAGTCTTTCGCATGAATAGTCTCCTTGTCTTGCGACAGACCAGTCAAAGCAGAAAATATACTGTTTTTAATATATTTTATTTACAGAGTGTGATGTAAAGTCTGATATTTGTTTTCCAGTTTCAACGTATTAATAGTCAAGTAAAACATTGTTCCCATATTATTGTGTTTTCCGTATATGTAATTGTGAAAAATATCCATTGATGTCCTACAGATATGATCAGAAGCAATTGGAACTACACGTATATTGTTTAGGCCACGGATAGGACATGCATACTAAATAAAAAAATATATAACATATATTATTTTTAACAACATTTGGATTTTTTCCAGAAATGGGATATTTGATTTTTCGATTTTTGAAAAAAGTATTTTCGAATCTCTTCTTCAGGATAGTGTGCACAATGTTGACTCTACGTCTCGTGTCTACTGGGTGATGAACTCTCTGATGAGCTGGCCAGCAGTGAGATAAGAGGATTGTCTGCATGCAACAGAGTCCGGATGCAAGGATTTAATCCCGGCTGATGGTGCCGTGCTCCCCTTACATATTGACTCGATCCATATATATCCAGATCAACAATAGGCGCATAAGTTGTCCAAATGTAGGAGGCCTGCAGCCAGACTCATATTAGACCTTTACCAGCTAATTTATCTAATTAAAATTTTCACCCACTTGAAGTTGTGTGTAGCTACCGCGACACACAACTTTAAGTGGCTGAAAATTACTCACATGTAGTCTGATCGCCAGATGGCATATTTGGGTGAAACCTTGCAAATGGGTATTATACAAATTTTCATTGATACGGCAGAATAGCACAAGCTGCTAGTGCAGGTGCGGATACAAAGGAGGGTGCAGGGGGTGCAAGCCCACCCCCTTTTTGCGCCAAGCTCTTTAAAAGTCCCCTAATTTGGCCTAAATATACCCAAAAAATATTGGGGGAGAGCCCCCGAACCCCCCACGCCCTCCTTTTTAAAATCCTTTATTCCGCCCCTGAAGTGGTAGGACTAGGTATGTGATAGGAACCTACTATAAGATGTGCAGCAAGGGGCACATATCGATATATTTATTGGAAATGGGGGTTTAGGCCACCTTTGTGCACATAGGCTAAACTGGCCCATTTTTTCAGTGCGTAGGTTTAAATAGGCCTATATGGTAACGATTGTGGCGCATTGTATATTTAGTATATAGGGGCCTAACTAATGCTGGTTTATTGTTGGGCCAGCGTCAGAGACGGTGAACCAAAAATAAACCAGCATTGGCAATATGCGATCTAAACCTCCGAATTTCAAGAGGAACAAACTTTCAGATCTGGCAAATCCATATAGGCCTAATAAACTGGCAAAGTAAGGCTGCATCAGTGTGCCACATTGTATTTTTCACGATATGGTTGGCCTGCATTAAAAAAGTTACTTTTCTAGCAGGAATTATGTAAGCCCATTGTTGTCTGAAGGGCGGTCACTGAGCGCCATTGTGAAACAGGGCGGAGATTGCATGTAGAACTAACGGCACGTGGCCAGGTGGCATAATCAAGCAAGCCAGCTGCTATCATACAGCCATCCAAGGAAGGGTAAGCTGCAACAGAATCCGTACACCCCTGTGTAGATCTGAACGAGTATCGCCACCTGATACTATCCCGACCTAGATCCTGACAGATCTAAAAACAATCTGTGATCCCTGCCCAACCGGTAGCATGCCCGATTCTGTGCCAACAAGATTCGATGCAGAGCGGCACGTGTTCTGACTGAGCGGATTGAAGGCCCCGCATGTTGGGCCAATCGGGATCTACAGTGAGGTGATGGCCCGACGCTGGGGCAATATTGTGCAAGCGTCGCAGACGCTTGCACAACATCGCCCCAGAGTCCGGCCATCAGCACAGGCGACCGCATTGCGGCCTCGCTGGCGATTCTCTTCTGGTAGGTTTCACTGCAGGATCCATTTCAGTCGGGACTCATGCACGCCAGCCGTGCCTCGGCTGACTAACAAGGGAACAATAACGACAGGCGTTTATCCCTGCCTGTCCACGGATCCAGAAAACCAGAAAGCCTGACCACGGATTACCACGTTGATCCCGACGGATATCACAGTAGGCCTACTGCGGAGGGTGGGGAGCCGCGCACAGCTTGAGTCTTCGCCATGGAGGTAGGACATTGTCTCAATCTATGCAATTTATCTTTTGTTGGCCAAGCTGATCAGGCCAAAGTGTTACGTCAGTGGTGGAAGGGCAATATCTCGTATTTTGTAGCACGTGGATTCCAGGGGTCATGGGTCATACTCCGAAAGTTCCTGGGTTGAAGTATGACCTACCACGCGGCCAAGATGATTGTGTTTCTTTGGGGCACTTGTATAAGCAGTGCCTAAATATATGACATATTATACTATGAAAGAATATACAGCACAAGATAAATAAAACATATTTCAATCATCTTCGCATTATAAAAGGCCGGTCTGAAAAAATATCCTAATTTTAGTAATATGACCCATCAGTCACCATGACAGTCTCAGATGTGTCTGGTGAATTAAACACATCAAATCGAGCCATGTGTTAGGATACGAGGTCTTGCACTCTCACCAATGGCGTATTTATTAACCCTTGTCCTGCTAGGGACGCACATACATGTGCGTCTTTATGCATATTTGAAATAAAACTTATTTCATAAAAATTTTGCAAATCAGGATGTTTTGATATAATTATTGAACATATATATTTAATAAAATTTGTATTCGCTGAGAGGTGGGAATAATTGTGGTAGCAATTCACAGCTCTCAGCAAATAAAAATATGATGACATTTTCGAGCATTAAGAGTTAAGCAAGTTCTCTCAGTTTAGCCACAGCATTTTGGCTACGACTATTTACCAAGCTTGACATGTCCGGACGTCTTATCCAATAACGTTGTGGACACAATGTGTTATCCAAAGATGCATTGTGGACACAATGTCTTCATGTCCCACAAACTGAATGATACATTACCAGTGATTACCCGAGAGGTTGCTCCGGCATTCTCTGTCCACTGGTTGTTAGTTTTGTTTTCTGTTATAATATGACCAATGTCTAAAGCCGGAGTAACACCATCACAGATATTAACGAGACGACACGACTCAGAGAGTCTTGTTTTTTTCAGCAACCGTTCAAACCAAAACAACTTTTTACGACAGTCGTGGGTCTGCCCTGAACCTATCGCTGGAATTCTTCATTCTGTTCCCAAAATCTGATCAGAAGCACTGTCACGTGACTAGATGCAATTTTCTGATTGGACAACGAAAACATCGCGTCTTTTCGCATCATATGTTAGTTCACTCCGCCACGATGGCAGGGGATTGAACATGTTCAATATTTACAGCAACCAACAACACATTGGAAATTTGATTGAGGTTTCATCTTGGGAGAACTCACACCATCCCAACTATTATACTATGTACACCACGACTTGACGTCTCGTCGTGGGAAGTTGTGGGTGGCGATGTGACCCGGGCTTTAATACATAACAGTAATGTCTAGAATAAAAAAACCGATATACATGTCATGGACGTCATTTAGGTAGATTATGTAACACGCACAATTGGTGATAAAAACAAATTAATTCTTCACTTATGCCTAATCAAGATATTTCTGAATAACATAAATCAACATACCAACAAGCAGGGTACTTTGATTAGACCAATGTTGGATTAACGTCACATACGGTGGTCCAGCATTAAGCTGAAATTGGGTCTTGACCGTATTTAAGTCTACATGTCTACCATGAACCAAACTGGTGAGAAAAAGTAAGTTGCTGGGGCAATTGATACGTTGTCACATCGCATATGAAGCGTTTATAGCTCAATGGCAAAATGGCGTTGCATGACAGCTGGTGATATGGGGACAATGTAGGAGAGTGTTTTGACGCAGGCCAGTGGAGGTATATTTGTGTTTCCCGTATGTATATGTCTGCAATGAACCAAGCTGGTGAGAAAAGGTAAGTTGTCTGAATCAGTGGTTGCACACCATATTGTTGAAATATCCATCGAGTACACTAAAAATACTGTGACGTTATTCGCCTCATAGAGACGAAAGGGTGTATCGGACACTTTGTGAAAATAGCAGATAACCCTTTCATCTCTAAGGGGTGGTATGTCGGGATCCGGTTCTAATCTGTTCACAAAATTATAACAATCACATCTACTGTTAAACGATACATTGGGCCAGCGCTATGGGGCAGCGTTTCAGAGACTGTTCCAGTATTAATTTATATGCGCAGATGAGCGATGCCATTTTTGTAAGTTGACAAACGATATTAATTTCAGCGCTGAGAACGTTAATCATTGAAGCATCAGATTAAATAGTTCAAATTTTCTCCCACTTGAAGTTGTGTCTCACTGACGGGACCCACAACGAGGTAAAATAACTCAAATTTGTTAAATTTGAGACCGATCATTTCAAATTATTGTCGAAAAGACGCAAATTTCAGTCCGAGCAACCGTTATTTGATACACTAATAATGACAGTGGTGGCTCGCATCCAAAGGGGTAATGGTTCAACCCTTATCCCGCTAAGGTAATTTACGTAAATTTTCACCCACTTGAAGTTGTGTCTCGCTACTGCGACCCACAACTTCAAGTGGGTGAAAATTATACATATTTGTTTAAATTGAGATCAAACATTTGCAAATCTTTATGTCACGTTGCGTTCCCAATATTAGTGATTTGATCGAATAATAAAACACATTAAGCACGACAATCATTCCCTTTGGATATGAAAGGGTGTAAAGATACACCCTTTCATATCCAAAGGGACGAATAGTCGTGATCAGCAGGAGATGTGTTAATGTAGAAAACGTGGTGTATGTGTATATTTGCTCATTAGATAGATTGCTGGGATGATTACTAATGCATCATCATAGTATGCATGAGAAATGGTAGTTGGCTGGTGAAATTTATAATTTAGGCAAGTGGTCGTTCACTTCGCTAGATGACAAGGTAAAATGGGAAATTAATTCAACCCCTCAATGGACGTGTTTGGGAAGTGTATTGATCACTGCAATATCAAACCAGGTGATATGAATCCGCAATCGCGTGTCGAAAAATTACAAATCTGTGCTCATTTTTTACATTTATGCTGGGGTATCTCCACCGTCACACATTGTAATGCACGGTTCCTTATTTGTAAAAAAACGTATTTATTTATTTGTGATAGCTACATATAAAACACTGTACTTAGCTGCCAAGAAAAGGTCGCATGCGACCTCTACCATGCTTGACAGCTAAAATATATTAAAAAAACACGTTGTTGTTGTGATATGAGCAATTGTAGATAAGATAAAATAGAAATAGAAATAGATACGGAAAAATATAAAATATATAACATATTGTATAAAAGAATTATGAGCAAATATTTAAAATTACTACAATAATATATAGCATAATATATAACAGTACATAGAGCACATTCAAAACAGAGAATATAAGATTAGATATAAATGTATGAAAAATAAAATTTTGTTATAAAAAAACTACAAGAGTACTACTATGTACGACAAAAACCACAAGTGCACGCTAAACTCCACGTGCAGCGCTCGTAAATATTAAAATTGGCTAATCTTGAAAAATAGAGGTTATTAATATACTTTTCAAAAGAAAACACACTGCTTGCATCACGGATATCACGAGGCAGAGAATTCCAGAGACGCACAGTTAGGCGATAAAAATACGAAGATTGGAGGGCAGTAGTACGTATGTATATCTGATGGGTATTATAAGCCTATACGGTTAGAATCACTGGTCATAATTTATGATGGAATTTCTAAAAACAAAGTGGTTAAATGATGTTTAAAACGAATAAACGAGCGAGCAAATAAAACGAGTGAACGAGCTGGACGTGTGACCGAAAGAAAGAGTGAACGAAAGATTAAGGAACGAACGTCAAAACATTTCATTGCATTGCATCATTTAGGGGCCTTGCAAAGTTAAAAACATTCCAGATATACTTGTTTTCTTTCGTTTTGGCATAATTCTCACTGTTCACATTGAGTCTGGTGTATAACTGTATAAGGGTTATGGCCCGTAGTCTCGTACAAGTTACAATATAACGTAGGCTTCGGATTGGTCGCGATGGCCATCTCGACTAGACAGAAAATCCGTCTCTAATGTAGATTTAGACGGCTGTCAGTGAAAAGCCATGAGAGGACTGTTGCACAGGTTACATCTCGACCAATCCAAAGCCTACGATATATCGTGACTTGTATGTGAACACGGGCTTATATAGGTAGCCAAGTAGCTATACCGTGCAATAGAAAGGCACACAATAATTATACATCAGCAGGATGTCAATAGAACAATCATGATCTCTTTGCGAAATTCAACACAAGTTTATTCGTCATGCGCAATATCACCAATATCACTTTTCATTCATGGACCTGATATTGCAAACGGAAATCTGTTTGGTGATGTTTATTCTTTATTCAAGGTTACTATAACGACTAAATATATCATCGAATATCAGAAGGAAGATTAGAGCTTAAGGAGAACTGTTCATGTCAATAAGCGGCAAAAGAACATTCTTCAATATTTTAGTTCGGAATTCAAATCCAAGATCTGAGACTTTTTAACCAGTACCAATTATACAGCAGTAAGCCTACACACACCGATCTCATAAGCAGCTAGTGTTTTATTGTGGCAGCAAAGTGACATCTTTATCCTGGCTGGCCGAGTTATTGACATAAATGTGTAGCTTCAAGCAGCGAGGCGCAGGTGTCATCTCGACCAGCTAGGGAGAAATGTTAGACTCGTGTTCTACGTTGGCTCGATATGTGCCAACGTAGCAGACGTTATCCCGACATCGAACCAACGTGAATGAGTCGATCCCTATTTGACGCAATGGGACCTTTTTATCAATGATGCAAAACGGAACGCACACTAGGGATCAGTAGGACTCCCATCAGAGCCTGACCCGCAAGTATTCTGGTGAATAATGGATTTTACGTTAAAAGCTCACTGCGGCAGTTTGGCAGTTATACAAGCAGAAAACAGATCCCTGTGGCCTACCAATTGAACTGTTGCAGAGCCGTGAATTATGGGCATTGTTCAATATCAAGATAGATAGTCCTGTAACCCTTCTTTGGCTTGCCCAAGTTCGCAATAATGCGAGTCATCGATAGCTACCCAAGTTTGTAATAATGCGATTTTCATGCATTAAATAAATGAGCTTATTCGACCTTGGTGTCATCTCGCAACTAGATACCACATTAAAACCATGAGAGCTATAAAACTATGTGCCACGTTTTATTATGCTGCGTTAAATGGTTGCTTTTGAAGGTTTATTTGACATATTACATCACGATTTAAAAAAAAAACTTTGGCTCGAGGAGTACGATTTTTTGTGGAATTTGGACAAAGAAGAGTTAAGCCTTGTCCTGGTGGATTAACATCCTATTTTTATACTAGATTTTATTCTTTAGCAGCTGCAATTATTTGACAACGCAAAACACGTTTAAAAATATTGATCAAAAGTAGAGATCTCTCAGACTGAATTATTCTATGAACCAAGCATCTATCACAAACTATGTGATCAATGGTAATGACATTTTATTTGGTTCCAAACTGGTTGCAAACGTATCTGAACGGGTTTGGTAAAATAACGGGTAAATGAAGAAGAGTTTTGCATTGTTCCGGCTTCAGGCTACTGACTCGCCTGAGAGGGAGAGAAAGACATAATGACCGCAAACGGTCATCTCAGGATCAAAGGGACTCAAGTGCCAAGCTACAAAATTTGTTTTTCGGTATAGGCCTTCATGATTATTCCATTGGATACTGATCAAGCTCGCTGAACTAGTGTATACTCGTGAACCCAATGGCGGGCCAACTCCAAACCGACATTGGATGCCCAGCCAACGCGAGACGTTGCATATGATATTTCAAATTCAATGATTATGGAGATTAACCCGAGCTAAAAAATGATTTAACCCTTTCAATCCTGAGTTTACGATTGTCACCTTCATTCACTACAAGCCGCGAATTGCTGTCGCAATTCTCGACTTGTAGTGAATGAAGATGACTTGTATGGTTTACAAATTAAAGAAAATTACCATGTATTAGTAAACCATTTTGATGGAAATTTTCGTATTAAAACCCTTGGTTTTAGGAAAATTGAGACTGTTTTCAGGGATGTAAAATGATGCTTTAATGCACCGTGAGGACTTAAAGGGTTTAATACCTTACTAAGAGAATATATTCGTAGAGTTACGATATAAATATGCAGGATATAAATGGCTAATTTGTCAATAAAATCCCAGTGCTATGTTGTACTTCCAGCAAAACAGCGACGCTGGCTCAACATTAACACCGACATTGTGTCAAGTTCTCCATAAAGAATGAGTTTCTAACACAACCCTACCACCTGGCACGTATACCTCTCTTCCACTTGACAAAATGTGCTTGTGATTCCCAATGTGGCTTTGCTGGGCCAGCAAATAGACAGATCGAGAAATGGTCCAACGTTGGGTGAAGCTTGGGCCAACGTATGACATCAATGTTACTGAATTGAGCCGGCGTTGCCCATCACCTGTACTGGGATGTATGTCCAGCCGGTAAACAATGCTCGCTGGACATGGGTTTTTCTGCTGGACAACGTGGTCAATAATACCCAATGCTGGGTGGATGTAGCCAACATCCACCCAGCATTGGGTCAATAGCCAGTGGTCAGTGCCAACCCAGCAAAACATGACGTCCACACAGTGTCTGTTTTTATGATGGGCCATTGTCGCAGACGGTGGACCAACATAAAACCGAAGTTGGGTAGAAGTGCTCCGTTTGTTTGGATGGCGGAAAATAAGCAATGCCACCACTGCTTGCCCGATTTTAACTAAGCTATATCAAAGTGGCATGTCCACACTACCCAGCGAATAAAAGACGTTTAACCAAGGTTGGCCTAATGTTGCGCCACTGTCGCAGACGGTGGACCAACATGAGCCGACGTTTGGAAAACGTTTCTTGTTTGCTGGGTAGCCCTAATAATACAGCAATAAGCAACCTAAAATTGTCATGATTAAAAATCATTCCACACTACATTGTTGTGCCTGTTATGGGATGCAACTATATTTATGATTACTAGATACAGGCGGAATATCCGGCTACTCGAGCTAAAGGCTACCCGGCTAAGCCAAGCTACTCACATTGGCCTTGCGATGTTATCAGGGTAGCTAAAGGCATGCTGCATCAACATAAATGCTAAATTGTCCGACACACCAGAGATTTAACTAGCAAACAGGGATAATTCTTGTATCCCAGCATCTTTTTCATTAATGTGTGCCTACTAACCACGGTCACGATTTCTCTTTGAAATTCGAATTACGCTGATGATTACGTTTAATTACATGTAACTACGTCTACGGATAGTATGCTTATCTACGATATATTACAGATCACTATGCAGCCCACACTACACTACCATTTATAATAACCGTAAAACAAGCAACATGGCCAATTAATAATCTACTCGCAATTAACTAACGAAATGGTGCGCGGTGATTTAGCTTATTACCTTATTTATATTTGATGGAGGGTGACAAGTTCATTTATCAGAGAGAAACATTTTATATGATACTACTAAACAAGGCAAGAAACAATAGGGCCTAACTGTAATCAGCAGCTACATCTGTTGGCTTCAACCCTGTCATTGGAAGGGGTAATCCACATATAGGGCCTACTGTGGACTACCCCTGCCAATGGCAGCCTTGTTGGCCATTGCAGGACAAATAATTTGATGATTTTATGCAGGCACTATCGCGACAAGAGAACTCGGAAATAGAAAAGATAATAGTATATACCCTTTTACAATGACTGTTATGCTTTTTTTTTATAGTGCAAAGTAGAATGTCCGTAAGCATCTCTGCGCACTCCAGGCCTTTCGGCAGTGTTGAACTTTCTATTTCACTCCTAGCGCAGTGCCACTCGCTCACTAAGCCTGCCCCCCCCCCCGCAGGCGTGTACCGATGAATCAGTGAAACATTGTATGCACACACAACTAAGATTATGTAGTATAGGTCTAGCTTATCGGGTAAAAATCTGCACTGCACAGACAAACAAAAGTAATTACTTACTTGAACATTAAACAATTGCGTTGATATTGTTTGAATTTTGTACAACAAAGTTACAGTTATAATATATCGCACCTTTAGTGCTGAAAATGTGTAACTGACACTTTGGAAAGTGGCAGCTACACCCTCTCACAACTAAGGGTGCGATATACAAATGACATTTTGAATCTAAGAAATCTTATATTCTGCTCTGTGGTACATGTAAAATAACTTAACCCTTTCAGCGCGGGGACCGTCTTTAGGCGTCATAATCTGACGTCTGTAGACGCCAGATTCTGACGTCTAAAGACGATCCCCCACTGAAAGAATTAAACCATTTTTATGTCAGTAGACCCGTAACATAGGTAGGCCTATTCAAATGATGCGGAACGAGCTACCAATAAGTCATTTATGGTGATTTCAAATAAAAAAACACTTTGGTCTCCATGGTTTATAAACAAATATTTCAGTGGTATAAGGGCTAATATGATAAACGAGGTAAGTCGTGGTACGTGCGTGGTCAGCAGCACTTGGTATGATTGATGCATGAGTAGGCCATACATGTACATGATGTACGACGGTAAAACATTCAAATGATCAATACTCCATTATTTACAAGAAATGGTAATATGTTATATAACATAAAATAGCGCAATATCATTACGCCTGCATCATATAATGTATATATGCATGTATTTCAAAGTGGACAAAATACATTAAATACTAGTGAGCTCAGCAGTCACTGGGGATATCCAAGTTATTTCCACCTTGGAGACCGCGATGTTGACCACTTTGTCTGGCATCCAGGTAATAACTGGCGCCAGTTCTACTAATGCATTCTCGTCGGCAGATCCAACCACCTCGTTAGATTTTACGAGAATTGCTAACGCTTAAACGAATCCATGGGCGGAATGCTCGTTGGTGCCTACGTACATGTTAAAGAGGGAAAAATACCAGTAAAAATTCTCGTTCTCGTAATCGGCAGGAAGTAGGTCACGGGAATTTTAGAAATAAACGATCTCGTCCCTTAGTAGAACTGCCTCTGACCACTCTCAGCGCGTTTCTGAGTGAGGTTACGTGATATTACCGTAATACGCTTACAAAGAACAAATTCCTGTAATAGCATTATAAAACATGACGTCATGAAATGGTTTGGTTAGCATAGCATAGCATAGCATAGCATAGCATAGCATAGCATAGCATAGCATAGCATAGCATAGCATAGCATAGCATAGCATAGCATAGCATAGCATAGCATAGCATAAGCATAGTATAGAACAGCACAGCACAGCACAGCACAGCACAGCACAGCACAACACAGCACAGCACAGCACAGCACAGCACAGCACAGCACAGCACAACAAAGCAAAGCAAAGCAAAGCAAAGCAAAGCAAAGCAAAGCAAAGCAAAGCAAAGCAAAGCAAAGCAAAGCTAAGCAAAGCAAAGCATATCATAGCACAGCACAGCACAGCACAGCACAGCACAGCACAGCACAGCACAGCACAGCACAGCACAGCGTAAAATAGCACAGCACAGCACAGCACAGCACATCATATCATGACATAGCATAGCATAGCATAGCATAGCATAGCATAGCATAGCATAGCATAGCATAGCATAGCATAGCATAGCATAGCATAGCATAGCATAGCATCCCATGGCATGGCATGACATGGCACAAAGAACAATTCCTGCAATAGCATGATAAAGTACGACGTCGTCAAATGGTTTGGTTAGCATAGCATAGCATAGCATAGCATAGCATAGCATAGCATAGCATAGCATAGCATAGCATAGCATAGCATGGCATAGCATAGCATAGCATAGCATAGCATAGCATAGCATAGCATAGCATAGCATAGCATAGCATAGCATAGAGTAGCATAGCATAGCATAGCATAGCATAGCATAGCATTACAAATACAACGGATCAGCATTCAGATAAACTATAACCAAATACCATTCATGTGAATACGACGATAGGGTTACCGTGGTTGTGTATAAGGCCACTATGCTTTTTATTCTGTTATTAGATGAGCGCGCGCATTAGATTAAGGGCTCGCTTTACCCCAAAAAACATGTTTTTTCCTGCCCAGCGCGCATTGGATTGTTGCCGATTACCGAAAAAACAGTTAATTTCAGGAGATAAAGTAAACATTCCGGAAAAAAACCCAGTTCATTTCATGAGATAAATAAACAGTTATCCAGCTATGTTTTTTTTGCTTGTTTTATCGTCGCCGTCATGAACTTTTATTTAAAAAAGTCGAATTGTTTTTATTCCTTCGCCCTCAATAACTGTTCCAGAAATGTGTCCTATGTTTTTTTTCTTGGTCGGCCTCATTCAATTTTCCAGAAATAGGTTCGTTGTTTTTTTAAAATGTTTCTTCCCCGACCTCCTTCATTAGATTCCGGATTTATTCTCATCTGAAACAGAGAAAAATATAGTGGCCTAATGCTCCGAAACTATTAAAAGGCCTGGGGTGTGCAGTACATGTACTGCGCCTATAGTAAGTAGGCCTATTATGTATCATAAAGGACACCTGAAGTGATTTAAAAAATGTAGTTGGGACATAAGACTTCCTTCATTTGGGACTTCCTTCGAGTCGAGAATGTCAAAACATGTAGAAAGCCACATATAAGCCGCATTCGCTGACTCACTTTGTCGTGACACTAACTTAATACTGGGATCATGTGGGAGATGTGCTGCATAAACACCTTTGCCAGAACTGACGAGCAAATTAAATTAATTAACCCTTTAACCGCCGGTGCCGTCCATATTCGTTTTTTACATTTTTTATTGGCACATTACATATCAGCTTTTAAACACGTTAAAGATAAAACGTGACATTAATCAGTAAGTTTTAAAATTTGTTGACCTCCATTTTGTCAAATCTGAATAATTTTCACCCACTTGAAGTTGTGGATCGCGTCAGCGAGACACAAGTTCAAGTGGGTGAAAATTCCAATTGAATAATTTGGCGCTTAAAGGGTTAATTAACCCTTCTCACGCTGAAGTGTCGGTTAGTTTTTTTCGTCATTTGAAGCTGGAATTGCTGACGCTATTTCCAGCTTCAAATGACGAAAAATTGTTTTTCGTTAATGAGAAATAATATCCATCAAATTGAATTTTTTGACAAAACTGAACGTGTATCACCGAAATAGTTTATCAATTTTTAGTTGCGTTTAATTTGGTTTGAAGTCTGATTGAAAACAAATATCTCGTCACCTTGGTACTAAAGGGTCGTATCTGTCACTTTGTAAAGTGGCAGATACGCCTCTTTAATACCAAGGTACGAATATTACTTAACAAGGATTGGTTTGGGTATTGCGAGCCAGTATAATACGTGCAAACAATGCTGGCTTAATGTTGCTTCACTGTCTACGACGCTGGATCAACATTAAGCCATCCGTGGCTCAACGTCTCGTGTCTGCTAGGTATGGGCCTGTCTATTATTTTGTACTATGATGGGTTTTATCACGCAGATTCACTCACAATGACGACATGCATGTCCTTGGAATGATAACAGTCATTCTAATAACAGAATAATAAGCGGTATTTCCCTATTTTATTTATTATGTATGTGACTACGTAACCCTCTGTCTTCCCTTTGTGGATACATAACCCTTCCGGCCCAGAGTCAAATTCTGACGTCTAAAGACTGTCCCCGCGCTGAAAAAATTAAAAAAAATTATAATGGCTGTAACGCTGGACCCATAACATAGGTATTCAAATGAAGCGGGAAGAGCCATCTAAGCCCTTTATGATGACATCATTTTGCTTTATTAAAAATTGATGGCTGGGTAGGCCTATATATAATCATGATAATGACATGATAAAATGATAGTAGGCCTACTTCAGCGAAATAAAACACGTGGGACGATCGATGTGGGTCCCAGCAAACACAAAACATTTTGTATACATTTATACAACGTCAGCCCAACGTCTTCGACGTTGGTCCAATATTGTATGAATGTTATATAAAATGTTTACAGGGGTGTGATCTCGGATTCTCAATATTTGTAGCCGATTATTCGCCAGGTGGTCCCACTAGACAACATATGCACTGCATCAACCATGGCTCGTCATCTGTTATTCGACCTCGCACATCCATCATTAAATGCAGGCCCAGTGCTAACCAACTTTGGCCCAATACTGCACTGGTGTTTTGTATGTAGTAGGACTGAGGCCTTTCCAATCAATCCAACTGACCGTGAAATCTGTGAATCATTCAGTCAATTTGTTCCCTTAAATTAAAGTCATGGAGCAGATAGAGTGTAGACTCGGAACATAAACGTCTGGGCGAATTAACGTGTAATCTGACACTGTGTGGCGCTGTACACTCACTGTACACTCACTATAAGTCACTACTCAGCCAAGTACTAACCCTTGTGCTGCCTAATACTTTACTATATGGGAAGATGGGCCTACGTCGGGGGCTCCATTATGGGGTCAGAATGGCCGACGAGGGAATCTGCCCAATCTCACCATTTAAACTCAAGCTTCCTCCTCCTCCGTCGAGTCGACGGTCCCAAACAAATCAGAAAACTCTTTCTCCTCTTATCATGTTTATTCGTTTAACATTTGGCAACAGCAAAGCACAACCTCCGCCCACGGCACGTCCCAACTGACTTAGCGAGAGCGAACTAAGGCACGTCCGTAGTCGCCGAGTGTAACGCCTGAAGTGCGGGAAAAATACCAAGGCCGCACACATTGCAATTTGTGCACCCGTCACCAAGGTACGGAAACGAGGCGGTCGTCCACAACCTCTCGCGTCCGAGAAGCCGGGGATAACCGCCACATTAACTGAACGACGTCAGGATCCTACATTACCCCCGGGTGAGTGATAACGTAGGACCCAACTGACGTGTAGGAGACTGCTTCGTGCAAGTAGCGGGGTTGTGAAAATATGTAACCTCCTATAACTAAGCATAGTTTTTTTTTTTTTAAATATAGCGAGTGTGGTTACAGCGTGGGTGGTTGAAATCGCAGCATTATACGTGAATTGTCCCATCCTCTTAACACCAACTGTCCTTTATGTATGTATTCATTTCCTGCAAGCTGCGATCAACCCATTCATTTAATTAACATAATTTCTATTAGTAATTTAGCAATGAACTTGAAAAAAAAATGTCTTTACATTTATATATCTGTACACAATGCTGCCAGGCCTGGCATATACATTTACAATTTAACAACATTGTTATTACGAGGTATGCGGTTGGGCCCGCCATAGACTATGGCGTGAACCATCTGCACGAATCGGGCAGGAGTCTGGATTATTGGTCCGACTCTAGTTTTTCGCACTGTTTGGTCGGTCGAAATTTTTTCGCGAGTAGCGATATTCGCATGTTTGCTTTTGGTCGAGTCGATTACGGCGTTAGCAGTACCCGGGGTTTTACCCCGTAGATGTAAAGGTATGCGGGAATACGTTCGTAAACCACCGCCGTTCCCGTTAGCGCGGGACACGGCGGGGGCTCGCGAATGCGGCGCTACATAAGTATTTTCTCTTTTAGACAAGTTGACTTTAACATCTATTTGCTTTGGGACTGTGGCCGATTTTTGACTGCTTCTGACTGCCGTCGACTTTTTCGTTTTAACTCTCGTCCCGTTGGACGTCGGAGTGTCCGCACTACCAGGTCTAGGTGGATCCTGTGGATTCCTACTAGATGTCCTGGTAGCCGTCGATCTCTGCGGTTTGGTTAGCGTAGTACGCTGTATGCTCGTACCTGTCTCGGGCGCGTGCCCTACCACAGGTTTTAAAATACTTCTGCGATTTGGTCGCAAAAAGACATGATAACATGTATCGAACGATGTGCAGTGGAACTAGTTGTTCCACGAAATGTCACGTGTGGGACATGACCAGCTAGTTGCTGGCGCGCCAAACGCAAAAGTCGCCCTCTTGCGTTGGCTAAACATTAAAGTTAAAAAAAATGCACATGTCTGCGTCAGATCACCGGACGTGCGGTGAATAGAAACAGACCTATTCATCGTCGTAAAAAATCGTTAGCGATGTATCGTAAAAATCGGAGGCGATATAAGGCACGAAAATATTTAAACTTGAATTATTAAAAAATTCACTATCAATAAAACATTCAATATTAAGTTGAATAATAAGTGATCTGAGAAAATATGCAGGTAATTATAATTAAAATGGCTGCTGAAATCGTAGAATGTTCTGAAGTCGATGCTGATCTGGTTCTTTGCTGTGCCGTACCAGTGAATGTACTGCTGATGCTGATTACCAGCCGTGTCGGCTGAAGCAGACAATCACGTTTATAAAGTCTGTCGGCTTTGCTGTTGAAGGCGTGGACGGCACCTGTGACGGTCACGCTGAAAGGTCGGCCCACATGACACATGCTGATTCGAGCCACAAAACTGTCAGCATTAATAAACCTGTCAAATCAGGTTAATTTACGTAGTTCATATAAAATTGAAATCGTTTATCTATTAAAGTCATTTAAATAATGAAGCACTCAGTCTGCGACCTATTTGGCTAGCTGTGCAGGCCTGAGCGAATATAAAAATGTCATATATTTGAACAATGCCAAACTGTCTTTGGCCGTTTTTAATATCATTTTCCAGCACTCTGTTGAAGTGACGGATGTCTACCTCCACCGTGTCGGTGGCAGGTTTCCATATTGCTGGTGCACACCCCAGGCCTTTGGCCAGGGTATGCTGTCGCCACTCTCCGTGGCCTATGTCAGTGACGTGCCGTGCGCGGGTAGGTTGTGCGTTGCCGTGTAAATCAGATGAAAAATGTCTGTAATATGATGAAGCTTAGAATTGTGGACTGTAGAAAATGTTCATGCTATGTCGCATGTTGCGAGAAACGGGGGTTGCAGATTAGTTGAAAAAATGCGTCGTTGAAGTTTCACCTAAATGCTGTGCACTAATTCACAAAGGTATATATTGATTGAAGTGAAAACTGAAGGTCTATATTTGACATAAAACGTTTTCACTTAGTCACACACATGCAAAATGGTACCGTGAAAACCGTAGGTCGAAGTGGTACATAAAAAATAATATGCCAGATACAACTATGATATGCTATGCTAAGCTAGGATAATAGTATTTTGTAAATCGACTTGGGTGAAAAAAAATATTTTTTCACGCAAGTCGAAAAACACATTCAAATATTTGCAATGTTTCGCAATAGCGCAACTGTCAAATCGAATATTTCTGTATTTATAAAAAATTTAATCTTCAGAAATAAACTATCGTGAGAAAATTTCGTTCTCAAACTGATAGACTAAATGTGACTGCGAAGAAAAACAGTTACATTTATGATTTTAGAATAATATTTAAAACGTGACTGACAGTAGTCTATGCTGATTAATGATATAGTATATCATTTCGCTGAAAAATGATGTCTGTGATGAACATTCCACGTTTTTTTTTTTTATAATGGTACGTTTATCACCGAGTCATTCTCATAAACGTCCGAATCAATCGCTCGCATCGATTCATTGATTGACGTATAAACCGACTGTCTTCGGTGCGGTTGTGTTTATGTCGTCTGTGGTGGGTGTGTGCGTGGTGTATTGTCGGTGCTCACAGCCTGTGCGGCAGGCAGCATGTGGCTTATAGTCTGTGACGGCAAGCTTTGGGCGGTATGTACATAGTATATAGTCAGCATCCCCGTCTCGCCTCACATTAGCATATTCATTACCTACTGCGTGCCCAAATAAGGCGCTAAATAGCCTTGAACGATTACAAACACCGAAGGGCGTTTCAAAGTGAACAAAAATCTCGCACAATTAGTAGCAGAATTTGTTTTCGAAACAACTTATTTACATTTCTTCTCCCTCAATCGTTTTGAAAAAGAAGATTTATAAACAATTTAAAAAAAATTATTACAACCAGTCCGTGTAAAATTTTGAACACGTAAAATATGATCTCCACCAAATCAAAATGGCGGCCTATTTTATGCTAATGTGATGTGGCGACACAGGTTCACTGTCCAGATGCATGCCGGTTAGGGTGGAACACGTGGATGCCCACGGCGGGCGATGAGCTAAGTTAGGGAAACCAGTGCCCAAAATGGCGCACACCTACCAAATACATGTACAATACTCAGCATTCTCTGAAATAACATATGATAATAGTACAAAATATTGACCTAAGGTCCTGGAAATATTTTAAACAGACCAAATAAGACCGTTTATTGACATTCATTTAGGGAAACAATTTATTTTGGCCCTAAACCTATTAAAGGTTACCCGAGTCGAAGCGATATTTAAAATTTCTGTCGATTTTGCAGAAAAAAATCGGAAAAAATGACGAGATTTCGTCTATGGACTTTAAAATCGAGTTACCCAGTTATGGTAATCAAAATTGAGTTACCGAAAATACCCACTTCTTACTCGCCTACAGTGGCATTAATAGGATGAAGGCATTAAACAAACTCTTACAATTAACAAATGATAGACTAAGTCTATGAGAATAATTTTCTGGATTCTTCTAGAGAAACCGACAAGGTCGTCATCTTGAAAAGGCGCCAAACACGTGGGATTTCGTCCAAAAGTTTAGAAATTTACGCCGTTTTCGACGTGAGGAAACGTGCTTCTCTTCTGATAACTCTTTCTGACTGATTTAAACTGGCATGTAAATAATGACCTACAGTTTTCACGTACCTGATGAAAAAAATGCTATTGATTTTTTTCAAAAAATCCCTTAAAATTAATGAAAACTATCCTTGAAAACAGCGGTTTTTAACCGGCGTCTAGGTGAAAACACTGTTGCGTAGACGATCAGTCGTCAGGGGTCACCAGTATGGGAAGATGGGCCTACGTCAGGGGCTCCATTATGGGGTCACAATGGCCGACGAGGGAATCTGCCCAATCTCACCATTTAAACTCAAACTTCCTCCTCCTCCGTCGAGTCGACGGTTCCAAACAAATCAGAAAACTCTTTCTCCTCTTATCATGTTTATTTGTTTAACATTTGGCAACAGCAAAGCACAACCTCCGCGCATGGCACGTCCCAACTGACTTAGCGAAAGCGAACTACGGCACGTCCGTAGTCGCCGAGTGTAATGCCTGAAGTGCGGGAAAAATACCAAGGCCGCACACATTGCAATTTGTGCACCCGTCACCAAGGTACGGGAACGAGGCGGTCGTCCACAACCTCTCGCGTTCGAGAAGCCGGGGATAACCGCCACATTAACTTAACGACGTCAGGATCATACAACTATATTTCATTCATTTGAAGCTGGAATTGATAACCCAATTTCTACCTTCAAATGACGAAACATATTTAATTTATGAAAAATAGACATCTCCAATATTGAAATTTGGATCACCTGCATCTACCGAAACGTATTGTAGCAAATAATAAAACCTGATTGAATGCGTCACAGATGGTGGTGCAGCAAAGAACCAACGTAAAGGAAAATAATTATGTTGGTTGGGAGCCATATATTCCAGTCATTTCGTGGCCATTTTTGGATAACCTCAAAATAATTGCAACAGAAGGTTTTTCACTGCAGAAAGTCTCATTTGTATCCTCAGAATGACATATCGAAACTTTACTCCGATGGAGGAATGGGAAATATATTTTTTTGATGTAAAAAGAAAGGTGTCGTTTTTCGTATTTTCTGGTGTTATTTTACATTTAACGCAAATCAACTAATGGTCATTGAAGACACAATTTTGATAAATAAGCCTATTTTTCGCCTCTTCATAGTAATCACACCCATGCCAGATACATTTAAGAGATATAAATAAGATAAAATGAGAAAAATGTTCTAAATTTTATTTAAAATTTGGTGTAATACTAACTCATTTGAAAGGGATTTTTTACCTTAAAATTTATATATTGAATATAATATCTTTCAAATAAGTTAGCATTGTACGAAATTTTTCTGTTTTTTTCTCATTTATATCTCCTAAAATTATCTGGTATGCTGTGATTATTATGAGCAGGCAATAAATGGGGCTTAGTTACAAAAATTGTGTCTTCAGTGACCACTATACTCGCCGTCAAATTTACCAGGATCGCATGATTTTCGGCGATTTCTCCGTCAATTCTGAACTGATTTTCTTGAAATTTTGCAAAGACCATTTTCTATTTAAATCCTGACAGCGGTAAAAATTTCGCAAAAATTATATCTAATATTTCAAAAGTTAGATCATTTGACATGTATTAAAATTCTAGAATTAGTTTAATGGGTTTATAGAGGGACGTCGTAATTTCAATGTATTACATGTCAAATGGTCTAACTTTTGAAATACGATGTATAATTTTACGAAATTCTCAGGGATATTAGGATTCTGTTGAAATATGATTGTTGCAAAATTTCATGAAAATCAGTTGACAATTGACCGAGAAATCAGCGAAACACATGCGATCCTGGTTGATCACTTTTAATGTTACTTTGGGTATAGTTGATTTGCGGTAAAAGCAAAATGACACCAGAAAATACGACAAACGACACCTTTCTTTGTACCTCAAAAAAATATATATTTTATTCCTCCATCGGAGTAAAGTTTTGATATGTCATTCTAGAGATACTAATGCGACGTTTTGCAGTGAAAAACCTTCAGTTGCAATTTTTTTAGGTATATTGATAAAATGATTGGACTAATACTGACCAAACAATCCACTCGCCATAATCCACTTGTCTATAAGTGAACCACAGTATATGCATCTGAAAAAGTGTTTATTTGTCTGCGGATCGCAGCCTAATCGTGATATGGTAACCTTGCTATTGCACTTGGCGTCTGAAGCAATGTTTTGACCATCACTCCAGCTGTTAGAAAATATAGTAAGTGCATTTTCGAAGCCCGATATAAACATTTTGGCCACGTAGCCTAATTGTCATGATTGTTGACTTGAATCATAGCTGAGACAATGATGTGCTTATTAAAAAAAACTTATTTAAACTGCGACCAATTTACTCATAGAGAATAAAACTGCTCTCTTACTAACCCTTGGCCAGCCAAAAATTATAATCTACCCATATTGATGCCTGATCCCTCTGGGCCTGGCACTGATCCAGCCAAAACGGGGGGGGGTATTTTGGCATAGCCCCAGTGGCTGAAACAGGTTTCAGCCACAGATTGACCGCGTACAAAATCGTAGGACATTTCATTGGACTGTCATATCGGAAAATATCGGGAAGTAATCAGGTCAAAAATAGTTTTTTTTAGAATCAGTAACATTTCAGCTCCATGCCCGCATGCTCAGCTCAGAGGTCGCACAGTCATTAAAAAGTTATTGACATTTTTCCGACCTTGGGGTCGGGTTCGCTCTCAGTCACCGTCATGTTGGATTTTTCGGGTAAAGCAAATACATCCATTCACGGCCTCTGCCTCTGACCACTCTCAGTGCGTTTCTGAGTGAGGTTACGTGACATAAAGCACAAAGAACAATTCCTGCATGATAAAGCCATCTTCTCTTGGCCAGTCTCAAGCGAGTGCTACCGCAGGAGCCTGGCCGTATCGAGTAGGCTACAACAATCAGTTACAATCAGTTCTGTCTATGTGGTCATCTTGGGGGGGTGTCTGAGATTCAAACCTCATTGGATGTTTCAAATTTATAAATAAATCATAAAAGGTCACGAAGTATTGACCTCTTGCTCATCTGTCATGCACAGTTACCTGTTTCTGTTGCTAGATGTATTATATAGACAAGTTGCGAATCTCTCATTTTGACAGTGAATTGTACCGAATTTCGTCATGGCGGCCAGTAATCATATACTAGTAGTGGCCTCCATTCAGGGAGCTGGGAACACAATGATAACAGCGTGAGATTCCGAGCTTATATATCTATCTGATCTATCATACCAACGGAAACAAGCAAGCTGTGCTGTCAGCCAGCTGTCAAACGCTGTCCGATTGGCCGGTCTTGAGACGCGTGACATTCAAGGTATCTCACTATTTAAAATAGTTGGACTCTATGCTCAATAAAGCAAGGTATCGCTCTGCGTGCTCGTGGGTAAGATAACTTGTCGTGGCAGATGGATAAAACATGACGTCGTGAAATGGTTTGGTTAGCACAGCACAGTACAGCACAACACAACACAGCACAGCACAGCACAGCACAGCATCTGTATCTGTATCTGTATCTGTATCTGTATCTGTATCTGTATCTGTATCTGTATCTGTATCTGTATCTGTATCTGTATCTGTATCTGTATCTGTATATTACGTGGCCGTACGCACTATTGTGCTATCGCGCCACGGGAGTAACTTAGCAAGGCCTGTTATCATTCCTGATATCATTCATAGCCTTATGTCATGCCAAGTACTCCACATTGTGGATTTTCTGGGGTCTCACCGGATGGAAACTGCGCCTACGTCCATTGAGGTTCTTTTACGCCCAACTCAAAGTCAGTCAGACGAGCCATCTGATTTACGTGGTGCTCTGAGCCCCACGACACGACATCGCTGCACGCATGTCCTAGTGTACACGGCACTCGGCAGTCTCAGGCGGTAACCCATCCAATTATGAACCGGGCGCGACGTTGCTTAACTTCAGTGATCGAGCCGACACCGATGAGACAACGCTGTATTCCGTATATATCAAAGAACTATAATTCTGTGGTATATATAGCATAGCATAGCATAGCATAGCATAGCATAGCATAGCATAGCATAGCATAGCATAGCATAGCATAGCATAGTATAGCATAGCATAGCATAGAATAGCATCACATGGCATGGCATGGCACAAAGAACAATTCCTGCAATAGCATGATAAAGCATGACGTCGTGAAACGGTTTGGTTAGCACAGCACAGCACAGCACAGCACAGCACAGCACAGCACAGCACAGCACAGCACAGCACAGCACAGCACAGCACAGCACAGCACAGCACAGCACAGCACAGCACATCACAGCACAGCACAGCACAGCATAGCATAGCATAGCATAGCATAGCATAGCATAGCATAGCATAGCATAGCATAGCATAGCATAGCATGGCATCACATGGCATGGCATGGCATGGCATGGCATGGCATGGCATGGCATGGCATGGCATGGCATGGCATGGCATGGCATGGCATGGCATGGCATGGCATGGCATGGCATGGCATGGCATGGCATGTTATGGCATGGCATGGCATGGCATGGCATGGCATGGCATGGCATGGCATGGCATGGCATGGCATGGCATGGCATGGCATGGCATAACATAGCGTAGCATAGCATAGCATAGCATAGCATAGCATAGCATAGCATAGCATAGCATAGCATAGCATAGCATGGCATAGCATAGCATAGCATAGCATAGCATAGCATAGCATTACAATTACAACAGCTCAGCATTCAGAAAAAAAGCCAAATAACATTCATGTGAATACGACAATGGGGTATAATACCGGGTTGTGTATAAGGCCACTATGTTTTTTTTATTCTGTTTTAGATGAGCGCGCTCATTTTTTTGCTTGTTTTTTTTCGTTCCCGTTATTAATTTTTTTAAAAAGGTCGAATTGTTTTCGATCTCATTAACTGTTCCCGAAATTTGTCATATGTTTTTTTTTCTTGGTCGCCCTCGTGAACTTTTCCAGAAATAGGTTCGATGTTTTTTTTAAATGTTATTCCCCGCCCTCCCTCATTTGATTTCGACGCTGCCTAATGCTCCTAAACTATTGACATGCCTGGGGTGTGCAGTACTTCGCCTATAGTAAGTAGGCCTGTTATGTATCATAAAGAACACCTGAAGTGATTTAAAAAATGTAGTTGGGACATAAGACTTCCTCCATTTGGGACTTCCTCCGAGTCGAGAATGTCAAAACATGTAGAAACCCACATAAAGCCACATCACTGACTCACTTTGTCGTGACACTAAGTCAATACTGGGATCATGTGGGAGATGTGCTGCATAAACATCTGTGCCAGAACTGACGAGCAAATTGAATCAATTAACCCTTGTTACGCTAAAGTGTCAGCTAGTTTTTTCATCATTTGAAGAATTGCTAACACAATTTCCAGCTTCAAATTATGAAAAATTGTTTTTTGTTGATGAGAAATAATATCCTTCAAATTGAATTTTCTGACAAACTGAACGTGTATCACCGAAATAGTTTATCAATTTCAGTTGTATTTAATTTGGTTTGAAGTCTGATTGAAAACAAATATCTCGTCACCTTGATAGTAAAGGGTCGTATCTGCCACTTTAACTCTATAATACCAAGTTACGAATATTACTTAACAAAGACTGGCTTGGTATTGCGAGCAAGCACAAGACGTGCAAACAATGCTGGCTTAATGTTGTTTCACTGTCTACGACGCTGGATCAACATTAAGCCATCATTGGCTCAACGTCTCGTGTCTGCTGTGGGCCTGTCTATTATTTTGTAGAATACTATGGCATACATGGCATGGCATGGCATGGCATGGCATGGCATGCCATGCCATGGCATAGCATAGCATAGCATAGCATAGCATATCATAGCATAGCATAGCATAGCATAGCATAGCATAGCATTACAATTACAACAGCTCAGCATTCAGATAAAATATAACCAAATAACATTCATGTGAATACGACAATAGGGTTACCGTGGTTGTGTATATATATGTTTTTTATTGGGAAGTGTCTATTGCCACAGTACTGTGGCAATAGCAAAGAGCACAGTACTGTGGCAGTAGCCATTGCCATATTTTAATTCTTTCAATGCGGGGTCCGTCCTTTATACTTCAGGGCGGGGGCCCTAGGGTAGTGGTTAGCACCGCTGCCTTTCACACCAGAGTTCGGGGTTCGGTTCCCGGTCTCGGCGATTTGAAAGAAACAAAAAATGTTTCTTCCCCATCCACGTGTGACAGTCAGTATTGTGGGGAGCCTTCGTGACCGAGAGGTAGCGTGCTCGCCAGGGGTCGAATTTGGAAACCTGTGTCTGGAGGACAGTGTCATCTCACTCATCTCATCATCCTCAGGAGGTTCTCCTGGCCCAGTTTAGCCTATATGTGCACAAAGGTGGCCTAAAGCCCGATTCATTTCATTTCCTTATACTTCAAATCTGATTTTGACTAGATTCTGAAGTATAAGGACGCGCTGTAGAGATTAAGGTAGTGATATAGCTTGTTAATTTAGAACGATTTTTAGTAAGATATAACAAAATTGTTTCTCACATTATAAGTTTCCTATCAATTTAGACAGGGATATATCCTAATCAATCTAATAAACATGTCTGTCAAACTTTTCTCAACGGTTTCTATTGTATTTTTTCCCGTAGATTTTAAATCTGCCAGATACCATTCGAGATTTTGCATATTTAATCAGCTAATTTGCATATTTCCAAAATGGCCGCCGAAAAAAAAGTAATCGGCTATCAATACATTTCCGGCAATCCTAGAAATGTGTTTTTTGGCCCTAAGTTCGGGTTTTGAGATCCTATAATGCAATTTTGACGACAGTATTAATTTTGGGGTCATTGGAAGGTCATAGGTCACGTGACCATTGAAATACAATATCCAACATTCGAGTTTTAGCAAAAAGTGCACAACGTGACCTTTTTTAGATAAAATGATGGTTTGAATCCCTGCTAATATATATTTAATTTCAGAGAGTTACATCTTATACACAATACTATATTTATTAATACAAGATGGCCGCCATAATTCAAAATGGCCGCCAGCCGAATCCAAAATCAAGATATCTTAGTTTCTGGATATCATATCTAAGCGATCTTAGTGGCTTGATTAAGGTTTTTTGGACCAAGGAATACAATGCCGAACATCATTATACTGTCAAATGATTTTTTTGAGGTTTTTAAAGTGTTTTTTGATCTCTATAGTTTGATATTTTGGCAAAATTGTGTGATCCATCTACGCCACCATAGTTAAATTTGAAAGACTTCCTCCCAGAATGAGTTTATCATCCGCACACTGTTCTGAATTCACATACTAACATGATATAAAGTTAAACCATATAAATTACATGTGTATGACAGCGACAAAATAGGTAAATAAACATCATTTACATTATAATACGGAACTGTTATGTTGTAGAGTATGTAAAACTACTACCCAGGGGGTTAACATCATATTTTCTGGAAAACTGACAGTCTGACACGGCGTGTTGTAAACGGTTGGGCACCCGAAATGATATCTACATATATTTAGGTTCACAACCTAGGTGCACAACCTTGCAAATCGACTACTGGAAATTGACAGGAGGCCAATAATGGCGGCAATTACCGAGAGACCTTAAGTTGTCAATATCTCGGTCAATATTTGGGATAATTTGCTTTTAAAGTTGTCTAAACCTATCTTTTTAGGGTCAATGATCAATATGGAGACAACCCTGAAGTGATTTTATGTCTTCTTAACAAGATAGTACACAAAGCCATGCATTTGATAGTGTGAAAATAATGCTTTGCGCTAGATATTATTATCTCGTTTGATAAGAAAACATTTGATGTGATAACAATGGTAAGTTTATTGATTATAATCTAACATAAGTATTAACCCTTGTTGTGTTACATCACTTGTTACAATAATCACTTTAAAACATAATTAGCCGAATGTTACATGAAACAAAAATTAAGAGCGCTGAAAATAATACTGTCAAAGGAACTAGTGTTTGCAGGAAGCAACATGCACACAACTACATTGTATATCGATTATAAGATTATTGAAAGTGAGTGTGCCTAAAAAGTATATGATGCAGTTATGCTATTTAATTATAAGGATTATGTGTTGTGTTGTGCAAAGCTGCATTTGCTTGGGGATTACCGACAGTCACATCATAATTAGCAGGGATTTTTTTCCTTTCCTCACACTAGCAGTTCTTGTTGCAATCCTTTATGCAGGGATGAAATTTTGTGAATCATATGTGGTGGCGACGGTGGGTTTGTACATGCAGACTGAACAGGAAGTTTGCATGACCCATTGCAGCGGCAAAACTCGTTAATGGATAGCTGTCTTGAGATGAACGACCAATCACCAAATATACAATGCAATGTATGTGACTGTAATTAGTACACTCTGTTTTATCCACCACCTAAGTGAAATTTAGTTGAACAAATGGAAGGATCACTTTGTTCCTCCTGGTACCATGTCTGACATAGAAAAGCAAGAAAGCGAGTCATGCTGGAAAAACTCTTGAAAACCACTTGGATCGCTCCCTGTTAGCTATTTTGCTATGTTCAACAGAGCTTCTGGTCTTGATGTGAAAGAAATGGTGTCCAAAGCTGCCATCACTTTCAAGATCATAATTATAGGAAGCTCTTGGCACCCGTGAATGACTAGACTCAGAACCAGAAACCAAAATAGTATTATAAGCGAAATTGATTCGTCTGACAAGAGTAATGACATTTCTACTCTTCGGCAAATAACACACAAAAAGTAAGAGGTGGAGACATTAAAATGAATAACTTTATTGGTGATCATGAATGTAGCAATCTGCCTCCATCATTGTTCGCAGAAAACGGAACTAGCATGATAGCTGATGATGCCATGGTGCTCACATTGAAATAACGGTAGATGTGTATGACCAGGCAAAGTAGCTTCTTGCGAACACATAATCCAACTTCGAAGGCTGTGATATAGCTATATAAACTCCGATTCATCAAGTTTTATAATAACAAATCACTGCTGAAATTACTGCCACCCCCCTTGCTTTAGAACATCATCTAAAGCTGGCAGCATTGGCAACAGCACTTGACAAGTCAGCTTACATAGCCAAGCTTACCTGCAAGCCTGAGGACTATGGACGGGTTGTATAAAATGATAAACTGATCCTAGGTAAAGCTACAAACCCACCAAGGCCACCATATATGACACACACAATGACAAGTGGCTGCAAGAAGGGTTGCAACAAAAACTGCTGGAGTATGAGAAGAAAAATCACCTGCTATGTAGAAGACTGTCAGAGATATTTAAGCAAAGGTAGCTGCGTACAGCACCTTGATACCTTGATGACGTGAGCGTGGGGTGATAGGGCATGGTGGGTTACTGCCCGATGTTCTGGGCATGTCTAGGGGATTTACCCTCAGACATGCCCAGACGATCAAAGACTTGGGTTTTGATATGCAATTTAATGCTGAAACACGGAGGCCTTTAGAACAGCTCCGCTATCCTCTGGTCGGATAGTCCTCAAGAGTCACAATAGTTGAGGGTAACTCCCACATGAGAGACTTAATGTCAAACATTATTGCCTGTATTGCTGTAGCATGGCCAACATCAGTGCCTGTACTGATGCGGGAGCTGCATTGATGCCACTATTGAGTGGAGGAAACAGGCTACCCCGCTGGCAATCCACCACAATATTATAGCCAGCCACGTGTAGACGTGTAGATCCCAAATGGCCCTCCCCAGGTGGGTGCGAAAAGTACTACTACTAGCAATCATCCCAGTACCCCTTAGACTGACTATGTTATGAAGTGATTATAATACCAAATGCTATATCACTGGAAGGGCTAATACTTATTCTATTATCAAGTTTTTGATCAATAAACATTATCATTGTTATGACATCGTACGCTCACGATGTTTTCTTATCAAAAGTGATTATTAATATACAGTGTGAAACATTATTTCCAAAACATAAAAGCAGAGTTGTGTGTATATAGGCCTACTGGTATACATATTTACAAGACATAACATCACCTCAGCAAATTATCTTAAATATTGACCGAGATATTGACAAATTCAAGTTTTTCGGTAATGGCCGCCATTATTGGATTCCTGCCAATTTCCAATTTATTTAGTCGATTTGCAATGTTGTGCACCGAGGTTGTGATCCTAAATATATGTAGATATCATTTCAGGTGCTCAAACTTTTACAACACGCCGTATCAGTTTTCCAGAAAATATGATGTTTATCCCTTGGGTAGTAGTTTTGGGTAGTAGTTCTACATACGCTACAAAATAACAGTGCCGTATTATAATGTAAATGATATGTCTATTTATCTCTTTTATCGCTGTCATATACATGTGATGTTTATGGTTTTACTTTAAATCATGTTAGCATGTGAATTCAGAACAGTGTGCGGATGATAACCTCATTCTGGGAGGAAGTTATTCAAATATAACTATGATATAACACAATTTTGCCAAAATATCAAACTATAGAGATCAAAAAGACATCAAAAATCATTTGAAAGTATAATGATGTCTGACATTGTATTCCTTGATCCACAACACCCCAATCTAGACACTAAGATAGCTTAAATATGACATCTAGAAGCTCAGATATCTTGATTTTAGGTTAGGCTGGCGGCCATTTTGAATTATGGCGGCCATCTTGTATTAATAAATATAGTCTTGTGTATGAGATGTAACCCTCTGAAATTAAATATATAATATCAGGCATTCTAATCATCATTTTATCCCCAAAAAGTCCATTTGTGCACTTTTTGCTAAAACGTAAAGGTGGGATATTGTATTTCAATGGTCACGTGACCTATGACCTTCCAATGACCCTAAAAATAACATTGTCGTCGAAATGGCATTATGGGATCTCAAAACCCGAACTTAGGGCCAAAAAAACACATTTCTATGATTGCCGTGATTGTATTCATAGCCGATTACTTTTTTTCGGCGGCCATTTTGGAAATATGCAAATTAGCTGATTAAATATGCAAAATCTCGAATGGTATCTGGCAGATTTAAAATCTACGGGAAAAAATACAATAGAAACCGTTGAGAAAAGTTTGACAGACATGTTTATTAGATTGATTAGGATATATCCCTGTCTAATTCTGCAATGGATGCAAAGCAAAGACAAAGCAGAGACAAAGCGCAGTAGTTGTCTACTTTTCAAGTAAACAGTTTCTGCTGTTTGTCTTTGTACAGCAGAACTGGTATCAAGAGGGCTGTGGGCTTACTTCAGCCCAATGCTGGTTTAATTTTGTGCCAACGTCGTAGACGTTGGAACAACATACAGCAAGCATTTGATTAACGTGTATAAAGCCATGATCAATGGTGACTATATTGTACATGTTTTGAAAGTTTCGCCACAGAATCACTATGTAGATTACATTTCGACCAGGACTCCTGGGTTTCGTCTGTATGGACGCATCACCAAATATAGTAATTTGTTCATTTATTTGATCTCACTTCATCCATGGATCAAATGAATAAATATCCATAACCAGGGCGTTGCGAATTATAAATGTATCAAACAGTTGATGTGTCTCAGTGTGTCAGGTTTTATTTTATTCAGGGGATGCGATGTGTAGGCTACTTTGAACAGTAAGAGAAGAAGAAAAAGCTTTCATTTAAACATTGAATGAAATAAAGGATGTGCAAAATAGGCCGCTGCCTATATGTGTATGCGCATGATGTGCATGGTTCGGGAAATTCACAATAAAACAAAAATTGGACCGCAAAAAAGTGACCACTCTGGAAAAAAGTCTGCTTCGCTTGACAAAAACACAATATTGTCATTAGAATACTACCTCATCATGCCTGAGACGACCATGCACGGTGATATATGGGTCGTCCCCTTGGACAAAATTTGCTCTGACATGCACAGGGTTTATAGTTAAGTTTTTGTTCTGAAAGTGTCTCGTGCTACTGCATGGTGTGTCATGGCGATTCCAGAATACACAGAAAGGCCATTATGACAGAGCGAGAGAGGGAGCATGATAGTATGGAGATGTGCCTGTGAAACTCAATGACCTTGATCTCCTTTGTTTTCACCGAGCTGGCTAATACAATAAAGTATGGGGGAGGGGTCATATATAACCTTGTTTTCACCGAGTGACGTCACTGAGTTTCACAGAATGAAGTACGGGGGAGGGGGTCTTATATAACCTTGTTTTCACCGAGTGACGTCACTGAGTTTCACAGAATGAAGTATTGGGGAGGGGGTCTTATATAACCTTGTTTTCACAGAGTGACGTCAGTGCGTTTCACAGAATGAAGTATGGGGGGGGGGTCTTATATAACCTTTTTTTCATGTTTTCACAGAGTGACGTCACTGCGTTTCACATAATTTGCTTATAGTAGAGCTGTTTAGGAAAAACTTGTTCACTTTTTTCTACAATTATGAAACTTGGCAGGTATGTAAGCAAATGCATCATACTCTTTGATATTAGATAAGAAGACAGGCTCAAACATGAAAAAAATCCAAGATAGCCGCCAAAATGGTTTCAGACTTGAAAAATATATTGTTTTTGTCCAAGTTTTGCTACAGTTGTTTGAAAAATTCCTATTAAAGTATAATAATAACTGTTCAGTAGATTATTTTATAGAGCTGAGTACATTAAAGCATGATGACTTGTTGAAATTACGACACAGACAGGCAATATTGCATCAAAGATGGCAGCCTAAATTAACGCGAAGTCAGATTATCACAATTTCTTTATAATGAACATTTTTTATTGACATGTAACTTTCTTTCTTAAAAATGAAATAAAAATCAAATGAAAAACTTCAAATCCTAAATCCTCGGTGTCCCGAGCTCAGAGGCGCTGCAAATCCGAATCAGGCTCGTTATCATTGTCCGTTTGCCGTTCCAATTCGTAGATCCAGCATACCGGGACGCAGAGGATTTAGAATGGAAAAGCTTGGCCAAAGTTTTTAATTTTTTCCCAAAAAACTGTGAAGATATAGATTTTTTAATCTCAAGAGGGATACAATTCCAGAGCTGGGGGGGGGGCGCAACCGAAAAAGCCTTCTCACCCATTTTAGAACTCACTCTGGGAACAACCAGTTGATCATGATCTGAGGAGCGGAGATTACGGGTTCTGTTTAAAGGTTTAAGCAGATTATATAGATATACTGGCTGACATTTATGTATTACTTTATATGTGAGGGTGCATATTTTGTATTTTATTCTGAATTGAACGGGGAGCCAGTGTTGGGATTTTAACAAAAGTGTAACACAGCAGAATCGTGGTGAACGGGTCACAACCCTTGGCAAGCAGTTCTGAACGATCTGCAGCTTGTTTATTTCGCGACTTAGGCTGTTGTAGAGGATAGAATTACCTGAATACGGTAGTCTAGCTTGCTCGACACTAGTGAAGTTGCTATTGTCTTAGTCACTGCCGCTGTCAAACATCTGCGCAAGCAATGCAAATCACGTATGGTCATATTAAGAAGCCAAAATGTAATCACCGATTTTTTGGTGATTTTAGACCTGGTCATGTCCCTTTAACTTGGACCAAAACATTTGCAAATTTTTATATATATGTTTAAAAACTTATTTCATTCCCAATTACAGTGATTTGACCGGCTGATGAAACAAATTTAGAACGATTACATTGGTGCTCATAGTGAAATGGTTAGCAGAGCTACGTACAGGCCTACTCAAATGCACGCGTCAAAAGAAACATGTCCTAGTAAACACACGACGTTGATCCGATGGTGGGCTACAGTTGGGACAACGTCGCAGACGGTGGCCCAACAGTAGCCCAACATCGGATCAACGTCCCGTGTTTGCTGCATGGGCACATCTATAATTACAGACAATATAATATATAGCTCCAATAAGGACACCGCCACCCCTTCTATGACCGGAATCGTCGTAACCGTTTTTTTTATTTACCCTTTTGATTTACATTTATAAATTAGTTCTTGTGAGTGAACTGAGTGATTAGTTGAAAATAAGTGCACCTAATCGGACATTCGAGTTTTCGGTGCTGGTATAACTTCGTTTTATTTAGTTGGCGGTCATGTGGTTATTTTGCTTTCTGCAGGTCCAATTAAATTTCCCTTCAAATTATTATAATACACCCTAGCTGGAAAGTGAGAAAATCAAACAACCTATTTTTAAGTTCACATTATTTCTCAAATTTAACGTAGTTTTTCAATTATTTGTAAATAGAAGTTGCGTTGGCCATTCCAGCTTCTAACGCATCAAAAATATCACACGAGCATTCAAAGTGTTAATAGATCATTTTGTAATTATTTAGCAGAACGTTTTGACATTTTGGCCCGGCGCTGACGTCACCTATAATAAATACATCATGTGACCTAGCACGATGAACCCGTAAGCACAAGACATTAAAACAATGATGCTTGAATGTTGTCCTATCGTCTCCGACGCTGGTCCAGCATTAAAGCATCATTGTTTCATTATCACGTGTTTCCTGGGTAGGTACGAGATGATGACCGAATTTGCCTCAATTTTGATTTAATGTTAGCCCACCCTCTACGACGCTGTCCCAGCATTAAACCAACATTGGTTCTCGTGTTTATGTATCCATGCACTGTATAACATAGGCCCTTGTTATTTTGTTATCAGGGGAAAGTTACCAGAATTTATTGTTTTGCGAATTGTAATTTTACAACAAAACGTGCTGTAAACAGTGAGTGGTAAACGTCGTTGTCAGCAACATCTTAGTTTTGTGCTTCCACAGCAACAACCCATCAAACACGAGATATTAACCCTTTAAGCGCTGAATTATTTTTTTGTAAAAAACATCGCAAATAAATAGGTTTTTTTTCAATTTGCAATCATCATAAATGTCTTAGTCAGCTTTTTCTGATTCATTTGAATACCTATGTGAGGGGTCTACGACCATTATAAATATTTTTACTCGGGGGATCGACTTTAGTCGTCAGAATCTGCCGTCTACAGACGGCAGATTCTGACGACTAAAGTCGATACTCGCGCTGTAAGGGTTAAGCCTGATGCTAGTTTAATGTTGGACCAACATCTGGGATGATGACCCAACATTACACCAGCAGAGGCTCAATGTTTGCTTGGAAGCCTCAAACATGGGGGTTGCGATTGAGAGCAGTGACCATTATCAGCTCGTTATTATTCACCAAGAAAAAGTTAGGTCCCGTGTTAAAAGAGCAACCTCATCGCGTAAGCATAAATAAAGTAGGTCCTATATCAGGAATTAAGAAACATTGCTATTGGATAAAAGGGTTATATCTGTTACTTTGTAATGATAGAGTACACCCTTTCAATCCCAGGGGGTGGATTAGTGTTATTATTTTTCTATTTTCATTTGTTGGTGAAATCTAAGTTGGTCTTTAAGTTGTGTATTTTTTATTTTTGAGAAATCACATTGATATCACAAAAATCAATCATGACAAATGTAACGATTTACAGCTAAAGTAAATGTCACAACGTAAGTAAACCCAGCTCGACTTGAAGACAATTCGCGATGTTTTGCAAAGTTGGTTAATTTACAGTAGCTATCCATATCCAGACCCCAGACCAAAGCGACGCTGGCCCAACATTAAAACAACATTCGGATGTATCATGTTGTACTGCAGTAATGACCTCATCCGTACGCAGCCCAGTTCGGATCTATCGTCAGATCATCAAAATAAACACTGAATACACGATAGGGTCTAGCTGGTATATGCGCAGCTGATCCCGTTGCTGGAACATTTCCTGGGAAACAGCGAATTTGTGTTTTTGCTTTAAAAATGATGCGACAGGCTGTAGACAAACATGCTACTTCTCTGTTTGATTTCAAAAACAGTTGTATGCCTCGCTAGAAAAATAGATATATGCAAGTTACATTTAGCTGCAGTATGTTGTGGTGTTATAGGCATAAAGGAGACGAAACATAGAACCTATATCCTATGATATTATTATGCTCCTTTTGACTTTCTGTGTACTGAAACAACACTGTCATTACGAACTACATTATCCTGGAGATAACAGAGGATATCATTACAGATCTGCCGAATACTGTTGACTTGTGTAGGCTCTGTAGGTCTCTTATAGGCCTACATGTTATATAAGGAGTCAATATTACATATACATGATATACACTACGTGGATTCTATTTTAATCTCTATTGACTTCCGTCAGTAACAATCGTAGATCAATTATTATTACTTCACCGCTTGGCGACATATGTCGCCTTGCCTTTGATATGTGAATAACAGCAGATATATTGGTCTCTGAAATGTAAACTAGAAGGATACACTCCCGGGATACACTTCACACAGGCCAGATATCATCCACTGAAAGTATCATATGATAACAGAACATAACTCAGTTGTGTGATAACATTTAGGAGGACCGATACACGACGACACCTGGTGGCAGTTTGCAACATCTCTACATGAAAAAGTAAGAATTATTTTTTGCCCAATAACCCTTTGATCGCTACCCAGCAAACATGAGACGTTGGCCCAACGTTGGTTTACTGTTGGGCCAACGTCGTGGACAAGTTACTTACTTGATCTCAACCCACTTAAACTTGGTAGCCGCAACCCACAATTTTAGATAGGTAAATGGCTAATATGAGCCTTTAGTGCTCTTCGGGATCACGGTGGCGCTTTGGCACGACATATTGATTACTGGTATGATTATGATACATCTAAAAGTCAGTTTATTGTTGTACCGGTACGTTAGTAAACGTAGAGGTTAAGTGGGTAGACTGGGAATCGGTGGTTAGTCTGAACTTATTCATGATTGTTCTAACACAGCAAACACAACACATTGGTATAACAATTGTACAACGCCGGCCCAACGTCTTTGACGTTGATCCAAAATTGTATAAATCTTATAGAAATGGTTTTGTGTTTGCTAGGAAGAGATCTAAACTCAATATTATACCACTCATGCCACAATGATATGAAATAGGTCTTATTACGTTGTGTCATTTCTCACTATCTACCGGATGTCATCCGTCAGTAAATTTTTTCAGTGGCATGTTGTCGTGGCTGCAGATAAAATATCTTGGGAGTTTTGTAGTGTTGATGTGACAATTTTCTCTCAGACACTTGTTTTCACCATTTTTATCGCACTCAACTAACTGAGGCACTCTGTCTACATGCAAAGCCATATCCTGACACATTTTATGGACACATGTCAAACATCATCTGTGTCTATTGACATGTCTCCTAGTGAAAGCAGATATGACTTGGAATTAATCTAAGGAGTAGGCCAATACGTCCTTGCAAAAAGAGCATCCGTTGATATACCTGTGTTCGCGAATAAACTATTTAAATGTAACAGTCGCGGAGTCTCTCCCCTGTCGGGCGGATTCAAGCATTCCAACATAGGCCTATGCTAGCTATGTCATTCAAATAACACTGTTCTAAAAAATCACATTGAAAACACTTAGTCTACATACAGATGCTGAGGGTCGTATCTTCCACTCATTTGAGTGACAGATACTACCCTAACCATCGGTATATAGACTATGAAAGCTAGTAGGCCTATAGACCCATTAGTTCCGAGGCGCAATATTTCCATCACATCTATATGCCTACATACATCTGTTGCAAAGTTTCCACTGACAGTGATGTAACAGGTGCGAATCAAGGGGTGGTTATGACTGGTCGACTTCTCCCAAGGATCGCATCCTTCCTCTCTGTGATCGACCAGGCGCCAACACACTTTATGTTTATTAATTGGTAAAGTACCGGTATGCTGTTTTAGCATTGCGCCAACGTCTAGCGACGTCGATCTAACGTTAAACCAGCATGTTAAGCAGCAGATTATGTCGCAGTCCGCGTGAATTCATCCTGAACGTAGACTCAATTGGTGTGGCTGAATCTGACAAAACTGTTATATATAAAATTGGATAAGCTATAAACACTGTAGAACATGTGGACACATAGGGGAGACTGGGGCACCTTGAGACGGAAAAATTCAAACCCCCCAAACATAGATTTAATTTTCTAAATAAAATATTTTGACGACACATATGGATACAGCATCCAGTGGGGTATATTTGAGCAAGAGATGAAAATTTTCAGAAATGTGTAACCTTACATTTTTTAACAAAACAGATTTTCAAAAAAGTGTCTCAATGTACCCCGTACTTGGGCACCTTGAGACACCACATGGGGTACCTTGAGACGCCAGATTAGGTACTTGAAAACAACGCGGATCTAACTAAAATCAAGATTTGAATACCACATATACCTGTACCTAAAGCCTGCAGTTGGCTAATGTTAGATGTTACAGTAAAATATGTGCCTGAAAAAAAGTGGGGGGCACCTTGAGACACTTTCGGGGCACCTTGAGACAAACTTGGGGCATCTTGAGACAGTTTTGGGGCACATTGAGACAGCGTCTCAAGGTGCCCCACCCTGACTGACCTCACATCTGATATCATAGTTCGTGTGTGGGGTGTATTTGAACCAAACCATTATACATAAGTTATAAAGTGATAACACAAGTGGAAGATACCATCAAAATCATAGGGGAATCAAGTATTATGTGATCTATAGAACCAAATATTGATCATCCCAAAAATCTACTTTTCATGTAAAAAATGGACCTAAGCTTACATGCATGCCAAGGATGTCCAATAGTCATTAGCAATAGGGTGGAAAATCGAAATTGGTTAGTTTTGGTATGATTGACCAGATGGCGCACAAATCGCAAAATATTATCTTTGTCAAACAGGCCTGTCTCATGGTGCCCCATGTCTCAAGGTGCCCCAGTCTCCCCTACATTGGGAGACTTTAATTTTTACAGATATTGTGACGAAAAAGGTACTGGAAAATATGGACTAGTCCCTAAATTTTATGAAAAAAGAACAACGATGCTCTGTAAAGCTATTTGCTGAAACATTGTGGAATCCATACGTAATGTTTTGTCTATTCAAAAAAAAAACATTAAAAAAATACACATTTATTGCTCTTATATAAACAAAAGACCAAAATAATTATGCTTTAGTATGGTTTTACATCTAAACAATACTTTGTAATATAAAATGGAAGCAAGTGTTCGATGAAGATTTTTTTAATCCGTCTAATCGACTGTAAACTTCGGTTTGTACAATTAATCTAGCTTTAAAATGATTTTCGCTCGTTTATTTAATGGACTGCTAATAAAGTTATTTTGAGCAGGAGAACATAAATCACGATAGCAATTAATTAGATAAAAATTATGAAAAAAACAATGTCATTTTGCACTACAATCACAGCAAATACCTGATAAACAGTATCGAAAATCATACATCTTAAAGGGAAAAAGGATGTGTTTTTTTAAATATGCTATCGTGACAAAAGATATTTGTCATATTGTCCAAATGTCACAAAAGCAGATTACTAATTTTGTCTCTTCTGTCACAAAAGCACAGTAACGTTCACACTTATAAGATAAACAAACGGCCACACACAACAATCTAATAAGACTAACGACACATGATCAGTTTAGTTTGAAGGATTTGGGCGATTATATAAGAGCATCATGCTCATTTTAAAATTATACAATAGACAAAATGGCCAGATTATATCCCTCACCACAAATTACCTGGCATGTAATTATTGTGATATAGCCTACCGTGACAAAAATTGGATTGAACGTTAAAGGGACTGGCCCAGACTAAAATCATTAAAAAATCGGTGATTTTATTTTGGCTTCTGAATATCACCATATGATGTAAACATGTCCATAGACTAGAACTGCAAAAGTTTTTTAATTTTTCTGCTGCGCATTCACCAGTTAGACTAGATATAGACGACGAAATTCCCGTATTTCTAATTTTTGACATGGTTGTCAATAATTACAAATCAGGAATTTCGTCTCTATATCTAGTCTAACTGGTGAATGCGCAGCAGAAAATTAAAAAACTTTTGCAGTTCTAGTCTATGGACATGTTTACATCATATGGTCATATTAAGAAGGCAAAATAAAATCAACGATTTTTTAATGATTTTAGCCTGGGCCAGTCCCTTTAATTTGATCACTACAGTGCCATACTTTAAGAATTCTGGTTTAGCTTTTGAATCATCAAAAGTCACCTCAAACATAATTAACTGCTGAAATATTAAATGTTGATTTACATAACAATAATAAACTTCTAGAGCCTTTAAGCTGACACCTCAATCTTCCCATTACTAACGTGACCCATTTTAGGACGGAAATGGTCACGATAGCAGTATTGTTTAATGTGAAAAATCCCATATTTAAATAGAATGAGCATATAAAGCAACTACTGAAATTAAAAAAAAATGTTTTTTTTCTAATTATCATTTATTATTGGAAGTGCCATATCCTGAAATACTAAAGTCAATTAGATCAGTATCTCTGACGTTAAATCAACGTTAAACGAACGTTTTTCATCGCTAGCGAGGTGATTCACTGTCTCAGATAATAGATATAGAGCCAGGAAGTATGTACACAGCTCACACATGCGTAGTACATCTGTCCGTGTCGGCAACGCTCACGCGCAAAATGGGCGAAACATTCGACATCTTCCGGCTGGGCGCGATAAATTTCTTGTTCCAATTACTTGGAGGTAAACACCATTGCCTAAACCCATAAACAACGCGTCCAACGACGGCTCGAGAGTATGAGCCTGAACAACCAGTGCTGGAAAAATAAAGCTTTATCTTTATCAGCTATATATACTTTAAAAAATGACAAATACGTGTGATTATCGCTTTAAACATGTTAACCCTTTTACTGCTGAATTGTTTGTGAGTATTTTTCATTCATTTGAAGCTGGAATTGCTGACGCAATTTCCAGCTTCAAATGAAGGCCTATCAAGTTTTGCGCGAGGGACTAAATATTGCTTCACACCGATTTATGCACATGGGGTAACCTAACAATCATGACAATATCGCGACAGAAGGAATACCGAAGTCAGAACTAGTTTTGCGCGAAAATAGAATTGGCTCTAAAAACAGTTTTAGGCCACAAACCACCCTTGAATACGGTTTGGACAAAAATATATCTTTAAATATATGATTTCAGGTGAAAATTGGCCATATATAGATTACCGACCAGCGAGAGCTGAAAAGAATGCATTGAGGAGTTGAAAATATTTAAAGTCTTCTCATCTAGGCCTATAATAAACGAGTGCTTGAGGCAGCCTGAGACAAATATCGTTATTTATAGGGAATTTATAAATATTTAATTTCTAAAAGGGGGGATTATGACACCCACTGACTCCTCCCCCCACCCCTTTCAATCCACACCTTTTTACAGAAAGATGGCGGTAACAGATCGCAATCATCGCGCACATGACGTTGTCATCCACGATGACTGTCTCATGAGCGCGTGCGCAAATGAGTCACGTGACTATAGGGGTCAGCCGGGGTCATCCCCTCAAGCGGTGTATTCTTTATTTGTTCTGGATCGACAGGTGCCTGGATCGCATCAGAGCTCGTCAGGATTCGTAATTTAGCAGATCCCCCGCTGCTTTAATCATTTTGCCTTCTGCGTGATTCCAATTTCCAGAGGCAACGAGCATCAGCAAATAACCCGTTGATCCCCACGCCGTGACACGTTTATTACTTCCCACACTCAGATGCCTATCCCATCAAACACGAGAAGTAATTAACTCAATGTTGGGTTATTGATGGCCCGCCGTCTGCGACGTCGGGCCATCATTACCTCAACATTGGATCAAAGTCTCGTGTTTACTATGATCCAGGCCTAAGAATTACTCTCCGATACGATTATTGTCGTTCTGATTATTGTCGTTCTGCTAAAACAATTTAAAAGACAAAAAGAAAAGTTACTATTTCAACAAGTGTCACTTGTTGGTTAAAATACTAAATTCATAAAGGTTTATAGCTATTTTTAAATGAGTAAAAGGGTAATTTGTGACTACTTTTTCTCTCCATAACGTTTTTATTTTTGTTATGGAGAGACAGAAAATACGCGTTATGAAGAGACGTTTTTTTACTAAATCGTGCATAGCATCTATGTATTATGCTATACTATGATTATTTTTGTTTTTTTCCAAATGAGGTTGTACTAGGCTTGGAGGTTGTAGGGTGCTTAAAGGTTTAATTGACGTATGTATACATGTACATGTGTAAAAAATCGCGTTATGGAGAGACGTTGAATTAAAATACTCACCCAAAGACTTGCACAAACCTTACATTATTTCTAAGCAAAAACACATTTCTTTTACTTTTTTTCACGATTCACTACATGAAGGTCTCGCGCAACTGTTTTGCACCAGACAAGTGATATTTTGGTCAGAAAAAGTATAGATATCACCTGAAAACTAAAAGCGTTACGGAGAGTCGCTGCAACGTGGGACAGACATAAATTGCATAAAAAGTGGTAAAATAATAAAATTATTTTAAAAAACTTGTATATAATCTTATAGGTAGTGTTTTTCACTAACCTTATGTCAGAAAAAATATAATATATTTATTTAAAATATAGGAAGTCTAGAATAAATCGCCTGTTTATGTGGAACTTAGAATGTGGGACAAGGCTTTTTGGCTAAAATTGGCTAAATTTACATAATATTTCTTTCAAAAAACACATTCATGTTAGAATGTTTTGAGTTGTAATATTGCTATATTGTAAAATAAAGGTCATTCATTGCATTTATGTAATCAAAATAAATTAAAATATTCAATAATAAATATAACAAGGTGCGGACAGTGCTGGTGCTTAAAATTATAGAATCCCTCTTATAAGGCCTTTAAAAATATATGAACGATTGTTTTGTACATTTTAGATTTTTTCTATCGAAATAAACAAAACAGTTATGCACCCAAAATGTCAGTCATAGCCTATATATTATATCATTTTTATTTTGATATCTCCGCTTAGTCAATAATGACGTTGTCATAAATACGCCCAGCAGACACAGGACGTTGACACTATGTTGATTTAATGTTGGGCCAGCGTCGCAGTCGTTGGGCCAGCATTAAATTAGCGCACGGCCAATGTTTTGTGTTTTCTGGGGTAGGCTGCATATCAGATGAGCAAGGTTCAAGTTCAAACTAATTTTGACGTTTTATTGATATTATCGTTCACATTGGTAAATGGTAGGCTATAAACGGAAATGCAAAAAGTTTTTAAAATTCATTCACGAAAATCTTATTAATATTGAATAATTCGAGACATTACCCGAGTGACCGATCATGCATCCCTCCTCTCTACCTACATGCACTGTGATGACTCACATTGAGATTCCGCACGTCTTGATAGCCTAGATTTTCAAGACGACTCGCTGCGCTAGGTTCGTCATGCGTCTGTCAATACATCCCACATACTGACCGATTTTGAATCAGTTTTTCTGCCCGGTTGTAAATCACTAGAAACCTAGCAAAAGTCATGGTTTCAGGAGTAAATGTTAATAATTTCGAATTTTTTTTTATACTATTTCAGATTGATGCTGAGGTACGAGAAGGGAAAATTAAATTTAAAAAAGAACATGGAAAAAAAAAATCCAAAAGCGCCATCTTGGAACGACCTATATAAATTGACACGTCATCGTTAAGCCCCTCTGTGATTGGCTGAATCAGGTATTTGGGTCAGGTTGAAAAAACAGTCATGCTACAAATGCGCTACGAGATTTTTTTTTATTTCGAATAACGTTGATTTAAAAGTTGACTATAATTTTTAACAATGCATTTGTTTTTTCTAAAAATTACAAAATATTCAGCATACACACCTGATAACTTGCAATGCTTTGTGATTTTTTTAATATTTGAATATAATTATTTTAAAGTTGTGGATTTATACAGGCCGCTGTAGCGCCGTAGGCCTTGTTAGCGCTACACGTTTTGTATGATGCTGATGTACTGTTCCTTTTATAATTACATAAGAGCCCAATGCTCATTTTAAAATTCTTTAACTTGAAAACGGCCAGGGACAACTTTATGTTGCGTGTCTTATGTTATCGTGAAATAATTTCTCGTGACCATTTTGAAATCGTGACCAGCAGACTAACAAGACTTTGTCAAATACTTTTTTTAGCAAGGGTCTCAAATTTACAATACCAAGTTAAAAGAGTGAATTTTTATTGACATTTTGTGACAGTATATATACAGCTGATTATATTATTAATACAATATTGGTCATATGCCTATGAAAGTTGGGCTCGTCATACCGTGACAAAAATCGGACAAAACGGCAATTTTGTACTACACAAGTGGCCCATTGTTATCGTGACTCGTTTTTTATAAACACAAATGGTCATGATACCATTAAAAAATCCTATATTAAAATGAAATAAGCGTCGGCCTATAATCATGATACAGATAGTGCAATAAAGCGAAGATAAACAAAATTGCCGTCCTTTATTTTGTTTGCATTAGGCCCCTATCTTACTCACAACTGTTAGCAATATATCATTACGATAGTAATTTTGGCGTCTGCGACGTAGGCCCCTACATCGACTTTCAAATAGCCTAGTGGTCAAGATTACGAAGATAGAGCGATCAGTGTTCTTGTTATTCAACGTTTATTTATTGAACAAAAAATACTGTTAGGCCCCTATTGTGACGATTTTTGTAAGATCAGCCGTATGCCAATCCCAGTAAACACACAAATTTGTATATCATTTATACAACGTCGGTCCAACTAGGCTTATATAATGTCATACTTCATGTTTTTTGTTTACTGGGATGTGCCGTAACTTCACATTAGTTTAACCATGTTAACTGACTATCTACGTTTTAAACATTTTGGATCACCCACGGATGGTCATGCTGCAGTAGCTAATCGGTTGTTCAAATCAAACCAACATCGTCGGCATCTGTGTTTGCTTGGAAACCCAAACACGATTGTCTACTTCTACTGCGCCACCAAGTAGGCCTACGAGCACGGTTGTCACGACACTTTGTCATTGAGTACCCTGATGACATCGCAATGTGAGTAGCCTGGTTTAGTCGGGTAGTCATTGAGCTACTGGGAACCCATGGGGACGGCACGTGGCCATTATCATGATTATGACCTTATACAGATTTCTGTGGTGTATAGCCCCCATACAAAGTGTATTCCCTACCACATGCTTAGGGACTTTTATTTGACCCAGTGATTACCCACCGGGAACACGACGTTGTTGCGACGTTGAATTACGTCGTTGACGTTGATTCAACGTCGCAACAACGTCGTGTGCCCTGTGGCACCATTCCAACCAGCTCAGTGGAATGCCCCCTTTCACCTCATGTTAACATATTCTTGCGCCGACCACGTGTTTTTACTACTAGTCACTTGGAAGTAGGTGGGGGTCATGGGTCTGAAAAATAGTTCCGATGATTTTTAGCTAATTTATGCATGAAATATCACAAATTTTGATCTCCCAAAATGTTGGCAAATATGTTAGCTATAAGTTGGTAAGATTTGCAGTTCTCAATATGATATAATAGGAAGTATGTACCCTATTGAATGACCAGAAATGTCTAATATGTGTACACAATGTAGGCTACTTCCTCCTTGCTGTATACATGCTGGGTAATAACCACCCGCTTCCTAACGCTACCGGTGGTTATTAGGCACCGGGCAGGTTTTAAGCCCCGGTGCCGTATATACAATACTGCTGCGTCACCTGGTAAATATTAAACAGTAGATTGACCATTAAAGCGCTAAAGAATTAAAATTTCCAACCACTTGAAGATGTGTCTCGCTGCGGCGACCCACAACTTCAAGTGGGTGAACATTAGCCATATTTGTTTAAATTGGGACTAAAAATTAACAAGCATTGATGTTTAAAAACACTCCTTTCACTCACAATAACAGTAATTTGGTCGGCTACCAGAACAAATAATTAAAAACGACTGTAGTCGTGATTGTGATTAGCAGTGAAGGCCCCTAAAGGGTTAAACCCAATGTGAATCTGACGCAAAGACGGCGTCCTGCAATGTCAATAAAATAATCTGGCTGCCCAGAAGACACAAGACGTTGAATCAATGTTGGCCCAGCGCCGTATATATAAATCTATCGACGTCGGCCATATTCCTTTCCAGCATTTTGTCAGTTCAGTATTTCTGTGCCGTATTCCCAGCTTCAAAAGACATAGAGGAATATTTTCGTGTTTAAAAAATAGAGACTTAAAGGGGCCACAATTCAATCTCCATTTTTCTGAATTTTTTTTAAATAAATAATTTTGTACAGACTTTGCATGAAATATATAATTTACTTCAAGAACTGTTCTATATAATTATGTAATACAATTTGAAATTTTCCGCGCGCTGCCGAAATAAAGAGGGGACTAATTTGTCCGTGACAAAACCTTCAGCCCCCTTAGCTATTGAATGGTCGCCCCTTAAGCGCTATTCGAAATTTGATTTAATGACTTTTTAATATTTGTCTGAATTAAACAGCGCCTTACTTATTTGCTGTAGAAACTTGTTGAAAATATACAGTATTTTAATACAAAGTTTGGTACATTTTTATTGACAATAGCAGATACAATAACCACATACTAACACAGTTTATACGAGTTACAAATAAAGAAACCATTTAGGATACATGGACGCCGCAGAAACAATGTCGTATTGAAATTATTAATGTCGCTTTGTAATATTGAATAATAACACTTAAGACATTACATTTCATTCAGCACAAAACCAATAAAGATCATTCATAACTGCATTATAAAATATGAACGCAATTTTGTTTGTGAACAAGGTCTGATTAGAAGTTGTAATTATAAAACTTGGCCCCTATGCTCATCAGCGCTGTACAACTGTTTCCCTTCGCTGAAAAATTGTCATCATAGGATAGGCCCTAGACATGTGTATGTAAGCATGATGTATAGGACTACACTTTTCAAAGACATGTATTTAACAAGAGTACACTCGACAATAGCCCGCCGCCATTATTCAGCCGTTATCGAGCTTGTCCGATAGCTGTTTATTAGTAGCATGCATAACAAATTTGAGCAGGATAATTGAAAAACTTTTCATGTTATCGCGCCCACAAGGTCAAATTATTGACGTAAAATGCGAAAAATCGCAATAAATCGGCCATTTTTTTTCAGCCATTATTAAACTGGCCATTTGTAACATGAATAACATATTTGGGAAGGAGAAATGAAAAACTTTATTGACGTAAAATGCGAAAAATCGCAATAAATCGGTCATTTTTTTTTTCAGCCATTATTAAACTGGCCATTTGTAACATGAATAACATATTTGGGAAGGAGACATGAAAAACTTTTCAAGTTATCGCGCCCACAAGGTCAAATTATTGATATAAAATGCGAAAAATACATTTTGAATTTTATTGAAATTGTCCGAGAAATGGTCATTTGTGACATGCATTATTTTGGGAAGGATACATAAAAAACTGCGCCCACAAGGTCAAATTATTGATGTAAAAAGCAACAAGAGGTCACCCGGCCACCACAATCCCCCGCACCTCCCGCGTGATAGAAATTTTACAGGGTGCATACTTCCCTAAAGTCTCACATTCTGTTCTACAATAATGATCCACCTATTTAGATTAGCCTACTGTGTATATTACAGATATTGAAGTCAATGATGGTCACAAGTCAGCATTTTTATAATTTGAGCAAGTTGCCATTAAGAGGATACACGGTTGAGACAATGACTCACTTTGCTTCTCCTGTGACGTTTGAAAACTTTAATAACAATCAGCCCATTTTGTTTGTTGTCTGCCATTTTGAATTTATGCAAATTTGGACCGAATGTCCGGTACTTGAAAAAGTTGAAATCATATTATTTTTTGGATTGGAAAAGTTAAAGAAGTGTACAGATAAGTTGTATCATCATGATTTTCCAAATTATGCCAATTTTGAAGGTTAGAGCATCTAACTATCTGGCACGGTTTGTCCGGTATCAGGCATATCAAAGTTAATTATGGCCGATAATCGGCCATTTTGAATTTGATCAAGTTGAAAATTTCCAGAGCATATCCCTACCTGAAACCGCACATTTTTTTTGTTAGTAATAGTCCAGCTACATGGCACAGTTTGTCAGATATCAGGCATATTAAAGTTAATTATTGCCTATAATCGGTCATTTCTAATTTTATCAAGTTAAAATTTCTCAGAGCCTATCCCTACCTCAAACGGCTCATTTTGTTTTATAGTAATGGTCTAGCTATCTGGCACGGTTTATAAAATATCATGCATATTAAAGTTAATTATGGCCGATAGTCGGTCATTTTGAAATTGTTCGAGTTGAAATTTCTCAGAGCAGATATCCCTACCTGAAACCGCACATTTTGTTTTATAGTAATGGTCTAGCTATCTGGCACGGTTTGCCAAATATCAGGCATATTAAAGTTAATTATGGCCGATGGTCTGACAAGTATGTAGGTAAAATTTCAAAAACCCCAAAAGGCACATCTACACACCCTAAGGGATGTATGTGTCAAAAATAAAGAAATCCATGCTCGAAGTTTTGCCACAACATCAATAGAATAGATTAATAGAAAAACATACAAAATACAAGGTACTACTGTACTACCTCTAGATTTTTTGCCAATAAGTTTTTCTTTGTTTTGGTGCGAAATAAAATTAATCTATCTTACGCCTTTTTGTGGGAAATAGCCCATATACTATTTAATAATATCGGAATCAGATGAACTCAATATTTGCCGAGATATGATACAAAATAGGAGAAGGGATCACAACAGCAATGATAAACTGAGAAGCTATGTGACGCAGCGAGCAGCAGGAATATGGAATAATCTCCCAGAGGCTATGGCAACAGCAATAACATTTAAACATAGGCTTGTTCAGAAGACCTACTGGGAAAATCACCCACTTGAGCACACTATAGACCATGACTAGTAGGCATTTACAATAAGAACACAACATATCAATAGCTATTATAGAACATAATTATATCACATAACACCAACGAACCTTTTTTGACAAAGGTAGGCCTACCATCCTATTAACTGTATAGTTGTACAATGTTACTTGACCATTCAAACCTTAGTAGGCCTATACATACTAGACACAATATCTGTGATATTGGCTGTGATACAAATACCCTTTTCTGTAATGGCGGAACATTTTGCCCCGGTTTACCGTTTTCGGACAATTCTGTTTTGGCATCAAGATACATAGGCTAATATTATGAATAATTGTGCGTTCGACGAGATTCTATTTTATGCCTTTTATGGAATATAGCCCATTGACTACATGTGACCTAAGATTTATATTTCGTTTCTTTTTATATATGCGTTCACATTAAGTTTTGGTTCAACACCCATCACACACTTAAATTGTTATTTTCAGCTACTAATTTGATCAGATTTAGGGTATTTTACAGCACACTTTTGGTCACATGACCATTATCCAAATATTACCACAGTAGGGATCCCGTAGGTCTAGTTCAAATTACACAGGTCATGCATCACTTATGACTAGTTTATTTTTTTAAATATATATAACATAGGCCTTAAGATTATTTTTATAATTATTTGTTACCGTGTTTAACAACCCACAACGTTTGCAAACATGATATCTTGAGTGAGACTCATAAAACAAAATAATAATAAACAGAGAAGTTCTATATTCCGTTATGAAATTTTTGCGGCGCAACATTGTACCAAATACTCTCCTAGTTAGGCCCAGAGTGCCGAAAAAGTCTAAAAAAGAATTTTAAGTAATTGAAATGTAAAAAAAATCATTATTTTGTTTCTGCATTTCAATTTCATTATTATGTAGGCCTACCATGGAATTAAATCGATGTAATTTAAAACGTGCTGTAAAATTTTATTTTGCAATAGGCTTGCACAATGTTCACCTACAATACATGATGATATGTTCCCAATTTTTTCCAAAACTGTTCCAATTGTCCAACTAAATGTGGGGTGGGTGTTGAACGAAAATATTAGTTATCATACTTATCAGCTCCTTAAACCGTTGCTTAAACCTTGCAATTATTTTTGTATATACTATGGAGACCAAAAGGGTTTTTTTCAATTTGAAATCATCACAAATGTCTCAGTTGACTCTTTCTGAATCATTTTAATACATATATGTTATTATGATTATGTGTCTACGGCCATTCAACAAGCTTACTCTTGCATTGCGGTGGTCGACTTCTACAGACGTCAAGTCCTAACGTATACAATCCCCACGCTATATTAAGAGAATAAACCTCCAAAAACTGCTAGCCACTTGTAAATAAACAAACACAGTTGATAATTGAGTCACTATAGCAGGACATAATGTCTAACCATGCATACTGATGCGAGAACGTGTCACATGGTCCTCAGTCGGATTTCTGAGTTGAAATGTTATCATAAAATAGCAATAAAATATATATGCTAGTTGTGAAAACATGTGCTGCAGAAATAAAATTCTTTGTTGACTCGAATTCTTAATTTGAGTCTGATTCATCGGTGGGCTTCAGTGGCGGATCCAGGATCTGAAAAAAAGAGGGGGCACCCGGGGTTTGGCCCACAAGATTTCTTGTAAATTTCAGCCCATTTATGGGACTTTATTTGCCGAAAAATAGGAGGCGCGCGCCTCCTGTGCTCCCCCTGGATCCGCCACTGGGCTATATAATTAAATTATATAGGTTTGACAATGTGATCATTCTGTGTCAGAAGAATCGAGTGCCACTTTTGGAAGTTCTCGTTGCTTCTTAGGACGTCCCCGTGGGTTTCCTGTTGGGACATGAACCACGTGAGGGTACGGAGCCTTAGAAGCAATGCCATCAGCTGGAGGACGTCCTCGGGGCTTTCCAGTAGGGGCATATGACTTATGAGGAGCCGCGGAAATTCCGTTTTTGGGAGGACGTCCTCGTCGCTTTCTAGTATATGCATACTTATAAGGTTCACCATTTTCTTTTTCTACGAGACGCCCCTTAATTTCAACAGGGGACAAAGGTGGTAGAACTCTTCCCCATTTCTTTGTGGGAGGGGATGTTGAAAGTTTTTTTTTCTCTAGGCTAGGCGGTTTGTAAACATCTTCTGCATTATCATCTTCAGATGGCGAGTATTCATCTTCAGATTCTGATGAAGTGATTATTTTTTCAGAAATTGAAGATGTGTCATCATCTTCAGACTCTGATCTCTCACTTACTCTCTTGGCTGGTTTTGGTGATTTTAAAGGTGGTCTTCCTCTCCCTTTTTTTGAAGGAGTGTATGAAGTTTCATCATCTTCAGACTCTGAACTCTCCTTGACTCTCTTTGCTGGTTTTGGTGATTTTAAAGGTGGTCTTCCTCTTCCTTGCTTTGAAGGAGTGTGTGAAGTGTCATCATCTTCAGACTCAGATATATCGCTTACATTCTCCACTGGGGTTGAAGACTTTGAAGGTGGTCTCCCTCTACGTTTCTTTGGTGAAGTATGTGGCGTGTCATCATCTTCAGACTCGGATCCCTCCATCGCATTCTTCGCTGATGTTGAGGACTTTGAAGGTGGTCTCTCTCTTCCTTTCTTTGGTGGAGAATGTGGCGTGTCATCATCTTCAGACTCCGATCCCTCCACTACATTCTTCTCTGGGGTTGAAGATTTTAAAGGTGGTCTCCCTGTCTTCGATGAATTATGTGAAGTGTCATCATCTTCAGATTCTGAGCTCTTCTTTACTCTCTTGGCTGGTTTTGGTGATTTTTTTAAAGGTGGTCTACCTCGTCCTTTCTTTGATGGAGTGCATGAAGTGTGATCATCTTCAGATTCTGAGCTCTCCTTCACTCTTTTGACTGGTTTTGGTGATTTTGAAGGTGGTCTTCCCCTCCCCCTTCCTTTCTTTGATGGACTATGTGGCATGTCATCATCTTCAGACTCCGATCCTTCCACTACATTCTTCGCTGAGGTTGTAGACTTTGAAGGTGGTCTCCCTCTTCCTTTCTTTGGTGGAGTATGTGGCGCTTCATCATATTCAGACTCCAATCCCTCCATTACATTCTTCGCTGGGGTTGACAACTTAGAAGGTGGTCTCCCTCTTCTTTTCTTTGATGGACTATGTGCGTCGTCATCTTCAGACTCGGATCCCTCCATCACATTCTTCGCTGGGGTTGAAAACTTTGATGATGTGTCATCATCTTCAGACTCTGATCTCTCCCTTACTCTCTTGGCTGGTTTTGGTGATTTTAAAGGTGGTCTTCCTCTCCCTTTTTTTGAAGGAGTGTATGAAGTTTCATCATCTTCAGACTCTGAGCTCTCCTTGACTCTCTTTGCTGGTTTTGGTGATTTTAAAGGTGGTCTTCCTCTTCCTTGCTTTGAAGGAGTGTGTGAAATGTCATCATCTTCAGACTCAGATATATCGCTTACATTCTTCACTGGGGTTGAAGACTTTGAAGGTGGTCTCCCTCTACGTTTCTTTGGTGAAGAATATGGCGTGTCATCGTCTTCAGTCTCCGATCCTTCCATTACATTCTTCGCTGAGGTTGTAGACTTTGAAGGTGGTCTCCCTCTTCCTTTCTTTGGTGGAGTATGTGGCGCTTCATCATCTTCAGACTCCAATCCCTCCATTACATTCTTCGCTGGGGTTGACAACTTAGAAGATGGTCTCCCTCTTCTTTTCTTTGATGGCCTATGTGCGTCGTCATCTTCAGACTCGGATCCCTCCATCACATTCTTCGCTGGGGTTGAAGACTTTAAAGGTGGTCTCCCTCTTCCTTTCTTTGGTGGAGTATGTGGCGTGTCATCTTCAGACTCGGAACCTCCCATCACATTCTTCGCTGGGGTTGAAGACTTTGAAGGTGGTCTCCCTCGTCCTTTCTTTAATGGAGTAGGTGGTGTATTATTATCTTTAGACTCTGATCCCGCCATTACATTCTTCGCTGGGGTTGAAGACATTGAAGATGTGTCATCATCTTCAGACTCTGAGCTCTGCTTTATTCTTTTGTCTATTTTTTGTGATTTTAAAGCTGGTCTCCCTTTCTCTTTTTTCAATGGAGTATATGAAGTGTCATCATCTTCAGATTCTAAGCTCTGATTTATTTTTTTTGCGGGTTTTGGTGATTTCAAAGGTTGTCTCCCTTTCTTTGATGGAGTAAACGAAGTGTCATCATCTTCAGCCTCTGATATATCGCTTACATTCTTCGCTGAGGTTGTAGACTTTGAAGGTCTCCCTCTTCCTTTCTTTGATGGAGGATGTGTGTCGTCATCTTCAGACTCCGATCCCTCCATCACATTCTTCGCTGGGGTTGAAGACTTTGAATGTGAACTCCCTCGTCCTTTCTTTGATGGTGTAGGTGGTGTATCATCATCTTCAGACTCTGATTCTGAGGAAGAAAACTTTGAAGGTTTTCTTCCTTTTTCTTTCTTCGAAGGGGTGTGTGGTTTGTCGTCATCTTCAGAAGCTCCTGCTGGAAGCAATTCATTAGAATCAGATTCATTAAGCGATATGTCCATCGCTTCTTTCGCTGGGCTTGTTATTTTAAAGGTGGTCCTTTTCTCGCTCCCTTTCTCAGGGATGGAGGGATTTTATCAGACTGTGCACCACTTTCTTCCGCAGAGCTGGGTGCCAATGAAGATAATTTTTTCTTGGAAACCGACAATGTTTTCCACCTATTTTTTCATTGTGTTAGGAAAGTTCCCTCTTCTTCTTTTTGGTAATCCAAGTGGTAGAACAGTCTAAATAATGTTTCTTGATTAGAGCTGAACTTCACTTTTGATGTTTGACTGGAAACAAAATAATACATTTGTGATAATGAACCTTTTGTGAAATTATATGTACATTTATATTATAATCATTATAGTATTAGTCAAACTGGAAAGGTGATTTTGCGTTGTTTGTATGACTCCACCATGTAGGCCTACTGTACCTCATCTCCTCTAGATGTAACGTTTTCGGAGATACTGTGATGACAAAGTTTGATGACTAATATAGCTCCAGGTCACCCATTTCGAATCTAAAAGGTTTTATCAGTGCTATGGATATCAAAGTGATACAAATAGTGGAAACCGAGACAAAAAAGATGACACATTTTCCTTTGTCGATCTGTGCGACTTGGAAAAAGGTCCAGGTCAACCATCTTCGAACTTAACCAAGTAGGCCTATATGAAATTGATAGACCTAAAATTAGTAAAAACCAATATATTGGGATGACAAAAGTTATCTACAGGTAACTTTGACAAATACGGATACAAATTGTAGGAGAGGAGATGAGGACTGTAGTCAGGATTTTAGTGTGGGGTGTCGTTTTGAGCAAAATATATATATTTTTCTACTTTTCTCACTGCCACGATGGGGGGGGGGGGATATTTGTTTTTAAATATGAAAGCCTATATTGTGCATTTCCTGCCTCAAGCACAAACTGTGTTTTTAATTACCGAAGTGTTTATTCTTCAAACATTGTTAAAGTGCTCAATCAACCGATATGGGTCTAGTCACACTAAACTAGGCCAGTGGCTGATTCCGAGGGTCGTCGTGTTTGAACACATTTTATTGATATTTATTTCACCAACATAATATTTGGTGGGCAGGAAATAGACACTATGGAGAGTACTTTTCATAAAAAATGTCATTTATTAGCTCATTATTTGTGACTTTGTTGTTAAATTATGTCCATGACAAGTGCGTTTTTCCCTATGTCAAACGTTACATCGCCAGACATCACATTTTGAGAGGATAATTAAAGGTCTCTGTTTACCGCATACTTAGCTGTTTTTCATCAAATTATGTGCAATGAAGATCAGAGTTGAATTTAAGACCACAATGGGGGTAATTTACTGGTTTTTACATAGTTTTTATGCGTTCTGAACACAAAGGTAACGTACGTGACGTTCGGTCAAAGATTTTTGACCTCCCAAAAAGTACTCATCATTTTGTGTAATTTCTCTGAAATGAGATAACAGATATAAAAACTTGTACTCTGAAGTCTCAAGTGTTATTCCGATGAAAGGCCATCTGTATTATATAAGCCTTGGCTTTTCAATAATCATTTGTATGTTTCTTTCCTTGGTGTCTCTTTCTGTCGACCTTGTTTGTTTTAACATATCACCATGTATCAGATCATCTCTTCACATCAATTTCACCAGCTTAGCTATTATATCCCCCATTTAAAACGAGAATTATGTAAGCATCACGTACGTGACCCTGAAAGCACCAGGCTCAGAAAAAAACATTTCCTGAGCTCCACATCGAGCGAATTGACTTGCAACTTCTCAACAACAAACTACAGATATTGTACTATCAGAAAATGCAAAAAAATAATATATAATGTGTTTCAATTTTGTCTTATCATGTAACACTTTTAGCCTAGTTTAGTGTGACCAGACCCATATATAGTAGGCCTAGCTTTTTTATCTCTGGTTTTGGTGCGGGAAACAAAATGACCTGCTATGTTCACATATTGGCATTGTTCAATTAGTAATCAATCTTCTGTTATTTTATCGCAATATCCATTGTTTTACTATGGCAATGCCTTTTAACATGATTTTAATTCTGTATGTGATACCATGTAAATTGTCGAGTGATCTTAGCAAATTAGCCATCTTGTACATGTATGTATACATGTACATATATTCTATCATTGTTATGACAAATATGTCAGTAATGACTTTTCTTTATGTCAATAAAATGTCGATCTATCTATCTGTTAACAAGAGCCCACTCGAGTCGTTATTTCTGCTAGTGCTCACCAGAGGGTTCTAGCACTTAAATTCCCACATATAGTCAACCTTTTTTTTAAGTAAACAAGATTTGATTTATGGACAAAGATAACTGTAATACAAGTACAAAATAAAATGTCACAAATAAATGACACAACATTAGGATGTCTAATAACCTTGGTCTAAAATTAAATAGTGCTAGCAGATTATTTTTGTCATTATTTTCATCCATATAGAGTGTCTTTATAACGGTAAAGTTACCGTATAATGATCTGTCTTTATCATTTTAAAATTGCTTACTATTTAAGCCATACCAGTAAAGATAAAAAAAGGTTTTATAGTACGCATCTCTAAAAGTGCTAATAATATAATATGTTACTTGGCTATTGCACACTGATGCTTGCCATAGTATCAATCATATAGGCATACATAACATTTAAATTCGTAAAATCTGAATTTTTATGAAAATGTCTTCACCGTTCCGCTCAATTTTTTTGAAAATGGCCCATCTACCATTCAATAGATATATATCATAATGCTGAGCATTGAAAAAGTATATTTCATGCTACATAAATATGTAAACATGAATAAATTACTTTTTGGGCATGTGAGCGCTCAAAAGAAATCATGACATTTAGATATATATCATAATGCTGAGCATTGAAAAAGTATATTTCATGCTACACAAATATGTAAACATGAATAAATTACTTTTTGGGCATGTGAGCGCTCAAAAGAAATCATGACATGTTGACTAAATATTATATTAGTTTGTAATATTTTGCAACACATTTAGCCTTTAACGTTACATTATTATATAGTTTCAGATGTGATAACTTCACAACATGTTATGAAGGCCTACTGTTTATAAAAAGGCCTAAGGGGCAGACCATTTAATACAGGGGGGGGGGATATGTTTGTTCTTCTTAACCAACCAATTTTTTTTCCTTTCAACAAAAAAACAGCTCCATGATCAAAAACAAGATATAACAAACTCTTTTCCAGGACATGTTTCCGGCAGACTTGTAAAGATCTGGTGGCTGTCAACAATCTATTTTTTTCTCACACATGAACAAACTATTTTTCACCACACTTTATAGAGAAAACTATTTTTTGGGCCAACTTTGTGAACAAATTATTTTTTTTTACAAAAAACATAAGCCTCCCCCTTGGTATTAAATGGCAGGCCCCTAACTGTTCAGTTTAAGGGACTTTACCACAACCTATAGTTTAAATCTTTTTTTTTTTTTAAATGTCTGAAACATATATATTTTAATTTTGCATTCAGTTATTATTAGATTAAGGTATTCCCCCCCCCCCAAAAAAAAAGTTGATGCCCCTGGCGAGGTTCGACTTTGTGAAAAAAACGTTACTAAAAAGAGGTGGTCGGTTAGTCCTTGCCGTGGTCGTCCCTTACTTAACGTTTGACAAAACTTCCAGACACATTTGGGAGAAGCTTAGTCCCTTTTGAAAATATAATTAATTTTTTTATTGTATGACCATATATATGCATCCTATCCGGTAATATAATGTCTGAATCAATTGGTTGGGATGAATAACGTTTGTACCTAAAGAACTGTACTAGTACTTAGCAATAAACCATTTTGCTGGAAAAATAGACTATTGCGCTTGCGAGTGGTTTCTTGCATTGTGGCACAAAATATCAGTAGGGATTTTGACCTTTGGGGTCGATTGTGATTGGTCTTGATTGTAACCCAGGCAAAAATTTTACCCCTGCGGGTTACGGCTCCAATCTGAGATGGGCATCAAGCACAAAATTAATTTTCCATAAGACAAGAAGATACCTTTAATTTACTGTAGATCTGATAATAGTCGCGAGGATTTAATTTTCGCGAGGACAAAGTAGCGAAAATTATTATTATAATAGCGCGAAAAACTGCCAGATCTACAGTAGGCCTATTTCATTCTGACCTCAGCGAGGGGTTTACCTGAGCGACATCTATGTGTGGAGAATGGGCATATTTAACTGGTTTTGTGTAGTAGTCGGCTGGGGTTTTTTTCCTATGTAGGAATTAAAATTACATAATACGTGCTAATTTATGAGTGGCAATATAGCTATGCTGAAAGTTGAACAAAAATGTTTCTTTAAAATCAGAGTTTTATCATTAAGCAGCTTTCAGGTACAAGGCCATTACAAAGGATATAGGTCTGTGTCGAAATAACAAGATGCATCCCAGCAAACACGAGGCATTGAACCAATGATGTTTTGATGTTGGGCCGAAGTCGGCGGGCCAGCATTAAAACAACAATGGGTCAACGCCTAGTGTTCGCTGGGATAGGCCTACATGACTGTATTGACGATGTAGGGCTAATCTATATATATATTAGGGATAACTCAACCTTATCACCTAGCCTCGCCTCATTATTAAGCTTTGTGTCATTAAACGGCTTGATACATTTTCAAACCAGTCACAATAGTAATTTTAAATAAATGTTCATATAGTATTGCGGCTGATTCTGAAAATTAGGATTTTGCTGCACCCCAGAAGAACATACTTGTAGGTTTTATGGTACATTCTAGCCGTTTCTTTGGTTCACCTGTTTTTATTTTAAAACCATTACCCCTTTCAAAAAGTGTCCGAAAGACACTTTGATGACCATTCCCTGCAGTCGGCCATTGCCATTGATATGCAAGCGGTACAAAATGTAGGAACACATAATATATTATGTATGAGCAAATATATCCTCTATAAGCCTGTGTGACTTTGAAAAATAGGTCAAACTCACATTTATATCTTCGAACTTGACCCTATAGTTTACAAATCTATCATTGGAGGGCATATATTATATGGATTCCGATATGAAAGATATATAAATTGTGAAAAACTGTAAAGAACCGAGATATTGTGATGACAATTTGCATCGCTATGGCAACCACTGAGACCTTGAAAATAGGTCAAAGTCACCCATCCTTGAACTTTACCTGTCTTTTATGAAGTATATCACTAGTCTCTATATGGAACTAGTGTAGGGGTATATTCATTGAACAACCGGACGAATGAACGGACAGACAGCCAGAGACAAAAATCCTTCTCAAAGGCGGTGGCATAAAAACGTCTGCATTCGTTTATTTTATTACTTGGCTTTGAAAAATTTGGGTGCTAGTTTGGCTCAACGTCGTTTATTTCAAATAGGACATCATATTTGGATATATTTTGACTCTAAGACACGAGCTTGTTTGATATTATGCCTTGGCATCTGCTTTGGTGCACAGGTGAAATTTCATAAATTTTTACATCATTAGTTATATGGCCGTCGCTAAAGTTTGCAATGTTCTAACATGCGTTTGACGAGCCAAGTATTGGATTATATGATAAAATCACCAGATTCGTACCGAATTTACTAGAGCAGTCAGTTTTTTTTCTGTCAGTTTTTCGATTTGGCTTACATTCAGGGTTTAATGTCAAAATTTATAGGCCTACCTCAGGTAATTAACCCTTTAAACGCCAAATTTTTTAATCTGAATTTTCACCCACTTGAAGTTGTGTCTCGCTGACGCGACCCACAACTTCAAGTGAGTGAAAATTATTCAGATTTGACAATATGGAGGTCAACTGTTTTCAAATATTGCTGATTGATGTCACATTTTATCTTTACCGTGTTTAAAAGGTGGTACTTAATGTGCTAATAAAAAACGAAAATCCGAACATATGCGGCACCGGCGGTTAAAGGGTTAAATAATGAACATGAATTACAGTGGATCATAGTCATTGAGAAACGTTAAAATCATCAGCTGCAAATAAAACCCAGGAAGACTTTTGTACAAATTCATAATATTTTTTGACAATATCTGATACAACACATAATTATATCAAAAGTAAATGCATTAAATGCTAGAGTGACAACAACGAAAGACAAGTTAACTCCACAATTACAACACTTTTAAAATGTGCCACTTTGTAATGACGACTAGAAGCATCTAAACATATATGTATACAATGCTATACTATCACATCTGTATTTAACATGTTTAAGTGCGTTTTTTTTAAACGGAAGTAGTCCTCCAATCAGCCACTTTTTATCACGCTCACCTGAGATTGAGATTCTTAATCACAGGCGAGCGTGGATTTTATATAGGCCTATGCAAAATGTGTCATGGGTTATCATTGCGTAACAGCTCAAGTTTGATTTTTAAAATAAGGAATCAAATTTTGAAACTAAAAATGACCTTTTACGAGAACTGCTTATAATTAGAACATGCATAACAAATTTGTACAGGATATATCAGAAACTTTTCAAGTTATCGCGCCCAGAATGTCAAATTATTGATGTAAGATGATATTTTGAATTATTGAACTTGACCTGAGAACTGGTCTTTAGTAACATGCATTTATCACAAAATTGGGAAGGATACATGACAAATTGTTCACGTTATCGAGCCCACAAGTTACCGCCGATGGCAATGAACTTCAATTGCAATAGATCACCCTCTTAAGAACAGTTAATAATAAGCCTGAAGAACAGTTATTAACCCTTTCAAGTCTGATTTTACCATTGTCATCTTCATCCACTACAAGCCGCGAATTGCTGTCGCAATTCTCGACTTGTAGTGAATGAAGATGATTCGAAGTGGTGAAAATGTGAAGAAAATTGTCATGTATTGGTAAGCCAGTTCCATGGAAATTTCCATTCTAAAGCCTAACTTAGTTGTAGGAAAATTAAGTCTGTTTTTAGTGATGTAAAATGATGCTTTAATGCATCGTGAGGGCTTAAAGGGTTAATTAGCCCTTTCAGTGTGGGGACCGACTTAAGACCTCAGAATCAGGTGTGACGTCTGGAGTCGATCCCCACACTAAAAGAATTAAATATGTATAAACATGATAAAGGCGGTAGCTCCGTAACATAGGTATTCAAATGAAGCGGAAAGAGCTAACTCAGACGTTTATGATGGTTTCAGATAGATAAAAACACATTTAGTCATCTTCATCCACTACAAGCCGCGAATTGCTGTCGCAATTCTCGACTTGTAGTGGATGAAGTTGATTTGCTGTGGTTTAAAAATTAAAGAAAATTTGTATGTATTGGTAAACTAGTTTCATGGAAATTCTCGTTCTAAAACCCCTGGTTGTAGGGGAATTAAGTCTGTTTTCAGGGATGTAAAATGATGCTTTAATGCATCGTGAGGACTTGAAGGGTTAATCAATGGTTCTTCAGTATTAGGACTCATAGAGTCCACCAATCACTCTCGAAATTTGGTTCAAAATTGTCACATGTGCACTGCATACATTTCCGCACCCCCCCCCCCAAACGTATATAAAGGGTTGATTATATGAGCATCAAAAGGTCATAAAAAAATCACAAAGCTATTTACTATATTTGTTTAGAATATAACAGGCAGAAGATAATAGACTTGGATTGATTAATGATATCTGGAAAACAACTGTAGCAGTTGCTGATCGTCTGGAATAGAGTGAATGGCAATGATGACTGTTTACTTTGTTCGTACCGTACACATAAAATAAATGTCCCATAATTACATTATGCTTATTAAACAAAATTTAATGATAAAAAAATGTTCATAGGCATACAACAGGCTCATTTTAGCTATCACATATTCCCGCACATCATACAAAAGACCATTAAGCTACATGTACTAAGTTTGCAGTTTGTGAACGATACAGTTTGCAATTTTCACGATTTGATGAAAATAAAGGTGTGAATTGCAGTACCGCATCTGACCATTCACCTCTTCAGCCACACATCTAATTGTCCCTTTCGTTAGAAGGTGTTAAACAGCCATTTGTAAAAAATATTATACAGCTCATCCACAACAATGATGGCTTTTGTTTTGAAAGAATTATGTCAAAATGTTTGAACCCATGCAGGTCATTATTGTGTATTATGTGACCACATGAACATTGTGATTAAAGGAGTGTATAAATGAAGAATTTTTATTGTTACTATCCCATGCATTTTAACAGTTGGGATCACAGTAAGTGTGTAAAGAATATTTTTTGGCTGCAGCAGGGCTTAAAAGAGTCAACCACACTATCAATCACCAATTATGGCGCTACACTACATACATGATGAGCCATAGATTATTTGTCGATATTAATGTTGTCTTTACCAATTGAATTTATAAATTATCCTCAGTATCATTCTCTTGAGGAACAATTTTGTCCTTGGGGCGACGTCCTCGTGGTTTTCCAGTAGGAACATAAACAAATGGAGCAATTCCGTCTTTAGGGCGACGTCCTCGTGGCTTTCCAGTGGGTACATAAACTGGGAAACTGGCTAATTTTTTTTTTTTAGGTACGTAAGGTTTTTGAGGAGCAATTCCGTCCTTGGGGCGACGACCTCGTGGTTTTCCAGTAGGGACATAAACAAAAGGAGCAATTCCGTTTTTGGGGCGACGCCCTCTTGGCTTTCCAGTAGGAACATAAACAAAAGGAGTTGTTCCGGGTTCGCTTGGACGCCCTCTTGGTTTTCCAGTAGGAACATAAACAAAAGGGGCGCTTCCGTTTTTGGGGCGACGCCCCCTTGGCTTTCCAGTGGGAACATAAACAGTAGGTTTTGCAGGAGAAATTCCGTTATTGGGACGACGTCCTCGTGGTTTCCCAGTAGGAACATAAACAAAAGGAGGATTTCCTTTCTTCGGGCTACGTCTTTGTTTCTTCCCAGGTGGTCTTCCTCTTCCTCTCTTGGAAGAAGTGTGTGGCGAGTCTCCATTTCCAGACTCTCCTGAAGACATTCCATCAGATTCAGATAAGATCCTTACTTTCTTTGCTGGGGATGGCAAATGTGCAGGTGGTCTTCCTCTCTTTGAAGGAGTGTGTGTCGGGTCGCTATTTTCAGACTCTCCTGAAGACATTCCATCAGATTCAGGTAAGTTTCTTACTTTCTTCGCTGGAGATGGTGACTTTGAAGGTGGTCTTCCTCTTCCTCTTTTTGGAGGAGTGTGTGGCGGGTCGCTATTTTCAGACCCTTCTGAACACATTCTATCAGATTCAGATAAATTCCTTACTTTCTTCGCTGGAGACTTTGCAAGTGGTCTTCCTCTCCCTCTCTTTGAAGGAGTGTGTGGAGGGTCATCATCATTGAACTCTGATGTATTGTTTTTTGGTTTTGGAGATTTCAAAGGTGGTCTTCCCCTTCCTCTCTTTGATGGGGTAATAGGTGTATCATAATCAGACTCAGATTCAGAAGATGATGCTGTAGCGATCTCATCAGAGCTAGTTGACACTGTGGGTGATTTATCTTGTTCACTCATCTTCGACCACACGGATTTTCTTCCTTTATACTTTTGCTGAACAAGGAGACTTGATGTGTTTTCCTTATTTTGCTAGTCCGTGATGTATATTAACCTTTGTTTGGTTAACTGGAAACAAAATAAAAAAACTATGTTGGAATTCTGTAAAATATTATTATGGGTAATTGACTCAAATCAGTAAATGTATAAAATATATGTTGTCCACAAAATACAAAACAATGTAAAGAAAGCCTCTAGAAATACATTTGACCCTCTTGACATCCACTTTTTCATCCCGTGAGCATTTAAAACAGGTTAGATCAAGTTATATGACCCCCCACGCCGTGACCTGAGTCGCCTCATGATTTTCAGCCACTTTTACTAATGAATAAATTTACTTTTGAGGTCCTGTGACCAAGGTTCACGTGTGAGAAAAACGTCATGAATCCTGAAAATAAACCCCCAGAAATAGCAAATTCCACACAGTACACTGGAATTCAGGTTCTATTTTGCCCACCTGATGATCCTTAAATTGTCAAAAACTCAACTTTACTGTCTCTAAAACACGACAAACTCTGTGATTTGTATTGAGAGGTTGGGTTATACATTAAATCTGCTGTCACGACATAACCCGGGGTAGGGGTTTTGTCAAGTGGAGTTAAAAAAAATCCAAAAATCAGAGAAAAACTCGGAAGTGGGTGGGTGGGGCAAGCCCCAACTCGGATTTTTTTATTTTAATTTCTTGGAGATTTTCTAACTTGACAAGACCCCTTATTCAAAATTGCAGTAAGACCCCTTATTCAAAATTGCAGTATCACGACGAAACCCGGGTTACAACGCCAATCCATGTCAGACCGTCATGGATAATATATATATGGTTGTAGGAAAGGGTTGAAATATTCTGTGAGGAGAGGTAAGGCGGTGGTTCCTGGAAGGGAGGGGTACATTCTAGGAGCCACGGTCATCCACCCAGGGGTATGGTATAGGCCACTTTAGGATCTACCACAGGTAGACTCGGAGATTACCACAATCTACCAAGGTATAGTCAGTCTAAGAGGGGGCATATTCCCAGACTTTACACAGAAACTCTACAAATTTATTCACAAACAATGACGGTGAGAGTCACACTAACAATCTAACATCAAAATGAGTACAGAGAACATGCTGAACGAAAAAGAAGAAAACAAAATTAATGCTAACAAGAAATATCTCCCAAACTATAATAGTTCAAAACAACAAAAGATTTGTTGGATCGGCTGTGAAGCACAGCCCATACGATTTAGAAGGTATTCTCTGATAGAAAGATTATCGATATCTGCAGTGGTTGTACCCTAGATGTCCTCTGAAAAATCATTTTTTGTCTAAATATAAACTCTTTCTTTTATTTATCAGTTTATAAGCCATAGATAGCCGCTGTCGTGAATGTCATAAATAAATAATAATACAGTCTCATCATGACAATATGTGATGACATACAAATTGAAGTTTGCTTAGAATAATAAGATGAATCTTGAACTGCACACCATATTTTCAAATCAGCCTTTCAGTTCAGTTTAAACGCCTGGGGTGGAGATACGTAGGCCCCAGAAGCTGTGTGATAATTATTTATTAGCTTATCTATTATTCAAGACAAGTCTATTAGAATTCTAGAATGAGAATGGTGTCGAAGTTCGGTAAGTACTGTTGCATTTTGCTGTTCTTTTTTGTGTAAATCTAATTAGTTTTTTTAATGTGGTTTGGTTTTCTGTTGTTCCCAAAGTTAGGGTAGTCTAATAAATCAAATGCATTCATTGCAACAATTGTCAAGCTGGGTCTTTCATATTTATAAATACCGCTGATGTGCCTGTATTTTTTCGTCTTCAGGTAAACATTTTCTCTGATGGAATATAGTTTCTTCGATCCCGAAAATATCTCCCTAATTTGTGCACATTACCAGTGTTTTATCTAGTTCAAGATTTCTGACATGGCGCAGCGCCATGTTGCCATTTGTGAGCGTCATGTTGCCCTTCTAATATTCAGACAGTGAAATGCCTCTTTGAACTGTTGACGTCATATTCAACCCACGGCGGCCATTGCGACAGTGAAAAACACCTGTTCTCAATTATGACGCAATACCTGATAACGGCCTGTGTACATAGTAGTACTAAATGACGCTGTTTACATACTTAACTGATTCTGTTTATAATTGGGGAGCGTGGGTGTTGGAAACGTCTAACTGGGTGCCCGGCGTGCATGATAAAGTGCCTTGATGATACAAATAGGTGGCACCATGCCTCTTTTGAATCCTACATGAAACACTGATTACAATAAAAATATTACCCCGGTAGACTAATTTTATGAAGGTAAATCACCCGTAAAAATTCCCATTGTCAATTAGGTGAGTTATCCCTGGTCAAATACATATCTGGGTCGTTGATTCCTGGTACACCCAGGGAAATCATTACATTTAATTAGGGTGCCACTAGTAGTAGAAGTCACATTAAATCTAAATGTAGCTGTTACTTTTGTGTTGCATCTTTTCTGCTGATTTCTTGGACAATTAAAATATAATTCCCATGAAATCGCACACAGAGTCTGTTATTACGGACTAAATGTGAAGTTAAACTGTTATGAAATGACATCATGTGAGTCAACATTGGATTCCATATGACTTTTGCACTGAATAGTGGTATCTCAGAAACAATATCGTGGATGTTAATATTATGCTTAAGGCAGGCGGGCGCTCATTTATTCTGATTATAGTACCGTATCCCCGCGCATAAACGTGAATGCACATATATTTGAAGATGCACTTAGTTTGCGATACAGAGTCTGTAATCATTGCCATTCGTAAAGTTGTACCCCAAAAATCCGGTGCGCCAACGATCGATTGCGCAATGAATTCAAGCGTCACTGTTTGATTAATGACTTTTATTTTATAATGGCAGATTTGCATCTGATTCGAATAATGCCTTAACGTGGGGATTTAAACGCCAGTCTTTATAGGTGAATTTATCATTTGAACAGGGTAATTACCCTGGCATTTTTCATGAAATTATTGATCTCAGCGTACACTGGCTACCAGCATACATACATTTTTGCTATGTTCTCCAGCTCTGTAGCTAACCCATGAGAATCTCGCGTCAAACTCGGACTACGTTACATTATAGGCAGGCATAATATTGAAATATGTGGACCCACAGTAGTTTTGTACCTAAAATGTGAAAACTTGTATACATGGGGTTTCCCATATGCCGGATCGAATGTACACTGAGCTATCAGTGAGTGTCACAGTCACCCACTGAGCTTTTTGCGTGGAATTTACAGATATTCAACACCAGGTGTCTCTGTCGTCTGTTACGTCACCGTCTGCCAACCGGCAGCCAGCAATTCATAAATGAGGCACGAGCGGTGAGGTAGATCTTGATTGTGTGGCAACAATGGCAACACATGGTAATCTGTGCACGCAGTGCTCGTCATACAAACCTGGGGGTATCCATGAGTGTTCCACTTTCAATTTTATATTTATTGATAATTTATTTAATGGAGTTTTTAAAAGTATAAGCTAAGCACAATTTCTACTATATACAGTATATATCAGTGTATCTTCAGCCTAGATATTTTTATTTCATTTTCAGAAGCGTCAATAGTATTATCATGAATCGGGTTATTTTGCACTCTGTGAGGCCATCGTTCTGAAAAAAGCGGCGTTTTTCCCACGCACGTAGATGAAATCTCTGTCCCCTGGTGGTGAATATTAGCTGATCTGGGGAAGATGACCAGTGTCTGAAGTAGAGAGAGAGACACTGGTGACACGAGTGAAGATCGAATGGTGCCCGGTAACAGAACAGAAAATCATCGAAAAACGTTTTTCCCATGCACGTAGATGCGACAGTACAGAGAGTGGCTGTGAAATCTCTGTCCCCTGGTGGTGAATATTAGCTGATCTGGGGAAGATGACCAGTGTCTGAAGTAGAGAGAGAGACACTGGTGACACGAGTGAAGATCGAATGGTGCCCGGTAACAAAACAGCAAATCATCGAAAAACATCCAAGATGGCCGCCAAATCCAAGATGGCCGCAACACAATCAGGACATAATCATCATTTTTATTTTGGCTTCTTGATATGTCCATAATATGTCAACATGTCCATAGGCTAAAGTTTTTTTACATTTTGTGTTGCGAGTTTTCCAGTTAAACGAGAAATAAGGACGATATTTATTTTCAGACATGCATGTCTAAAATAGGAAATACAAGAATAACTGATAAATGTGGCTTTCGGCACACTTGCTACTTTGCCATATAACAAAACAAATTAATAGTACAGTATTTAAACGATATGACCTCACACAAATTGCAACAGAGACAAACTTAACTGTTTTCTTCTCATCAAAGTGTCCTGTATAACATATCAGAAGTCTTAAGTGATTAAATTGGTGGAAAGCATTGAAATCGATGATGATATTTTCCCCCATTACCACCCATGTTAAAAAGGCTTTGTATGGATGCATGCATGTATTCTTATATGATGCCCACACAAATGGCTCAAAACTATTCACAATCTATCAGAAACTGTTAATTTATACATGCAACATTAATCTGGAAGCGGTACAGTACATGATTGAAAGGGAGTTCACCACAAATTTAAAGCAACTCCTTGGGATGACATCAATTTTCGTTTTCAATTCCGTACTGAAGTAGTGTATCCCACGGATCATGTTTTTATTTTTTTCAGAATTTTCATATTTTTACAAATTTTTTTAATCAACATTTCTATGAAACCAGAAGTAACCCAAACATGGCATCGGCCAAGCGTTGGGTAGACAATCAATGCTGCAGGTGTGTCCTCCAGTGTCCTGACTATAAGACCAATTAGCGGCGATTGCTCTGATCTTACCGTCTGATACGTGGGAATATGTGATGTAAAGTGCTGAATATTGTCGACTTGTTTTGTTTACATGGCAATATACGACCTGGAAATACAACTATTTCACTCTTTTTCGGTGCTTTTAAATTGTTTTTTTGACTTTTTCGTAGTTTCAGTTAAGATCAGGAGGCTATATAGCTTCATATAAATTAAATTTTCAAAATTGATAACATTGAAAATGTCTCATCCCAAGGGGTCCCTTTAAATTATTTCGTCAGAATTTAATAAAAATATTAAATAAAAACAAATAACGTTTAAAAATGTGTGATCAAGGAAAGTCATTCAAGTCCAGTTATTTGACACATTTATGTTACACTATTTCATTCACATTTTTTTGTGTTTACTGTTATCAATATTTTTTCATAATATTTCATCGTGCTGCATTTTTGTTCGTATTTAATATCATTGTATGAACTATAACCATTTGCCTCCTGGTAACATTATTTGATGCCTTAGTCTGCTGTGGATGACGTTTATTTTCAAAACGTAGTGATGAAAAAAGATACCTATTGGACTAATTAATTTTTTGCCAAAATTGTTCTCACTTTTTTGTATATGTAATTATTCATTTTTTTTACAAAATATGCGCATTATTGATGCGCTTTGTGAAACACCGTTTAATGACATACTAGTTTATTTTATTTTATAAATTACGAGCTTTCTGCTGCCACGCAAGCCTAATCCGCAATGTTATCAAATGTATTAAATTAGAATTTGACATGACATTGTATGTATCAGAATGTGTGCTCAAAAATGGAAAAGATTAAAACTGCGGACTACAGGGAAAATATATGCACTGGAATTCAAAACATACGTTTGCTATTTAACTTGACACAGATTACTTTCCAATAATTACCGGTATCCCATACAAGAAGATATCAGGAAATGGCCACAAAAGAAGCTTAGAAAAAATAGATGACTATTTAAGCATAGAAGGAATACAAAAATAACATGTTGTAATATGTAACACTGATTTATATGAATATAACTTGGGTATCCTCAGCGAATAAAGTAACGGTAACAAAGAGAGGTACACAGTAGACAACAAGAATGAGATGAGGTAGAAAGAGATTGCAACCACAGTATGGGAAATCAAAGAAAAAACAGTACCGAAAAATAAATTGTAGCAACATTGACTAAATAAATATAAATATAAAAGTAAAGCAAATTGCCTGACAGACAAAGTGATATAGGAGTGTAAGGAAAAAAAAAAGATTGAGAATACATTAGCGGGAAAAATAGCGAAAGAGAACAGGTAGAATAATAGAAAAATAAGACCAGAAATAACTGTAGAAATTGAGTTATTATTAGTATAATTAATCGGGACGTATACATGATAGGCCTATATTACCCACTGTCTCTGAAAGCTGTCTCTTAAAGATTATGTATGCCTGGAAATGTATACTAAGTGTAGTCGAGGTATATTGTAACGGGGATATTTTGACTTCAATCTTCCGTGATAAGTAAGGGATTGAATGTATTTGATGTCATTTGAACACAAAATCTCTATCGCAATGGTCCTGTACTTCAGTTTGAAATTGTCGAGTCAATGCAGGATTCTAGTACCAGATAATCATATTTGCGACGGCTGAAGTGTTAGATATTTTTGTAATATGTTTTATACAGACCCTTACAGAGTTCTTGTAAGAAGGCACTGGTATATTCTCAATAATAAAATCTTACCGATTTATCTATTAAAATACATATATAACACTGGTAGAACGTGGCTCGTTATCCCACCATAAAATAGTCAAATATGTTGGAAGGGTATGGTTAAGAAACAGTGTTTTAAAACACTTTCTACCACTTGAATCATTTAAGCCTTTTTTTAGGTTAGAGAAGACGTATTTATGAGTATGAAAACAACAGTCAGAAATTATGTTGCAATTTGTGTGGGGTTTGGCCTTTATTTAAAACACAACGACCATCCTAAAATATGAACTAGAAGATCATAAAAACGATGAATGAACATCCAACCAATCTGAATCCAGTCTTCAAAACTACACAATGTCTGATCTTCAAGTAAGGTTATATGTGTTGAGCATTCCTGATATAAACATTGTTGAAAATATCAAATTGTGTTTATTATAAGGTTGTTTTGTTTGATAGTTTCTTCAAAACGCTTATAGACTTAGTCAGCATAGACTTGGTCACATTCATATCAGTCACGCTGGATTAAACGTAGAGAAACATTAGCTAGAAGTATTTAGAAAAGCACTGGTAATCTTATCAATACAATGCGATCATGGTCCTGTTCAAATAATGTGTTAGTACAAGCTAAATGTTTGAAACGTGGCTAGATCTCCTAATAAAAGATGGTCAGAGGGTAGGATAAAGAAACAGCATTTTAAAATACTTCTAACCACTCGAATCACTTAAGACTTTTTTTTGGTTAAAGAACACCTATTTTTAAGTAAAAAAAACACTGTCGGACATTCTGTTGCAATTTGTGTGAGGTTATGCCATTATTCGGCACAACTTGACTGTACTATAAAATTTAAAAGATTTCCACAATTCTAATGTTCACATATTAAGGACATATAAAGAAGCGAAAATACAATTTTGGCTTGATTTTGTAGCTTTAACATGTCACGATATGTCATTTTATGGTCAAGATATTGTACGTACATTATTAGATTATAATTCAATAATTAATTGTCATAATGTTGCATTATAATGTCAGTATATAGCATTATATTACCAGCAGCCTACATGGTAGCCTAATGACACAATGTGGCCTCATAATAGAAGGATGTTGCATTATAATATCACAATCTGGAATATTAATGTGAGAATATAGCATTGTTAGATCAGGATATGGCAGTATAACATCACTCTGTGGCGTTTTTTGTTTTTTCTATGTCAGGATGTGGCATTATAATGTCATCATATGACATTATATGGCACTGTATGGTCAGTGGACGACATTTTAATGTAAATATATGAAACATATGAGATCATAACATCTGTGGCATTTTTTGTCAAGAAATGACATTTTTATGTCAGGATGTGGGGCAGTGTATAGACAGGGGAGGACATTATTTTATCAGGATAAGTAATTTGTATTCATGCATGGTATGACTTTGCATTATAATGTGAGGAGTCAGGCTGTGCTAACAACAGGTTAAATCCGAAAAAAACCCTGCAATTGGAATGTTGATGCCTAGCGACCTTTAACGATATGTTATGTGTCACAAAAACCATGATAACTCATTTTTACTAATAAATAAGAATATACTGGTCAGGTACTTCTACTGAGTCACAATAAATCGGTAGGATTAATACAATATGATAATTAACCCCATCCTATGTTAATGCATCCGCGTTAAGGCCTATTTCAAGCGTATAACCATACTAATTTAATGTTCTAAGGGAATGCTTAGACATTAAAACTATTAGAAATACCGTACGGTTTCTGAATTAAACTCTTCCTATACCAAATTCGCATTTTTGCGAAAACTACCTTCCTTTACCAATTTCGCATTTATGCGAATTCCATATGTGTACATGCATTAATTGCAATGGGGATATTTCATTACATGAATGATTAAAAATCGCCCACCAGAATGATCAGTGACATGGACGCAATGTTCTCTTACATTTATTAATTTGTGCGATGTGCGCATGCGCATAGCTATAACCTGTATTGTGCCCAGTGGCTACTAAAGGGGTCTTCCTTAAAAAAGAAGTCGGTTTCTGGGGGTAGTTTTATCAGGGGGAAGTCGGTAAAGGAAGAGTTAATGGTTACTTGTGAACGAATCCACTCAAACTGATAATGTGAACAAAATTGATACAGAATGGTGACCGCATAACAAGCAACACATGGTTTCCACCCCTACCACCCATGTGTAGTCTTACTTTTTTTGAGAGACATCACACGTTACAGAATAACTTTGTTAGAGCGTGTGGTTGATCTCCGCGTATCGATACCTTCAGCATCAATCTATACAAAATTGCAATTACACTTCTTAAAACCCTTTGTACACTCTTGTCCAATTGGCTGCAATTCCAGGTGAATGGCAATTCAACTTGGAAGTTGGGAGAGGGTTAATAAACAAAAGTACAGTAACTGTTTATGGTCCAGTAGAAAAACACATAAGTTTTTTTGGCGGTTTTAGATTACAAATCGACGACATTTGTATTGCGCCTGCTATAATAGACCTATTTTATTTTATTATTTTTAGTGTATTTTCGAGCACAAGGTATTTTTATTATGTTACAATAATGGCATGTTTTTGTTACTTTCTCTGTGCAAATATTGAACATTTAGCTAAATCTGTTTATGATTTCACCCATTTTACTCAAGTGATATAAAAATCGATATAATAATGTTGTCATAATTATGTTGGCAATAATCGCTGCGTATTTTATTTATTTGAGGTACGCTTTGCCGACACAATTCCCGCTCCAAATGAATGCAAAATACCCATACTTTTTAAATTAGACGTGTTATAGTTTAAAAATAATGGTTTACTAGAGATAAAATTATGTACATCACTACATTTGATAATTCTCAATCAATATTTCTAGTGGAAAATCAGTTAAAAACGCTCCAAAGCGTCACCCGCAATGGTAGAATTAATTACAAGGGTGACCATGTTGGATATATTGATATTTATGTTGATAAACACAATATAATAAGATCTATACGGATCTATACTCCATGGGCTTGAAAATAGTCCCAAAAAATGACATTTTGGGTTAAACAACGAGATAGTTAGTTACGTACGGCATATTATTCATATCACTCAAACAATATGGCGGAAATCTCGGATTTGTATAAAGAAAAGACCTGATAAAATTCCTTCTCGTACCTCAAATCCTGGGTAAACACACAACAAATTATCTTCAAAGTGATGAAGTGCATGGGGTGTACCCTTGGTTTTTCGAAAAATGGCGTTACCGTGATAGCGGCCATCTTGAATTAAAAACAGACACAAGGTAGATTTTAAAGATTTTTCGGCATTCGTCTGGGTAGATGCCCCGGTATAATTCCTGAAAAACAGCTCTTAGTATCCTCGGTTACGTAAATTACCCATTTCTTCGCTCAAATTTGATTTTTTGGGGGGTTTAATTTATCACAGAATCCATTGGTTCCATTTTGTCAACAAGATCCTTGTCAGCAAATATCAAATAACACGATTCAACACATAGTTCCCCCCAAAATAGTGAGTAAACAGCCGTTCAATCTATTACTTATAGATACACAAGTAATGAGGTAATTTATTGTATGAAAGATAATTGAAAATAAATTGATGTTTTTGTTGCCTTTAAGTCGTGTCAGACATAACACTAGTGCTCTTGCACTAATTGACGGATCCAAGATTTGACTGACAGGAGGCGCCTATCATATATCTGACTCAGTCAGCCTCCTTTGTATACTGTCTAGAGGGGTCTGAGGCATGCTCTTCGAGAAATTGTTAAATTTAATTAAGACTTCACATGATGCATGCTAGCGCATATTTCAACCCAAATATGGCCTTTTTTGTTATATTGGACAGATGAGGCATGGGTGACAGACCCAGCAAACAGGAGACGTTGAGTCAATGTTGCATTAACGTTACCCCATCGTCTTTGTCGCTGGTCCAACATAAGGGCAACATCGGGTCAACGTCTTGTGTATGCTGGAGTATGCTAAGCGAGTCGTGAAGATCCACCTAGTGATAAATGGTTGTTAAATCAAAGGTAAGCTTGATAAAAACGGAAAACTATGACGTCATAAAAGAGCGTTGTATTCACCATATGATTATTTTGACGTTATTATCGCTAGCTCACGAAAATGTAGAGATAAATACCTTTTCAATGATATATTACAAGGGTCTCCGTAATCAGAATTAAAGATATAACACACAACTTTATTCTCTACAATATTTCGCGTGCATTATTTTTCTAAAACAATATATTCGCTTGTATCAAAGACTAATGTAATTTTATGGTCATTAAATGTGAATTTACGACATATTGAATATATACAACTATTACCAGATATGCGTAGTATGTGCTGAAACATTAAGAATCGACACCGCATCATACTAATACTGAGTAGTGGCTTCAAACAGGACCCCTATTTCGCAGTTTGTCTGGCCAATTTGGTTCATAAAATGACGTCATTGCCATAGCGACACGACGTCACAAACATACGTTTGAAAAAAAAATCGACCACGTACGGCAAAAACGGTATACGCCACCATAAACTAGAGACTTAAACCTTTCCAGTGATATATTTTTAGTCTCTAGGAATTTATGTGTCAGCTCAGCTCCAAAAATGGGTCCATCCCTCCTGTACTACTACTAGTGGCATACAATTTTATAATGCGCAAACAAAACTGTTTCACGTAAAAACATGCAATTGGTTTGTGTTGCATTTAATTGTCAGTGAAAATTTCTCATAATCTAACAAGTTTGTTAGTTCTTCTCAGTAATTATTATCAATGGTGTCAGTGGATTTGCTTTCTTGTCATGAGGTATTTGATGCTGTATCTCATTCTGTGGGCATAGCCATAGCATCTGTGACTTTACTTCATCAGTGTTCACTGTCTTTAGTGTCGCTGATTTTTCTGTTAATATTTACAATGCATATGTCTTTGCCTTATTATGGATGTAAACACTATTCTGCACTTGTTTGATCGCTATCACTGCTATTTATTGCTAGATTACTGCTATTTTGGAACTAGATGAAGGATAGTTCTGCGTTTATTTCAAATATTATGGATAGGGGTGTGCAATTTCTCTTGAAAATAATTGACTAAGGTCTAGTAGTTGTAGTAGTACGTATGTAGCCTATATATTATATAATGCTGTGCAATAGCTGTCTGGCATCATCACATTACCATGTACATGTATTGTGACTGGGTTGGGAATTTACTAAACCCGATAATAGGCTAAGACTATAGGTAATTATTACCCCTTACATGATGTAGACAACCCTACTGATAGGTAAAAATGTAATGGTAATATCAATAGGCCTACATCATGCCATCCTGATAGTACAATAGAGTGCTTACTGCCACGTAATATGCAGATCCCGATATGATTTTGTAGCACCCATGTGGCGTTGTAAGTGGTATGTAAAATATAATCGCTTATGATTATCTCACTCGCCTATGTTTGTTTGTTTTTATTGCAAAGTGTATGCAGCCGGGATTTTTAAGATATTTGCTAAAATATGTGGTGACTTGAAGTCTACACCCTGGAGATGCCGTGACTACTTGCATGGATTAACCCGGCGAATACCCAGTATTCAATCAACCGGAGGTAATTCCGATTTTAAACATGCTTAACCATGTGTTTCGTGTGTTAGGCATACCAGTTACCCTGATGACAATACAAACAGGAGGGCGCCATAGACAGATCAGATTTTGAAAAATGCTGTAGCACATCTATTTGATAATTATTGCAGTTTTCGTGTCTTGAATGTATTTTAAAACAGGTGACCTAAGTAGCGTTGAATGTAATGAGTCAAATGATTACCATTCGAAAGCGGTCAGTAATCTGGTAATTAGGCGTGTTTCCTCATTGGAGCGTATATCTACCTGTCTCACTCACTGTGCGAACTACATGGCATACTGTATATCTGGCAATATTCGCCGGATTTTAATTTTCGTGAATTTCACGAGGAGAGCAAATTTGCGAACTCATGAATCTCTCGAAAATTATTTTTATAATAGCGCTACCAAAGAAAAATGAAAATTCGCGAATTCAAAACTTCGTGAAAAGTCTTAAAATAAGAAATTCGCGAAAATTTGAACATGCAAATATAACCAGATCTAAAGTATTCAATATGGCCTTAAAAAATTAATTACAGTATGTTCCCGGTAACTGAAATTTTAGAAATAGGGTAGGTAGGTCGGATTTTTTTTTTTGCTTTTTTTTTGCTACACCCTATTAGGTGATGCACATGTTGGGTTATTTTTGTGCAACAAAGCAAAATAAACAAATTCTGCATAAACAGTACCGTTTTTTATACTGTGCGCCGATCAGAACGCTAAAACAAAACAATTTAGCTCTGTTATTTATTGATAAAACAAATTAGGGTCGGCAGATCTTGAAAAAAAAACTAGGGTCGACACCTAAAATTAGGGTCGGTCGGGTTACCGGAAACAAACAATTTTTTTTTGGCCTATCCCGAGACCAGGGTCCGGGAGGTTGGGTGGCTTTTTATTAGCCTGGCAGTGGTACTAGTTTTGTCCACAGGGCAAACACACAGGGCTGGTATTTTGAAAAAATTACCAACCCTTACAACTTTTCACCAGCCCTTATTTTTGTTGTCTTGTCTGTAGGGGCTAAGGGCCTATAGGTCTGGTATTATGTACCAATGTTACATGTTCAAAAATGCAGTTGTATTTCAGTAGTGCCAAGTTTCTCGATTTAGCTGTGAGATCGCCCGCTTTTCTGACCAAAAATTGGCCTCTCACGATTTTCCTGATTTTTCTAACTTACTCACGAATAATTTGACAATCATTTTTCCATACTAAAAATCATGGACAGACATCACCAACTGGTCACCAGACGCCACTATTTGCTGTGATAAAATTAAAAATTTCCCTGGTGGCACCCTTATTTGGGCTGTTCTTCTGAGCATTTTTGTGACCGGCCTCTGCGTCCATCCTCCCAATTTTAATACCCTCAGAGTGTGATCTCAATCTTTTTTTCTTCCCAAGTTGGCACTACTGGCATTTGTACTACCTGTCAGGTGTCAACATTAAGTATTTCAGGCACTTGCCCAGGGTTGGATACAAAAAATACTCGCCCGTAATAGAAAATAACTTGCCCGAACTTTGTTCACGGCGCAACACAATTTTCATCAATGTCATCTGAAATAATTCTTAATTTTGAAATCTAGTTTTGCTGCTTGTGAAATATCCCGATGGAATATCATATTTGGCAGCCACTCTCAGATAATACAACAGATTAATCAAATCTCGCATCCTCCAGCATGCTTGTCCTTTTCTTTGAATTTCTTTTCACAGGAACTTGGGAGTTTCAAACAAAACATCCTTGCTGATTTCAAGTTGCCCCGAAATACGATGTATGATATCTAAACTTTTCACTATTTTTTATCTAAGGGGCTGTCGTAGAAGTTTGTAATGTTCCAAAATACGAGCACGATTCGTATTGGTGGTAGGGTGGTTGACCATAATACATTTCGCGATTTTTTTTAAAGCGCATTAAAAAAAAAATTGTGACTTTCTTATTTTACAATTGTTTGCTGTCTTTCAAACAATGTTGGCTTAATATTTGTTCATCATGTATGACGCTGGCCCAACATTAAGCAAACAACGGGTCAAAGTGTTGGCAGGGTACGCGCCATGAAGCATGGATCATACTTCACTAGAGATATGCCTGTATTAGTGTATACAATGTTCAGTAGCTACTGCATACAGTCAGTCCACAACGTACACGGGTCACGCTGGCTCATTTTGTGTCCGCCGATTGCCGACTCTGGCTCACGATGATTGGCGGGAAATGCAGAGCTTTGCAGATGCATCATTGCGAAAGGAAATACACCAATGGAGCGATTTGTAGGCCAGCAAACAGTTGTGATGTTATTATGTGGGTTTGAGAAGAAATATGAAGGGAACAATGGAAAAAAATCTCAGATTTCCGCAGATTCGGGTAATCTCGAACAGTGGCATTTTCAAGTATGTTTTTGTTTTATATTTTTTTTTTATGGACGAATTACATTGAGTATTGGTTCTACTGGGCTCCCAACGGAGCATAAAAATGCTTAGCAACAACATTAGCAAAATCGAAAAAAGATTAGCAATTTGCTCTATTGTGTAGAAAGTTACTAGAAACGTAATTTGATATTGTCACAGTAAAAAACATTTCATACTATGATTGCTTGCTGTATTAACACTTTTCCAACCGAAGTCAAAGAGACCTAATAAATATAAATATCCACCCACTTTAGTTGTGTCTAAGCCTTTGATAATATAGGCATTCATCATGTTCATTGCCTAACCAGTGGGCAGCGGCGAAGATTCTGACACACTAGGCCTATATCATATGCCTACTTATCCCGGCAAACAGGGGACATTGAGCCCCGCTTTAGTGTTGGGCCAGCGTTACAGACAATGGGTCAACATTAAATCAATATTACGTCAACGTCCGTGTTAGCGGGGTTAGACAGCTACACGCTGACAAACCATCGTCCTGCTAGATACTGACCACATTCAACTGATGAAGACGCATGCGCAAGACATGCCACACACAGCCGTGGCGACAATTCAGTAACAAAAGAAACAAAATTCCAGGATTTTTCCAGGACATAATCAGATTTTACAAGGACTTAAGTGTACACAAAAACTTAAAATTGATAATAAAATCTGGCAGGTAGATTTATTACAACTTGTTCCAAAAAGGTTAACTTGTTTATTAGACTCTAGCAAATACTATTTTTGCAATCTCTTTTCTCACAATTTAAAATTCCAGGACTTTCAAGGCCTTGATTTTTATTTTTCAAATTCAAGGATTTTCCAGGATTTCCAGGACCAATGCGAACCCTGTATTAAGATGTTCGCCTGGACTGAATATTGATCATTTTTTCACTATTTCGTTTAATCTAATAGTTTGCTGCAGGTAATCGCTATTAACTCTGTTTAGTTATGGATAACTAAACTTGAGCCATCATAATTTGCATGTCATTCAGTATTTTTTATTTGCGAGTGTTTTGAACCCGATTGAAAATTATATCAGAAAACAATAACATAAACCTTCTCACAGCAGCGCGTAGGTAGAGCAAGTAATCCCTTGATGTTTTTCTATTTCTCTGTGAATAGAAAACTCATACATGGCGGAGTAGTGGTCTTTTATATTTGCCATATATATCTAGGACACACAAGCGTGTTTATAAGCTTACAGTTGGTATAACAACAAAACTGCTCAAAATGAGCAGTTTCTGCTGAAGAATGGCTTTGCTTACAGAGATGCAGCGAGGGTTTACCTGAGCGACATCTATGTGTGGAGAATGAGTGGCCCCGTGGCATCGGTTGACTGATCAGTCAGCCCTTATAGTTTGTAACAGCGTGTATCGCTATAGTCAAAGACAAAGGAATATAGATTCCCAAAAAACATTCGCTAAACACTTATTTGTGTGGCAAACAGCATAAAATATTCGCAATTTGCGAATTTTGCGAGAGCCAGCGGGAGCCCTGGTTCTATTTGTATTGAGTATACTGTGCATGGTCCTGAGCACTTCTAAACTGGTTATTTTTTCTTTAGATTAAAAAATGGGTGGGTGTTTGATTATACCCTACTTGGTGTACGACATTACCCCCTCTATTTCGAACATACCCGCCGTTAAGTTGGGTACTACAACTTCCTGTACAACTTAAAGATTCATTATTGGCCATTCACGTGGTACATTAGGTCATCAATCATAGTTTCATTCATCAACTGATATCACGTGGAGGAGCTGATGGACAAATAAGGACACCAGAAATCAAGTGCACATGCTCAGGTGGTCGGAAATACCCGCATCCGCTCGGCCCAGACTACATTAAAAAATAAAATACAGAAAAAAATAAAATAAAATTGCTACTAGTACCTGTGTTCTATTTTCACAACCAATCGGATCCAACAATTATTTTTTTAGGCCTAGTGTTCTTTCTGTATAGTCTAGACCTACTTATGATTTGTACGATAGAATAGGTATCAGGAGAAGTTGTGACGGCACAGGCAGAGAAAATAAGCCATGCTATATATGTCCCCCGACTTTGGAATCGTTTTCCTATTGATTTTTTTGTAAATAGCAAGATTCTCTTATAACACAATTTTTGATTTATTGGACCCCAACAATTGTGTTATAACGATGTTCTCCTGTACTATCATTGATAGACTAGACTACAAAACAAAATTCCAACCAATTTTCCAGAATGTTAGAAGATGAAAAAATGACCAGTGACAATATCTGTATTAATATAATAATACTAGGCCTAATACTAATAGTCTAGATCTAAAATTAATTAATTTTTTAAAAAAATAAACAGCAAATTAAAAAAAGGCCACTCTTAGGTAGGTACAACAGAAGAAGTCATTTTGGTGGTTTTTTCGTGTTTTTTCAAGATTTATTTGAATTTGTGATACACTGCAATAAAAGACATATTTTTCTTTGCTCTTTTTGGTCACTATTACAGGTAGAATTGAAGCCATCATTGTAGAATTTAAAAAGTTATCTGTTTTGAATGGCACTTTTATCACCTGTTCTGGGGGTTCCCATCATTAGATTTCTCGCAATTACGAAAAACAATGCCAGCTCTCGCCTTTAATTTCATGATAGCTGCAACAAAAGCTTGAATAGGTAAGTGAAACAGGCATGCTGTGGCCCCTTCTGATAAATTTTTTTACCCAGGTGCCATTTTTTATTTTTGTAAAAAAATGCAAAAAATAGACCACTGCCCTATGAGGAAGTTCTGGAGGACATTGATATTAAGACCGTTTAGACAGAACAATGTGGGAATCTCAAAGAAATGAGATACCTGGGGAAGGCTGCACTAGTTTACCCAAGGTAAAACCTGGGTGAAGTTTTGTTTGCCTGCCCTGCACTTCCTCGTGGGGCGCAGAGAGGGTGAAAATGTACGTTTCATAGCCATGATAGCTATAAGGATGAAAATCCATCAAAATTTTTCTTCTTCCATGACCCCCTCGTGGATTTAAAAAAAAAAGGGGAAAAAAATGGAGGCCGGAGGCTATGCTAGGTATGTTCGAAGAAGTCATTTTGGTGTTTTTTTCGTCTTTTTTTCAGGATTTATGTGAATTTGTGATACACTGCAATAATTTAAGACATCATTTTTCTTTGTTTGTTTGTTCTTTTTGTTCTTTTGGTGGAAATGAAGCCATCATTGTAGAATTAAGATTTATTTGTTTTGAATGGCACTTTTATCACCTGTTCTGGGGGTTCCTATCGCAATTACGAAAAATGATGCCAGCTCTCGCCTTTATTTTCATGATAGCTGCACCAAATGCTTGAATAGGTAAGTGGAACAGGCATGCTGTGGCCCCTTCTGATAATTTTTTTTACGCTGGTGCCATTTTTTAAATTTTTTGTAAAAAAATGCAAATAATGAAAAAAGACTATGTCCACTGCCCTATGAGGAAGTTCTGGAGGACATCATTAAGACCGTTTGGACAGAACAATGTGGGAATCTCAAAGAAATGAGATACCTGGGGAAGGCTGCACTAGTTTACACAGGGTAAAACTTGGGTGAAGTTTTGTTTGCCTACTCTGCATTTCCTCATGGGGCGCACCGAGGGTAAAAAGTTTCATGGCTATAAGGATGAGAATCCATCAAAAGCTATGTTCTTCCCTGACCCCCTCTTGGAAAAACGGAAAAAAACGGAAGCCGGAGGCAATGCCCAAATTTCTGATTTCATATATGGTGTATTTGCTACTGTTTCTGTATTGCGGGGCACTCGTTGGGTGACCTGGTGTATCTAAAAACAAAACTCTCAACAGCGGCAACACCTCAGTAGTTTTCTTCAGCTGCCTAAAAAAGTTCAAGTGTCTGGGTGATGTTTTGGATTCTGTCACCCCCATAACCGTTAGCCACATTGCCATCTTTTGGACGGTTTTATAATTCAGCTCAGATTTTGATCTAGCACAGCATTTTTCTGCTCAGTGAAAACTGTGGAATGTGGTCAAATATTGATTTTAGCATGTCGGCAGTTAAGAAAAAAGGCTCTGCATAATTTTATTGGACAATTTTAAAATTTATTGAATCTACCTACCTAACTTCGCCGTCAAATAAACCAAGATCGCATGATTTTCGGCGATTTCTCCGTCAATTCTGAACCGATTTTCTTTAAATTTTGCAAAGGCCATTTTCTATCCAAATCCTAACAGTGGTAAAAATTTCGCAAAATTAAATTTAATATTTCAAAAGTTAGACCATTTGACATGTGATAAAATTCTAGAATTAGTTTAATGGGTTTATAGAGGGACGTCGTAATTTCAATTTATTACATGTCAAGTTACAAAATGTCATGAAAATCGGTTGACAATTGACCGAGAAATCAGCGAAAAACATGCGATCCTTGTTGATCACTTTTAATGTGACTTTGGGTATAAGTAACGTTTTCTTCAGCTGCTTCAAAAAGTTGAACTGCCTTGAATTGGTGATGTTTTGGATTATGTTACCGCAAACATTGAGGTACCATCTTTTAGACGTTTTTATAATTTAGCTCAGATTTTGATCTAGCACAGAATTTTTCTTGCTTAGTGAAAACTGTGCTGTGCCTGTGGAATGTCACTCACAGTCGCCCCTCACACTCACAGTGGTCAAATATTTATTGCAGCCTTTACAGGCTTTAGTTTAGCATGTCGGCAGTTCAGAGGTGGGCAAGTGGTCGCCACATGTGGCGACAGAAGCAAAATATCTGTAATGTAAATATTTAACAAGAGCACACTCGATAATAGCCCGCCGCCGAATTATGATAAAGAAAGTAAAGACGAATGTCATCACGTAAATAACAACCCAAGATATAAATGGTATGTTAAATAAGATAGATACATGTATAATATGATATACTATATAATACTTGCATAGACTACAAGCAGATCTATAAAAAACCAGCCGCTTTTCAAGTTATCGCGCCCACAAGGTCAAATTATTGACATAAAATGAGAAAAATTGCAATAAATCGCCCATTTTGAATTTTTGTTCAGCCATTATTGAACTTGTCCAAGAACTACTTATTAGTAACATGCATAACAAACTTGAAGAGGATATGTGAAAAACTTTTCAAGTTATCGCGCCCACAAGGTCAAATTATTGACGTGAAATGAGAAAAATCGCAATAAATCGGCCATTTTGAATTTTTTTCCAGCCATTATTGAACTTGTCCAAGAACTACTTATTAGTAACATGCATAACAAATTTGAAGAGAATATGTGAAAAATTTTTCAAGTTATCGCGCCCACAGGGTCAAATTATTGACGTAAAATGAGAACAAGAGCACACTCGACAATAGCCCGCCGCCATTATCGAACTTGAAGTCATTATTGCGGCCACAAGGTCAAATTATTGACGTAAAATGCGAAAAATGACAATAAATCGGCCATTTTCAATTTTTTTCCAGTCATTATTGAACTTGTCTGAGAACTGGTTATTAGTAACATGCATAACAGATTTGAAGATGATACATGAAAAACTTTTCAAGTTATCGCGCCCACAAGGTCAAATTATTGACATAAAATGCGAAAAATCACAATAAATCATCCATTTTGAATTTTTTTAAATCATTATTGAACTTGTCCAAGAACTACTTATAAGTAACATGCATAACAAATTTGAAGAGGATACGTGGAAAACTTTTCAAGTTATCGCGCCCACAAGGTCAAATTATTGACGTAAAATGCGAAAAATCGCAATAAATCGGCCATTTTTAATTTTTTTTCAGCCATTATCGAACTTGTCCAAGAACTACTTATTAGTAACATGCATAACAAATTTGAAGAGGATACGTGGAAAACTTTTCAAGTTATCGCGCCCACAAGGTCAAATTATTGACGTAAAATGCGAAAAATCGCAATAAATCGGCCATTTTGAATTTTTTTTCAGCCATTATTGAACTTGTCCGAGAACTGGTCATTAGTAACATGCATAACAAATTTGAAAAGGATATGTAAAAAACTTTTCAAGTTATCGCGCCCACAAGGTCAAATTATTGACGTAAAATGTGAAAAATCGCAATAAATCGGCCATTTTTTTTTTTCGGCCATTATTGAACTTGTCCGAGAACTGGTCATTAGTAACATGCATAACAAATTTGAAAAGGATACGTGAAAAACTTTTCAAGTTATCGCGCCCTCAAGGTCAAATTATTGACGTAAAAGGTGAAAAATCGCAATAAGTCGGCCATTTTGAATTTTTTTTCAGCCATTATTGAACTTGTCCGAGAAGTGGTCATTAGTAACATGCAAAACAAATTTGGGAAGAAAACATGAAAAACTTTTCAAGTTATCGCGCCCACAAGTAAATGTTAACGCCGACGACGCCGAACTTCAATTGCAATAGCCCACCTTTTTAAATTAAAATTAAAAGGCGGGCTAAAAATCGCAATAAATCAGCCATTTTTTTTTTTTCGGCTATTATTGAACTTCTCGAAGAACTACTTATTAGTAATATGCATAACCAATTTGAAGAGGATATGTGAAAAACTTTTTAAGTTTTCGCGCCCACAAGGTCAAATTATTGACGTAAAATGTGAAAAATCGCAATAAATCGGCCACTTTTTTTTTTTGGCCATTATTGAACTTGTCCAAGAACTACTTATTAGTAACACGCATAACCAATTTGAAGAGGATATGTGAAAAACTTTTCAACTTATCGCGCCCACAAGGTCAAATTATTGACGTAAAATGTGAAAAATCGCAATATATCGGCCATTATTTTTTTTTTTCGGCCATTATTGAACTTGTCCGAGAACTGGTCATTAGTAACATGCATAACAAATTTGAAAAGGATATGTGAAAAACTTTTCAAGTTATCGCGCCCCCAAGGTCAAATTATTGACGTAAAATGTGAAAAATCGCAATAAATCGGCCATTTTTTTTTTCCCCGGCCATTATTGAACTTGTCCGAGAACTGGTCATTAGTAACATGCATAACAAATTTGAAAAGGATACATGAAAAACTTTTCAAGTTATCGCGCCCACAAGGTCAAATTATTGACGTAAAAGGTGAAAAATCGCAATAAGTCGGCCATTTTGAATTTTTTTTCAGCCATTATCGAACTTGTCCAAGAACTACTTATTAGTAACATGCATAACAAATTTGAAGAGGATACGTGGAAAACTTTTCAAGTTATCGCGCCCACAAGGTCAAATTATTGACGTAAAATGCGAAAAATCGCAATAAATCGGCCATTTTGAATTTTTTTTCAGCCATTATTAAACTTGTCCGAGAACTGGTCATTAGTAACATGCATAACAAATTTGAAAAGGATATGTGGAAAACTTTTCAAGTTATCGCGCCCACAAGGTCAAATTATTGACGTAAAATGTGAAAAATCGCAATAAATCGGCAATTTTTTTTTTTTTGGCCATTATTGAACTTGTCCGAGAACTGGTCATTAGTAACATGCATAACAAATTTGAAAAGGATACGTGAAAAACTTTTCAAGTTATCGCGCCCTCAAGGTCAAATTATTGACGTAAAAGGTGAAAAATCGCAATAAGTCGGCCATTTTGAATTTTTTTTCAGCCATTATTGAACTTGTCCGAGAAGTGGTCATTAGTAACATGCAAAACAAATTTGGGAAGGAAACATGAAAAACTTTTCAAGTTATCGCGCCCACAAGTAAATGTTAACGCCGACGCCGACGACGCCGAACTTCAATTGCAATAGCCCACCTTTTTAAATTAAAATTAAAAGGCGGGCTAAAAATCGCAATAAATCAGCCATTTTTTTTTTTCAGCTATTATTGAACTTCTCCAAGAACTACTTATTAGTAATATGCATAACCAATTTGAAGAGGATATGTGAAAAACTTTTTAAGTTTTCGCGCCCACAAGGTCAAATTATTGACGTAAAATGTGAAAAATCGCAATAAATCGGCCACTTTTTTTTTTTTGGCCATTATTGAACTTGTCCAAGAACTACTTATTAGTAACATGCATAACCAATTTGAAGAGGATATGTGAAAAACTTTTCAACTTATCGCGCCCACAAGGTCAAATTATTGACGTAAAATGTGAAAAATCGCAATATATCGGCCATTATTTTTTTTTTTCGGCCATTATTGAACTTGTCCGAGAACTGGTCATTAGTAACATGCATAACAAATTTGAAAACTATATGTGAAAAACTTTTCAAGTTATCGCGCCCCCAAGGTCAAATTATTGACGTAAAATGTGAAAAATCGCAATTAATCGGCCATTTTTTTTTTCCCCGGCCATTATTGAACTTGTCCGAGAACTGGTCATTAGTAACATGCATAACAAATTTGAAAAGGATACGTGAAAAACTTTTCAAGTTATCGCGCCCACAAGGTCAAATTATTGACGTAAAAGGTGAAAAATCTCAATAAGTCGGCCATTTTGAATTTTTTTTCAGCCATTATTGAACTTGTCAGAGAAGTGGTCATTAGTAACATGCAAAACAAATTTGGGAAGGAAACATGAAAAAATTTTCAAGTTATCGCGCCCACAAGTAAATGTTAACGCTGACGCCGACGAAGCCGAAATTCAATTGCAATAGCCTACCTTTTTTAATTCAAATTAAAAGGCGGGCTAAAAATGACCATTCAGAGCACCTAAAAGTAGCCTTTTGTGGGGACAGGACTCATTTCGCCTGCCCACCCCTGCAGTTAAGTCTTAACTTCCTTAAGTCTAAGACTATGAAAAAAAGCTCAGCATAATTTTATTCAACAATTTTATAATTTATTGAATCTGCCTATCTTAGACTAGGATCTGGTGAAAGAGACTGTAGCATGTAGACTCTTAACTGCTAATTCAAGTGAAAAATAAATTGACAGTGACAGAAAATAATGATTTCCAGTCAGGTCGCCCCAAAACCTAGTCGCCCCTCTTACATACTCGCCCCAAAACCCAGTCGCCCCAGTATTATAACACTGAGGTAGGCCTGGCCCTTGGTTTGTGGTGCATCGACATAGCAATAATTATATATGTGGATAAATAGACGAATTGAAAAGAATAAAACAACAATAATCCATGTAAGTTTTTGTTGCATTGAAGGGTTTTCGCCAACGGGCAAAGCATTATCTGTTCAACTAAAGGAAAGTGTCATAACTCCGTTCAGGGTTGATAATAGGTGTTACTCACCTGTCCGTCTTGATACAACAACACGTCTACTGAGCAAGAATAGGATCACAACAGATGTCAGCACTTTCGCTGAGTGACGACCACACCTTCACATCAATGAACACTATTAGTTTTAGTCCAATTGAAATTTGCTAAGTTTTAAAATATTTTTTTGACTGAGAAATGATCCCTTTTCATGTTTTAGTCACTTTTAACAGCGCCATTGAGTCTCAATATTGTTGAGAGATACTGGCGCTATAGAAGTCATTATAGTTATACTTCTTATTATATCTTTATTAGTATGAAATAAATCGGGCCTTAGGCCACCTTTATGCACATATAGGCTAAACTCATGAGGATGGTGAGATGATTGCGATGACACTGTCCTCTAGAGACAGGATTCGAAATTCGAACCCTGGCGGTCTGAGGCCGAGCACGCAGCCTCTCGGTCACGGAGGCTCCCCACAATACTGACTTTCACACGTGGATGGGGAAGAAACATTTTTTGTTGCTTTAAAACCGCCGAGACCGGGAACCGAACCCCGAACTCCGGCTTGAAAGGCAGCGGTGCTAACCACTACCCTAGGGTCCCCGCCAATCTTTATTAGTGAATAACTGGGCGTGTGTGTCTTTTAGACGTGGCGTAATTGTTCATACTATTTATCACGAAAATGAACACTTATAATTATTTATTCGTTTTAAACGCGATTTTGTTCAGAGCTATGTCGTGTCAGAAATCTAATTAAAAAATACTTTCGAAAAAATATTTCCGGAAAAAATAATTCTTTTCCGTGTTTTGGTCATTTTTTATTGTATCTATAATGAGTGACCACTATATAATTACTCACTATGTATTGGATACATGTATTTTAAATATAAACAGTCCTCAAAGGGTCACGTCAGTGAGTCGGTCACCAGTGATTTGTCACTCTGTCATTCATACAATGAATCCAGCATGTAGATTATTGATCCAGCATTGGCCCATATATAGCTACAAGCCAAAAAGTAGTATTTGCTTACTTGTAAATAAGCAGATACTGCCTTTTGGCTTTGTACGGCTGGACAACCCTTGAAAATCATGGATAAATCCGGAATGACATGATTATCATTTGCATATATATATATATATATATATGATTGACAGCGTGTGCACTCTCACAGAATCTCGTCAGAAAATACTTCACGAGAGCTTGTGAGATTTGCTCCATAGGCGCGAGTTTTGACAACTCTGGAGGTGTCAACACTTTATCAGGTGACGTCTGTACAGCACTCAGTACGTAGTCTCTGTGGAGGGATTCACCCTTTCCTTCGATTTGTAGGCATAAAAAGACGTATTAAGTCCACAAACTTATACATAAATATAATACGATTTTTCTTAGATATAATACAATACCATCGTTATTAAATATATAGCACTATCTACAGATGTATTATTTTTCGTGCTATAATCTGTATCTGTAAGCATAATATATCACGATCTTTCTTTACTTTCTGTACATAGCACGATTTACATTGTTTACAAAACCATAATCATTTTTTGTGCTATAATCTGAGTTAATTATAACACGATCTCCAATAAATTTATAACGCGATCTTCAGAAATTTATAGCACGATCATTAGACTAATAATTATATATTCAAATACAATACGTTCTTTAAAATATTATAGTTCTAGCTAGTTCTAAGCTTCGGTTTTATTAAAATAAAAGTAATTCTTGAGGCAGTGTGATGTATCAGTTCTAAATAAAAAGAATAAAGTGATAGGGCTCAAATTGTCGTCGATCGATGGCCGGTTTTAGGTGTAAAATAGTTAATTGCCTCCTGACTGGAGTGATTTCAATCCAGAGCAGAATATGTCATCACATTTCGTGAGTGAGAATCACGGATTAGCACGTTCTAGAGTCAAAGGCCCGTGCAGCTGTACTAGTACATGTTTTAAATTTTGATTTGTAAATATTTTAAAATAAGACATAGGCCCTATGCTAGATGCAAAATGTAATATTTAGTTTCATTGCTTCCATAACGCAAGTCTTTCTACATAGATTAGCCTGATTTTTTAAACCTTAATATAAAATAGCCTAGTCATTACCGAGTAATAGACATAACTTGATATCTCGAATCTGAATAGTTGTTTTTAAATTGACAATTAAAATGGGTGATAATTTTAAAGGTTAAAAAGATACCTTAAAATGTACTAAAAATGTTTAGCGAAAGTGTGATCTAGGCACATATCGCAGTTTGACGCCCTGATTTTGTATTATCAACACTTACGGTGAGATAGTGCATTCTCAACTACTACACGGTGGTGATGATGAAATTGCTGCATGAAGAGGCTCAGTTGGTGTCTATTGAAGTGCGCCTGGTGAAAGAGGGAAAATTGCAGAGATACCAACGCTGCAGGTACAAACAGGAACAAGGAAAAATATTTGACTTGTGGGACACTTTTGAAGCAAAAGAAAAAACTGCCAAACAACTATTGAAAGCTGTGTCGATGGTGTATGCCCCCAAGCTAGAATGATTTTAATATGAATGTGATATAGACACTATATATTGTACAAATATGCCTATCAATTAAATGCAATAATACACTATAATACGTATAGCCTATCAATGAAATGTAATATAGACTTCCATTTTATGATCATGGTTGAAATAAAAATATTTTTGAAGTTAATTAAAATGATTTCAGTTGTTGTTAATGCACAGCTAGGCCTAAGCCCTAGCGTTCACAGCTAGGGCCTAGCGTTACGAGTTAGTGTTTAGTCCTATTTGTTGACATTATTGTCACTAGCGTGATTTTAATCCTACATGTGTGAGATATTAATTAATACACTCGTAACGTAACACTGCATCGACCGGCATCGAATTGCCCTGCTGCAACTGTCACTGTCACTGACAGTGACACTCACAGTCACAGACACAGTGTCACTGACTCCCTGCTAAGAATGGTCGGGCGAGCCGGTATTGACTATTGGGGCGAGTCGGTAGTGTGTCACTGACTGGTAAGACTACTGGGGCGAGCCGGTATTGGGGCGAGCCGGTATTGGGTTGAGTCGGTTGTATCTGGTTGGAGCGACTGGGTTTTTGTGCGAGTTGACTGGACTCCCAAAATAATATTCTTCCCGCCATTCTTCCATTATCGCCCATTCTGATTATTACCTTTGTTCTTCTGAACAATATACTTTTTTAACAATCACTCACCACTCACTGAATAGGTCTACTATGCAACACTGCAAAAGCTCTAGTCTAGGGCATATGGAATATCATAATCAGTTGACCAATAAGGCCTAGCAAGGTTCCGGTTGATAAAACGAGTATAAAAACAAGCCACTTTTGATTTGGTTTTCACTGGAAAGAATGAATGAATGAATGAGTCAGCTAGACATCTACTTGGTCAACTATCAAAATACGCGGAGAAAATGTGGTCCCCAGAATGCAGCAGTGGCCCCTGAACATTCCACAATGACAATTGACATATCACCCCACATCCACAGTTATCAGCCAATATATTAATACTATATGTGTTTCATACCCATCGCCGCATTAAAAGCAAGTTCCCAAGTCATATAAACTCTATAGGCCTACTTGAACAACATCTATGCGGAAATAATTCACTTTGACTTTGACTTGGCAGTGTTTCTGGTTTTGAAAAAAGTTGGTGTCAGGAAATACGAAGATTCAAACCTGGTTTTGGAGTCAGAATGCACGCGCGGCTTCCGGCGAACGCCCACCAAAGGCGGTCGCAACTCTAGACTAGAGGGGTCAGGGGGTGCGCCTGTCCCCGGCATTTTTTTTCTAGAGTATGCTTTAGATGGTTTCTTGGCGCATGCGTCAAGAATAGCACGTCATGTAGACAGCAGCTCCTCAAAACTCTGATTTTAAGTGGAAAAGCCGGGCTAAGTGTTTTTAAATAGTATATTATCATGATGAGCTAAATGCATTATATCTGACTTCAAACAAAACGATTTCATTACCTGTTCAGAATTTGTGTGAACCTTCGAATCCTAATTCCGCGCCACTTCGCGATGAAAGAAGACGACAAGATGGCGGCCAAGCGCGATAATGCCGAGATGACAGCCTCTCCAAACTCTCTTTCACCACCAACCAGCCGTATCCGTTGCTCTGACGATTTTGCTGGTGAGTTCTTGAGTGCTCTTGGTGACCCACGGGTGGTACAATCACTAACAAACATTCTGCTACAGCCATTACTGGATCGACTGGACGAGCGTGAGAAAGAAGTCACAAAGTTAAAAACAGAGGTAGTCCACCTTCAAACACAGGTTTCAGACTTTCAGAAGCAGATTACGAAGTTGCAGATTGCTGACGACGAGCACGAACAATACTCGAGACGTAACTCAGTTCGCCTATGGATTAAGGACGACGAAGAAAAGAAGGAAGAGGACACTGACGCCATTGTTCTGAACATCGCCCAAAAAGCTGGAGTTAAACTTCAAGCCAACGATATAGACAGGTCACACCGCGTTGGAAAACCCAACCAAGGGAAGGCAAGGCCTATTATATGTAAATTCACTTCATACAGCACTCGTGATAGACTATACCAGGCCAGGAAGAAGCTTGTAGGGTGCTTTGTAAGTGAGGACCTAACTCAGACCAGGAGTAAGTTACTCTATCTTGCTCGCCAGGAGCGTAATGCTGGACGTTTTAAACACACGTGGAGTCGTGACGGCAGGATACAGATCAGGCTGATGAACAATACTGTACATACTGTGGTCTGTCATACAGACCTTGAACAGCTGATCAAGTCGACACCTCTGACTGAGAAAACTCCAGAACCTGATCACTGAAAGAGGTAATCACCAGTTTGATATAGACATTGTTAAGGCCGCGTTGGCCCTCACATCACACCTCCTTGTTTACCTATTATACCCAATCATCATAAACATTCAAATGTCCTCATCAGGTCATGTCTAAAGCCAAGCTGTCAACCAAACCCTCACCAGCGGCTCATGAATATAGTCTGTTCTTTCTCTCCGAGTCTTAATTAGATCCATTATTTCAACATTATATATGTATAGGTGTGTGTGTTTGTGTCACATGCATGTATGTAATAAATGTAGGTTTATGCACATGTTTAGTAGGCCTAGTAATATTTATATTCAAATGTTTGTTTCATAACTTTTTGTCACATGCATGTGTATGATACATATACGTCGCTTTATGTAGGCTACATTGTCTAGTTGTAATATGTATCTTCATGTTTCTGTTTTAGTAGTGCTCCTATGTCAATATCACCTCCATTATGGCGATACCAGTAGATAATCCATTTGTAGGCTTAATCTGATGTCCCCATCAGGTCACGTCAAACGCTCAGCCGTCAACCTAGCCCTCGTCAGCTCACGATTCGTAGTTTGATTGTTTCCTGTGTCGTAATGGAATACCAACTTCAATATTATATATGTATGGATGTACGTGTTTTATGACACATGCTCGTATATAATAAATATTTTCACGTGCATGTCCATCCATTATCCTTGTATTCATTATTCTTTCTTGTAGTGCTATTATGTACATATCACCTTTATTATTGTGATGACGCAAAGGTGTACATCTTCTGTCTGAAGTCGACTAATATGTCACGTCCACCTTTCTATATGATCACTTCACCATATTAGATTCACACATCGATAAGTCAATATTTTTTCTGATATATCTCGCAATTTTACTTTTTTTTCCATATCACAGAGTTGTATTTTCCTTTTTTCTCATATGTTTACATATTCCATGTTTGAACAATGTTCAAACATCCCATCCATACCATCTTTATCCCATTTTGCTACTACAATGTTGTCGTTGATGTTGAAATGTATTTATAATGCCATAATGATTTCTGGTTCGGTGGTCTTCTATGGGTCAATGTTATTATGGGTGAGGTTATATAACCCACCATGATTGGTATTCAACAATGGAGGGCAGTCATAGGCTGTTGGTACAACCACACTCAGTGTAGTGATATGTCTCTAAATCCACATAAAATGTGGGGTACTAATACAGGTGACTTACTGTATATACTTATTATGACTATAATGTTGATCTTTATGTTAATGTTTTTGGCTGGAGATATCCATCCTCACCCAGGTCCTGTCAGTTTTAACAATATATCTATGTGTCATATAAATGCGCGAAGTTTAACTAAGGAAGGTCGTATTGACGACATGTATCTCGAATTATGTAATATTCATGAATTTGACGTAATTGGTGTCAGTGAAACTCACCTTGATCAAAATGTAGTAGACAACGATGTAGAACTGTGCAACTATACTATACTTAGAAATGACAGAAATAGAAGAGGTGGGGGCGTAGCCTTATATGTTCACAATAGTATTACTGTATTGAGAAGAGCTGACTTAGAACAATCAAATATTGAAATGTTGTGGGCAGAAATAATGTTCAAAAATCATAAAATTATCATCTGTGTGTGTTACAGACAACCAAACCAATCAATAGCCGAAATATAAATGCGTTAGATAATTCTCTTAGTCAAGCTGCGGGTGTGTCTCACAATAAAGATGTAGTTACTGTGCTGTTGGGCGACTTTAATGATCGATGTACTAATTGGACATCCGATCATAGAGACAGCGAGCTCGGATTAAAACTAGTCAATCTGTTTGAAAGTTACAGCCTATCTCAACTAATTAACGCACCAACTCGCGGTGATAATCTACTCGATTTGTTAGCTACAGATGCACCGGCTTATTTTACTAATGTCGATATTTTAGATGAAATTTCTGGTCTTGATCACAAAATCATACACGGCAGTATGTCTATCGTAAGGCCTCAGCATAAACAGATGTCCAGAAGGATTTGGCGTTATGATAGAGGAAACTATGCCTTTTTTAATGATATCCTCCTGGCCATGAATTGGGACGATTTTTTTTCCTCAACTAATGATATTAACCTAATTGTTCAAAATATGACTAAACTTTTAAACATCATAGCTGACGACTGTATCCCACATAATGACATCCATGTGAGAGCCCGTGACAAGCCAGGCATGACTGTGGCGATCAGGGGATTATTTAGGCAGTGTAAACGATTACACAAGAAATGGAAACGGACAGGCGATGCTGTTCACCATGAGCAGTTTCGTAACAAAAGGAGAGAGGCTAAATCAGCCTTCAGAGCAAGCCGAGACAAATTCTATAATAACACGGCTAGTAAATTAACTGATCCTAACACCTCAGCAAAAACGTTTTGGAAAATCACTAAATTGGTTTATGGCACTAAACGTGTTCAATCAATACCCCACTTAATTGTAGGCGACCGTCTCATTACTGAGACCGCTGAAAAAGCTGAAGTTTTTAATCAATATTTTACCGAACAATGTAAACTAGACCCTACACAAAACGACCCATTACCAGATTTTACTCTTTTGACAGATAACAAAATTGAAACAATAATTCTGACATCGGTTGAGATTTTCAACATCCTGAAACATTTAAATGTATCCAAAGCCGTCGGCCCAGATAAAATTAGCAATCGGATATTAAAGGAATGTGCAATCTCTCTGAGTGAACCGCTCGCCCGTCTGTTTAACTTGTCACTCGCTCAAGGTGTATTCCCTTCATGTTGGAAAATAGCAAACGTTATCCCCATTTTTAAAAAAGAAAGTAAAAATAACGCGTCCAACTATAGGCCAATATCGCTACTGTCGTCCCTATCAAAGGTTTTGGAGAAGGCGGTCCATTATCATTTATATACATACCTCAACGATCATAGTTTGTTAACAGTGAAAAATTCAGGGTTTAAACAAAAAGATTCTACTGTTAATCAGCTTTTGTCCATAGTACACAAACTATATTCTGGTTTGGATAACAAAAAAAACGCATGTCTAGTGTTCCTGGACATCTCCAAAGCCTTTGATAGGGTGTGGCACGAAGGCCTTCTATTTAAATTAAAACAGTTAGGCATTTCTGGTACTTTATTAAAATGGCTGGAAAGCTATCTGGCCCTCAGAAAACAAAGGGTTATATTGGACGGTTGCTGTTCCGACGTCAGTTATGTCGAAGCGGGCGTGCCACAGGGCTCTATATTGGGCCCATTGTTATTCCTGGTTTACGTTAACGACCTTGTTACCGACCTGGAATGCGACCCACACCTCTTTGCGGACGACACCTCCCTTCTGGACATTTTTACCAACCCCTTAACCTCCTCCCTCAAAATAAATAGAGACCTTGAAAGGATATATAAATGGGGACGCCTATGGAGGGTAAAATTTAACCCAATTAAAACAATATTCCAACTCATTTCAAATCGAAAAAATGTAATCTATCCTAATCTTATATTTGATGGTGTTGTTATTAAACGCAGCATCGAACATGTACATTTAGGCCTCACCATCACGAGCAACCTCAGCTGGCAAAGACATATCGATAAAGCCATATTGAAAGCTAATAAACTCCTTTATGTGATGAATAACATTAAAACGAAATTACCACGAAACGCGCTATGCGCCTTGTATAAATCCATGTTGCTGCCTGTCATTGAATATTGTGATGTTATTTTTGACAATTGTACAATCAGAGCAGCCCTAGCTCTCGAAAATAGTCAGCGGTGGGCCGCATTGGCTTGTACAGGTGCATATAAGCACACTAGCAATGATCGCTTATTACTAGAACTTAACTGGATACCACTACGCCAAAGGCGTACTAACCACAAACTTGTTATACTATATAAGATTATTCACGGGTTAGCTCCATCGTACCTGACAGCAATCTTGCCAAGACCCAGAGATGCAGGTTATCGCTTGCGCAGTTTTAATAACATGTCACTCCCTACACCCTCTGCACGTCTCAGCTGTGTCAGAAATTCTTTTTTGAACTCGTCAATTAAATCTTGGAATTCTTTAGACAAAATTATACGTTCATCCCCTTCTTATTTTTCTTTTAAATCTAAACTCCTCAAACGTAGTAAGAGCAGCTCGCATTTCAACCCAATATTATATTCACGTTTTCTTGGCAAGGCTGCTGTTAATCACACCCGAATGCGATTGGGACTAAGTGCACTGAACAGCCAGCGCTACAAGTACAATATGGTCCCATCGCCTTCCTGTGAAAGGTGCGGAGCACCTCAAGAAGATCCATATCACATATTTTTCGTGTGTCCAGCCTATGCTGTCCCTCGACAAACATTGACCCAAGATCTGAACCGTATACTTTCTGTCGACATAGTTCAAAATAAAAAACAAGTTGAAATTATTTTATTGTACGGTTCAGAAATCTTAGACCACCATACCAACCTCATACTATTTACAACATTGCACGATTTTATATATTCCTGTGGCAGATTTTCATAATCATCTTTAATATTCTATCATCATCACAACTCTTTCATAGTAGCAACTCATTTATTTTATCATCTTATTGTATCATCTTTTTCATGTATATTTTTTCCATGTCTGTTTTTTTTTTCATTTCTTGTGTCTCTTACTATGTCAAGGAGAGCAACTTGTGGCAATTGCTGTTTGTAATCCTTATGTGAAATAAATCATGTTTATAAAAAAAAATGGTTTCTAGTGATATCTGAAGGTTCATTTCAAGCCCTAAAACAACTTATTTTTCACTAACGAAACTCTGACAAATATCCCTGGAAATTATTTCTGACATTTTTATTAATCAACTAGAAATCATTGTCGTCAGAATGGAATGTTTTTTCTTCAAGGGGGAAAGCTTGTCGTCAATTCTGACGACATGACGACAGATCAGAAACACTGCTTGGTACTCCAGCAGCACCTCCTTTTTGGAGTATCAGGCTAGAGGGGGGAAAGGACTGGTGGACTTAGTCAACCAGCGGACTCTTGAATGCTGCCACAGCTGCTGGAAGAGAATTCCAATCAGGGATAGTTCGATGCCGAAAAGAATTTTGTCCCAGTGTGGTGTTTATAGCTCTAAGATGTTTATAGGCCTGATTGTGCCCACCACGTGTTCTTCTGTCCGCTGGGATTAAACGGTCATTGATAGGAATTTCGAGTAGCTCATTTAAAACATGCATTTTGAACATGCTTATAAGTCTAGAATTTTTACGTCTTGTTTTCAAGTCAGTCCAGCCCAGGTTCTGAATGAGAGATGTCACACTGAATTTTTTCTAATTTATCAATATCCTTTTGTCAATCAATATCTTTTTGCTTCCAGACATGGGAGGACCTGGATTAACTTCAACCTGGCCAAAAAGTAAAATTAAAAATAAGGCTGAACCAAAATCTAATTTAGGTGGGCTAGGCTGACTTGATTCAAGACTAGGACATAGCCTGAAAATAGGTTTCACCCCACGAAAAATGCGAGAATTGAAAAAACATGAGCATCTATTGCCAGGGGGCCGAAATCAAGTACCGGTGATGTAAAAAGAATATCATGTTCCCTGCACAGAGTGTAATCATGGAAAAAGGGGATTTCGTGAGGGTAATTTACACCTCTAATGTCCTCTGCCTCAATTCGAGTGAGGACTAAACTGGCTGCAAACACAACCAGAAAATGTTTCATGACGGCGGTGATGTTTACATATTGAGCCGCCATTTTGTTTTTGGGTGTCATGTGATCACACGGTGCACAGTTCGAAATGAATTAGCGAAAATCGTATCGATCAAAGACCAAAAATTTACAGCTTTAGGATCGAAAAATAATCTAATTTGTTAATTTATAGCTTCTATACGCAGGTTTAATAATTTAGATTAAACAAGGGAGCAACGGTCACCAAATGTTGGTATATTGTCAGCCAACGTCGCAGACGTTGGTCTAACATTAAAACAGCATTGGGCCAATTTCTCGTTGGAGTAGTATTTTGTAATCAGTTCAGTCGCTGATATTAATGCTGTCAAAGTGTATTCTATAGGCTAATGTAGGCCTACACTTGACCGTCCCACACATGCGCATGTCACAGCTGTATGAATCTTTAATAGTTGTCTAGATTGCAAGTATGGTGGGCGCCCAAGGTGGGGCCTGCTTTGGTAGTAAATTGTACAACCAACAACAGCCTACCATCAGGATCCAATTGACTTTCAGCTTCACACTTCCCACAATCTAACCTCTGACAGCAGCGTATTCATCCATGTGAATTCACACTGCCCACATATTCGAGGGGGGGGGGGGGGTTAAAATACTTATTCCTTTATCCGTTATTAGGGCAATTACCTGTTATATGTTATATGATACTTAAATAGGCCTATACCTGTGATCCAAGTGTGATCAGAGATGATTATTTTCCGATAACTGTAGGCCCTATGTGATTTTATGAATTATCCGTTATAAAAAATGTTTTTCTTACTCGTAAAATATAATGCACTATAGTCTAGATGATGTCTTTGTTATTTATTGCATCCAGAAAAATCGCCATATGAATTTTGCTAATAGTTACCTCCCTGCTAACAAATTTACGTTGTAATAACGTCCCAACAACGTACAGCATTCGTACTTAGGACGTAACTCTGTGAACTTCTATTTACGTCCTTATAACGTAAAACATAAATATAACGTTATTGGGACGTTCTGGGGACGTAAGGGTTATTATGACTACGAGTACGTCCTTAGCACGTTCTCGTTACGTTCATCCATGAATGACGAAAATGGGACCTTAACGAACGTTATATTACGTACGGTGTTTGCAGGGCTGTGACTGTGATCGAACATCTGGAAATACCGTAACCTTTGATCGTGAAATGGGGTAAATAGATAGCTGTAAATTGTGATTAAGGAGGGGTATTCCCCCTCCCCCTTATATTCATCGATTCTATCTCAGCATCCGGACATCCCATGTAACCTATAACGGTAACGGTCAGGGCTGGCCAAAAGTTGCATTGATTGGCGCTCAACACTAATTAAAATCGGCACCATTTTATTTGTCGCACAATATAACCCATTGGTGCATGCGTCAAAGGAAACACACACATAAAAATTCAGAGCTGATAATTCGTCTTATTTTAACAGTTTTAGAGAGTTATTAGTATCTTTTTAACAACGTTTTGGTGCTAGTATATGGTGCTTTTGGTGCTGTTGCGGCGGAAATATAAAATATGTAACCATCCTCTCGTTATCAGTCTATTAGTGTCTGTTGAAGTGAAGTTGAAAATCACCGCAGCTGGATTCAAGATGGCGGTGCCCACTGTCGTGACCGCGTGAGTGCGTGACTTTTGATTGAAGAAAAACAAAACCAGCCAGAAATAATGTTTTCATCAGTTGTACCGGTAGTGTTTTTATGTGTTTTTACCATTGTGACTAAGTTTTCTACAATCGTACGTGAAAGTTTAAACCATGGTGACTAATTGCATTTTTATCATGTCTGTGAATATGGGTGGTCAAGGTATGAATTTACATCTTCACCAAATGCCAGTCATGGTGAGTTCATGTCTAGGCTACAGTTCCAGCTATTTATTGTTTCAACCAGGTTTAGTCAAAGTAAGAACTTTGTAGACATTAGTCACTCACCTAGTGGTGCTCTATCATATCTTTGCATCCTGCTAACTATAAGAGCTGGGGATATAGAACTAAATCCTTGCCCATCCAGAAACATCAAATTTCCCTGCTGGGAATGTGGTAAAGCAGTGAGGTGTGACTACCGTAGACCTGCAATATGTTGTGATAGTTGCTCTGTCTGGTATCACAAGGACTGTATGTGTATACATAGGAGAGGCTGTATTAGATACCCTATCTAAACCCAATGTCACCTGGATTTGCTGCTTCTGTGGTGTACCAAATTTCTCAACATCTTTTTTTGACTTTTTTTATAGTCAGTACAAGTAACTCCTACAAAACTATATCAGATATTACAGCTGACCTGTCGAGTGAAGTAGCAGACATAGAATCACCTACTTATGCATCATCACCTAGAATTAAAAATAGAAAGAGGGCAGAAAGAAATAAGGGTTTGCGAGCCATGTGATTAATACCTAGAGTATCATGATAAAGAAATAATCCTTGTTTGAAACCATTAACGCGAGTGACCCTGACATAATTGTGGCCTGCAAAACGTGGCTCTCCTCTGAAATAGTGGGTCAAGTCGACTTGACAGCGAAATTGTGTTTATCTTTTTGCTTAGAACTACAGTCTGCTAAATCCACTTATCAGCATGTAGACTTGGACTTATACTGATGAAACACGGTTACAAGTCGCTGGTCCTACGGGCCATTGGTCCTACGGGCCATTGGTCCTACGGGCCATTGGTCCTCCGGGCCATTTGTCCTAAGGGCTATTGGTCCTACGGATCATTAGTCCTGCAGCAGGGAATAATTTGTCTGGTCAGTTGAATCAATGTTGAGTTGATGTTGAACCGACGTCGTAAACAATTGACAAGCATTATATTCTTTCACCTATCCTCACCTTTGAAAAACAACGCCCATAAGCCAGAGTGCATTATGAAATCCTAAATCCATAAGGAATCATTCTTATGCGCAAATTATTGAAACTTAAAATCTAATCTTAAATGTGCTTTATTATCAGGTTGATTCATAGTTATTTCCAGCTAAAACTCAAGGTCAGATTGTAGAAACACCCAAAATAATTAAACAATTCCTGACATATTTACTGGACAATCAACTAAAAGCGTTAAATTAATTTTCTATACGTCATATATATTTTATGTTATTACTAATACCACATAAATAGAATCAGATTATATTTTCCTTTCGAAAAGACAATAAACCATTGTGTTTATTTTATTTAACATAATATCAGACACAATCTAAGGCATCATCCCATCCCCGATGAGATGATCATGAGCTGTTCATGAACATTCATGAATAGTTCATAAAAGTTCGTGAACAAAAAACTATGAACGTTCATCAACGTGTTCATGAACAGTTCATGAATAGTCTTGAACAATAAATGAGACGTTCATGAAAGTTCATGAGATCATGAACTTATTCTGTTCATGAACTTTCACTTTGTTCATGAACATGGGTTGTTCATAAACGGTCATGAACTCAATTAATTCATGAACCAGGGCTTATTCATGATCGGCCATAAACTCAAAAAATCATGAACCAGATAGTCAATGAAGATTCATCAACGTTCATTAAATTTGTTCATGAACTTTTCATGAATGTTCCTGAACAACAAATGAGACTGATAAAAATAAAGACGCTAGCTGATAGCTCCAATTAGAAAAAATGTACAGATCGCTTAGCGTAATTGCATAATCATGTCTAGCGCTGTTAATTTTATGATTTACAAGTAATTCATGTTGTGGCCATTTGTTAGTATCTGTAATTACCATACCATAAAATTACCAATAAAATACCGATATACATAAATAACTTACATGACTGATGACTTCAATAATAAAAATATGTAGGCTACAGAGAGTTTATCGTGAAGGCATTATCAATTAAAATTATTTTTTGTGCTAAGAAATTGATGTCATTCTGCGGTCTTTTGGTGTTATTTTTAATTACCAACATTTTATTTTAGCAGTATAATATATCTGCAAATTATCAATTTGTCATTGTTTGCTTGTGTATATAAGCCATGTGGGCCTTTTTCCCGTGAAATGATGTCTTGAATATTAATTAATGAGTTAATAAGTATTCCTTTAACTGTATGGGTCTGGTGAGATACATCCATAGCAAACACAACGTGGTACCTGTGTTGTTTTAATGCTGGGCCATCTTCACAGACAATGGAGAAACATTAAACCGACCTATAGGACTAGCATTTCGTGTCTGCGCTGTGAAAGGTGTATATACTGCACTAAATATTAAATAATATCTGCAAAAAAACACGATAGATCAAACCAATGTTAGCGCAATGTTGAGCCATCGGCGGGTGATCGCCTATGACGCCGGAACAACATTGATCCAAATTCGGGTCAATCTCTTTTGTTCACTAGATTGGTATCTTCCCAGAAAACATGAGACGTCGATCCAATGCTGGGTTAATGCTGGCCCAGCGTTAACCCAATTTTGGATGGACGTCACTTGTTTTCTGGGTTACGTATCGGTATAGAACTGGACAATATATAGTTCACCATATATGTACATCTCTAAAATCTGCTGGTCTCCGTATAACAATTGCTTGACATCATAGCCCACTGATACTGACAAACACGATAGACGTGAATCACAACTTCAAAACGTAGGTTTGTGAACAGGAATGAAGTTTGGGTAATATTGGTAATATTACTGGGAGCATTAAAACTGCACCATGTCGGCCAACATACTGTCCGATTGTGAACAATCAGAATGTTACATGTCAATAAAAAATGTTCCATATCAAGAAGTTGTGATAATCTGACTTCTCGTTAATTCAGGTGTCCATCTTTGACGCAATATTGCCAGCTGTCTGTTTCGTAATTTCAACATTTCATTATGCTTTTATGTACTCAGCTCTATAAATTAATCTACTGAACAAAAACGATCTATTTTTCAAGTCTGAAGCCATTTTGGCGGCCATCTTGATTTTTTTATATATTTTTGAGCCTGTTTCCTTATCAAATATCACAGAGTATACATTTGTTTATATACCTGGCAAGTTTCATAATTGTAGAAAAAAGTGAACGACTTTTTCCAAGGCAGCTCCACTATTCACCAATCATATAGATTTGTGATACAAACATGGACACAGGACACATACGTCTGCCCGCGTGGAATCTTGCAGTGATGGCATAATCTGATAAATACATCTCAATGTTTGTGCCGTGTTGGCTAATGTTGGACTAATATTGGCCCCCTCATCTACGACTTCGACCTAACATTCGCCCGACACCTGCTCAACGTCTCGTGTTTGCCGGGATGGTAGTAGTTTTTTGAACTAATTCAGTAATCTTGTGGTTATTTCTAGGTAGGCTAATTTAGAACCAGCAATATCTATACTGGTCATCTGGGGGTAAATCTAATTCAGTAATCTTGTGGTTATTTCTAGGTAGGCTAATTTCGAACCAGCAATATATATACTGGTCATCTGGGGGTAAATCGGAAGTAATTTGGCAGGAAGAATAATAGTGTTTTTTCAGAGGTGATTTAAAGTCTGTAATTATGTGGTTATTTGAAGGAAAGTAGAAATTTGAAAAAACATAATGGACACCTGGAGATTATTCGGCAGTCAGAATGCTGGTTATTTATCGGTTATATATTGGGAAGTTAATTAGAAGTCAGTAAATATAGTGGTTATTTGGAAGACATTTAGAAGTTCTCGAGAATGACTGGTCATTTTAAAGTAACCTAATCATACCAGAAAGCAAACACGCAAACCAGTCATTTTCGGGTCAGGGACTGCTAGCTAACCAACCAATGAATTCATACCTCAAAAGAACCTCCAAATATCCTCCCTATTCCTGAGGGGGTCAACTTCGCAGAGTCTAAGATCGCTGTGGGTGATGCTGATGATGCTGGGAAGCAATGGTCAAAACGAGACGAGTGACCGCAGCTTCTCATACTAAAAAAGTTTGCATTGATCCATTGCCAAGCGGAGCAGCCCAATTATATCATAATTGCGATGGACTGTCTGTCTGTTTCCAGACCTCTCGAGTCTGTTGCCAGACTCGGCGACGGCATAACCGACCTTTGTTTATCTGTCATCACATCACTGATTGCAACAAAGGAGGTATACGTATCCGTGTCCATGGTTTGCGACTGCCTCAGACTTGGACACCAATACCCATCGCCCTATATCTACAGTGTTACAAAAAGCCCAATGACGGAGCCACCCTTTATTTGTCTGTTGCCAGAACGAGCTGCTGTTCTGTTGCCCTTCGTTTGTCTGTTGTCACTGTTCAATCTGATCACGAAAAAAAAGAGATAGATATCAGTGCCCATATAGTTTGCGACTGCCTCAGACTTGCCATGGTATGCTGCATATATATTAAAGACACCCATACCCATCGCCATATCTACAGTGTGACAGTGGTTATGCCTCGCCCCCATGTTAAAATCTAACAGAGGGATTTGAAGGGTGCATGAAAGGTGTTCGTGAGCCATGTGTTGAAGTTAAGGGTAGGGGGATGAGAGACAAGAGCGCGCGATTCTAAAGTTCCTCTTAGGGATTTAAAGAGCGAGAGTCAAGTTCAAGCTGGTAGTGGGTTTAGGGACGAAAGTAATGTTCAAGTTGATAGGAGGGGGTTGAGGTACGAGTCATGTTCAAATTGATGGGAGGGAGTCGAGGTACAATAGTCACGTTCAAGATGATGAGGGGAGGTTGAGGGCAAGAGCCATGTTGAAGTTGGGGGAGGGTGTTGAGAGGCAAAAGCCATGATGAAGTTGATGAGAGGGGGCGAAGGGCGAGTCATGTTCAAGTTGAAAGAAGGGGGTTGAGTCGTGAAAAAAAACTAGCTATGGTATGTTGCATGCTATGAACTACTTTACTCCCCCTATACTCTTACCTTGGACATTGAACCATTGAGCCTCTCCCCCCCCCCTCTCTTCCAACTTCCCCTATAGTCTTCCAACTTCTCCTGTAGTCTTCCAGCTTCCGCTGTTCTTACCTCTGTCTGCCTGAATCGATCTAGACTGCGTCTAGATCTCTATTCCCAATAATACAGGTCTCCTACCTTTTAACCAATTCCCCCCAGGGCCCTCTGTAGGCTCCTTTCGGCTGTTGGGTATCCAAAGCACTACAACAGGGTGTAGGGTAAACGTTTCTCTTTAAGAGTAATTTTAAAGGTAAAACAATGTCTTGACCTTCGAGACGCCTTGAGTGTTTCTGTCAATTTGAAACAAGAAGTTAGCAGTTTTAGTTACAATGGGTGAAAAAATAAAGAGGAAAAAGCTTACCAAACAAAATTATAGTGTAATTTTCTTTGGAAGTTAAAATTTGACATATTAAAATAATACTGAGAATCTTGCGATTTTACTCATTTTTACACATGGTGATTTAAAATAACTGCTTAATCAGGCACAGACAGACAGATTAGGTACAATTATGTTATTGTAAGCCTAGTTATTGTAAAAAAAACAAGATATTAATAATATGAAATATAATCTTATATTTTATTGACCCCTTTGATTGCACCACTATAATATATAATGAACATGTAGCTAAACTTTGTTGTAGGTCTAAGTGAAAGGGGAAATGTCAAGCGTAGGCCTATCTACCCTCAATGTAGGCTTAAAGTGAATGGTAAATAAATCAGGTTTTGTTATTTTGTTAAATTATTTACTATGATTTAAAAAAAAAAAAAAATTGTACACTAATCAAGACCATTTATTTTGGTTATAAACTTGTTCATTTTTATTATATGTTAGACGGATGTATTTTAATAATCATTTAACACTCAAATATCATAATGAGTATTATAATTAGCCGTTCAAAACATCACATGATTTGTAGGCCCTTAAAATAATTATTCGCCGATATATTTACGTTTGTAAAGTATATTAAGTAATACCAGATTACTAGGGGATGATTTTAGTATACTATTTTTAGTTTACTGTTGGAAGCACATGCGGAAGATTGAAGTGAAATAATGTGTCATTAAGAGATAAAGTATATATCAATGTATAACAGGGTTGACCATGGTCATCATGTACAAATTTAAAATGAGGGGGTGGTTAATAACTGGTTGACTACAATGTGCGAATATAATGCCTCTTCAATGTGCAAAAGCAAACTTAATTTTTGGAAATTTGACTGAAAAAATGTATGAGGTGTCTAGTTTTACTTTGAGTTTCTCCATTATCTCGCCTAATCCACCTGCGGATGATAACATTAATTACTTTTTCTTCAAAAATTAAAACAGTATTTGATTAAATAAATATATGGATGTACTGTTTTAACCTTAACTTCACTAAATCACTTATGTTTCGACGGTGAAGTATTTTCTATTCATTGCATGTCATCATGTATAATGACTTGAAAGGTTTGACGTCAGGATGCACGGAATCCAGCAAAGTTTGAATTTCAGGTGATTTTTGCACATGAATGTTATCCTAGTGGTTTACATCACGTGATAGCGTGTGCACGTAATCCTCACGTGGTAAAATTAACACTGTGTCACACGGTGTTAAAAGGATCACGCATGTCACAAGGTGTGAAAATCGCGATCGCGTTTGGCATGGGTCCCAGCAAACACGACTCATTGACCCAATGCTGGGTTAATGTTGGGCCGACGTCGGAGACGGCGGGCCAACATTAACCTAACATTGGGTCAATGTATCCGATCGTGTTTGTTCACTTCAAATTAACCCTTACAGCGCTGAAATATATTTTTGTATAAACCATGGAGATCAGAAGTTTTTTGTCAATTTTGCATCATCAAAAATGTCTTAGTAATAGCTCTTCCCGCTTCATTTGAACACCTATGGCGTGGGTCTGCGACCATTGTAAATATTTTAATTAATTCAGTGCGGGGACCGTCTTTATAGTCAGAATCTGACCGTATAAAGACCGTCCCCGCGCTGGAAGGGTCAACCATACTGGCATTTCGTTTCTTTTTTGAAGATTTCTCAGCACAATTCATTACCACTCCAGCACTATATGATCACGAATATAATTCGTCCCCTTAGATATGAAAGGGCGTATCTGCCACTTTGCAAAGTGGCAGATACACCCTTTCATATCCAAAGGGACGATAATATATAATCCGTTTTATTACACGACCAAATCACTATAACTGGAACTGAAGTGTGTGCTTAAATATCAAGATTTGCAAATGTTTGATTTCAAATTAAACAAATGTGAGTAATTTTCACCCACTTGAAGTTGTGGGTCGTTACAATAAACTTCAAGTGGGTGGGAATTTAAGTTGAAAAAGAGTTAACACATTGAAGACAAAAATAACCTTTTAGCCCTAGATAAGTATCTAATATACGAATTTATCTTTTGTTAATCTATCAGCGTCGTTGTTTACTATTGTTTTACTACTTTTTATTGACTCGCTATATAACGCATTTTGAAGGGGCTGATTTAATGTTGGGCCACCGTTTGGACGCTTGTCCAACCTTAGGCCAACATTGGGTTAATGGCTCGTGTTTTCTTGGTTTATTCGATAATGATCATAGTCATAATGCGGCAATTAATAACTGAACATTTATGTATATTTTAGTTTTTATTTCAAAGTTTACTTCCCCTATTGAAGACGCAGCTTCTACTCAAATTTAAATTTTGACAAACTCGAAGTGCCGCGATCCACGTCTACAAGTTGGCCAAACTTTAAATGACTAATTAGGGGCAATAATTACTATAATATAGTAATTCTTGCCCCTAATTAGTAATTTAAAATTTGGATATTATACTCACAAAAACTGCTGGACCAAGGCTGGGCCAATACATCGCACGTTGGCCAAACATTGATGCAACCTTACGTGTTAACACCTGCAAATAATCTCTTAGCCCTTTAAGTGCTATGTGGGATTTTAGTCATTTTTACTCCATATTATTAGCCAATCAAATCACTGTTGGTAATGAAACGAACATGTACATCGGAGTGCGATGTTCAAACATCAAGTTTTGCAAACATTTGGTCTCAAATTATAAGTGGACTAATTTTTACCCGCTTGGAGTTGTGGGTCGCGGTAGCGAGGCACAACTTCAAGTGGGTGGAAATTTAAATTTAGCGCTTTAAGGGTTAATAGTTACATACACGTGTCACTTCAGACAGCTTGAGTAGCTAATGACCAGTGTTACAGTGGCAAGTTTGGCGACAAACTATCAAGTCAAACTAAACTATTAGGTCTACTAACAGGTGTCGCTCAAATATTTAATTGTATGTAAAATTTAGCAGCTTGGGAGCATTATATTCAGAATGTTAAGTGTTATTATTTACTTGGACATACTGAGTAACGTCCTTAAGCAATGGAGTGTCCATTTGTTAAATTTTAAATAATCGAACTATTTATAATAGTACATTAGTGAATAGTCCATAGTTGTATAATAATTGAAGTAAAATATGATGAAAAGCATGCAAATATTGATCAGTAATCAATCACTAAAGAATAAATCAATACAAGTAAACACAAATGTTCACTTCAAACAATATTCAAATCCGTTTATATCAAAATAACGAATTATTTTCTGCATTACTGTACTAAACATACATTGTAAATATAATTATGTCCACATGATGTCAATTTATTTATTCAAGTGAATTGATACACAATATTGGTAAGTTTAACGTTGGGACAATTAATGTTTTCGTGAATCATTTACACGTCGGACCAGCGTTGAGTCTTATGCCGACCGATTGAATTCCTGGGATCTTCTGCATGGTCCATGAGTCAGAAGATAGCTAGTTCACTAGTTAGGTCACTAATTAGGTCAATAATAAAACAGGTGAATAAACTATAGGCGGGCCTACAATTTAATTGCGTACAAAGAAAAAGAATAATCAAACAGCTAGAAAACTTTACAGCTTAATTGGGTATAAATCATGAGGCAGCTGATAATTAGCCGCTGACACTAATGGTCCTCAATAATTAGTGACAATACTTAATCAATAGGCTGAGAGAGCCCATACACAGCGGTGGCCCAATGCTAGGCCAACGTCTGAGATACTGGCATATCATGTGTCGAATATTTTAAGATTTTGTTGAAATATCAAAAAAACTTTTGTAAAATCAGAGCGACAGTATTAGAAAAGAGTTAATAATAAGCAATTTTACACATGGTATAAAATAATTATAAAATTACCATTATTCATTTTCTAGCCTTCTGATATGAAGAATATATTGTTTTAACTCTACGTTTTAAATTAATAGAGGTAATTTTCGCAGGCGGATACACAATTAATTATGTATGACCAATATGTGAAAGCAACACATGAGAATAATCAAATTGTGGTTTGCTTGGTGATTTTTTTTCCATTTATGAGGTGTCTAATTTTACGATGTGTCTATTTGAGTCTCTGTGGAGGTTTGCATGATTGTAGGCGAATACGAACAAAGAGCGGTCTACAAAATGTATGCTTTAATGTAGTATGATGGAATGGTCCTGACAGAGAACTTGAAACTTTTAGTATGATTTATCGTGGTAATTAGCAATACATTGGGGTTTTCTATGGTGATCACCAACACTAGCTGGGTGTGTGCAACTCCCCAGAGGACCGAGCTCAGATGCGCGACTATTCGAAAAGAGTGTCCAAGTCAAGGCACAATCGTCAACAGAGATCCGGACAACAAAGGAGCTAAGGTGGCAAAGGCAAATCAAACAAATAGGTATTTAATAATTTTCTAAAAATTGAGATCGATGTCCAAGTTGTGGCTAGAAATAGTGAATTTCATATAGAGGGTAGGTCCTCCCCTCGAGCCATTAGAACTCAGTTTTTGCTCGGATAACCATTTTTTTGCTGATGTGGACTGAGATGTTATCAGGTTATGTAGTAGCGAATTACAATAGTCCAGTTTACCGGTCACTAAATGCAACTGCAATCTGCTTTCAAGAGCCAGGTAAAATTTTACTGATACGTCGAAGATCCCCAATGTGATAAAAAAGGCACTACACACTGACTTGTTAGCGAAAACTATTGTCAAATAGTACTCCCAAGTTCATTTCCGAATCTGGCACTTAGAAGGAATTCGGTTTTCCTGGAATTGAATCAGCGTGGTTTGTGTCATCTAGCAAATACACTCATGACACTCGTTTATAGTGCCTCCAAAAATTATTGAAAATTCTCAGTAGACAGAGCGACATCTGCATAAAGATGGTGACTCAAACCATGTCTAGAAATGATAGAATTGAGTGGGTGAAAAGCAAAGGGCCCATATATATAGTCTTGTCGTACGCCAGATGGAGCCTCAGAAGGTACAGACAATTCGTTTTTTAATTTGTACCCGTTGACGCCTGTATCTCCTATAGGAAGAGGAAGACAACCAACAGCTGAATTACTACACTAATGTGGTGTGTGGACAAAATTAGTGATTCATCTTTTAATTCGTTTAACCCTTTAACCGCCAAATTATTCAATTTGAATTTTCACCCACTTGAAGTTGTGTCTCGCTGACGCGATCCACAACTTCAAGTGAGTGAAAATTATTCAGATTTGACAAAATAGAGGTCAACTCTTTTCAAATCTTGCTGGTTGATGTCACATTTTATCTTTAACATATTTAAAATGCGGTACCTCATGTGCTAATAAAAAATGAAAACCCGAATATATGCAGCAACGGCGGTTAAAGGGTTAAACGTGTGAATACATCAAACAGTTTGGACAGATTCTGGAACACTCTCTGTGAAAAATGAAATGAAATGAATCGGGCTTTAGGCCACCTTTGTGGACATATAAGCTAAACTGGGCCAGGAGAACCTCCTGAGGATGGTGAGAAACTGTGAAAAACATAGATATTATCAGAGCTATGTCAGAGCTTTCCGTGTGGATTTGACACGACGTGACAGGTACGTCTTCTGCGCGCGATTTCTCAACTTATCAACGTAAAAACATACATGAGAAAAATAATTTATTCTGCAATAAAAGGAACAAATGTTGTCTTACTGCTGTGAAGCTACTTATTTAATATACGATAATGCTCAGGCCAATGTTGTTTCAACGTCTTTTAGACATCGGATTAGCGTTAATCGAACTCGCTAAGGTTGACCGGTTAAATTCCTGGCATCTTCGAGTCTACGTCCCGTCGCTGGTTTAACGTTGGAACAGCGTCTGAAACGTTAAACCAGCGACGGGACTACTGTGGGTAGTTCACTTCTTAGGTCAATGATGTCGCAGGTGAATAAACTTTATCATTTGATTGGTTGTAAATAAAGAGAGTCACAGCCTAGTTGGGAAACTTTACAACCTAATTGGGCATGAATCATTAGGCAGCTGATAATTAGCAGTTGACACTCTTGTATGGGCCTTAATAATTAATAACAATGCTCAATCAATGGGCTGAGGGAGGGAGGCACTGGTGCAGCGCTGATCCAACGTTAAGCCAACGTCTCATACGTATTTTGTACCTCATTACAGTCGTGATGGAACAAAAAAACCTAGTAAAACAACTAAGCTTCATCCCCCATTAGTTTTCAGAGATGTTTATTCGAATTTTTCATCCACTGGAATTGCAAATAAATATACATCATCAAATAGTTGTACTGCAATATTACGTTTTATCTTTTGACATGGCATCTTGTGGAGATAAAGCGTGGCTTTGTTCGTCAAGATTTTAGAATACTTCGCTTCCGATTTCACAAATATAAGTCATTTTTATGTCTAAATAAAGTAGGTGCAAATTTGATATGAAATGACGATTAAAGGGTTAAACATCAATAACCGTTTTCCGCAACGTATAATTGGACCCTTCACATGCTAGTGCAGCGTTAAATGTGTGCACAAAATACTGCACATTAATAAAACAAAGTTATAGTTTTACATTTACCTTTAATTTAATCCGACAATTTTTTTAGTATAACGAATACTAAATCAATTATGGAAGTAACTATTTTTTGTACTTTTGAGTTTGTTGTCGGACGCACGCGACATTGTTGAAATGTAACAATTCAAGAGACATCTTAATGGACAGCAGTCCGATAAACACGATATCCAATGCCGAATTAATTTTGGCTCACCGTCTACGACGCTGGACCTACATTAAAGGGACTCTAAAATCCTCAAAAAATGGGTGATTCCATAGACCAGAACTACAAAAGTATTTTAATTTGTGTGCTGCGCATTTACCAGTTAGGCTAGATATAGAGACAAAGTTCCCGTATTTCTTATTTTTGACAACCATGTCACGGTGTGAAATAAATGAAATGAATCGGTATTACGGGGCCTTTAGCCAAACTGGGCCAGGAGTACCTCCCGAGGATGGTGAGATGAATGAGATGACACTGCCCTCCAGACACATAATTCGAAATACAATATTGAGTCTTTACGAGTGAGAATTTTGTTTCTTTAAAACTTGAAAGCTAGAATGGGGTTCGAACCCGCGATCTCTAACTTTCCAAGCAGGCAGCTTTACCCACTACAGCAGGGCCCCCGTCCTACAAGCTCTAGAAATACAATTTCACCTGTGTCATAGCGCATGCGCATAAACATCACGTGAGGCACCATGCATTGTACGACATATCGACGTAAAAAAAATTCTTGAACGACATAATTTTATCTAAAATAAAACTAAAATTATGCTCTCTTCCAAATTGAATTCTAAGTCTCATGTGTCGACCGTTTGAATTCCTGACATCTTTTCTATCCACTCAGTAGAAGACTAGCTCACCAGTAAGGTGAAATAGTGACACAGGTGAATGACCTTTACAATTTGATTGGGTAGAAATAAAATGAATATTTTAGTGAATTAGAAGAGTATATATATTTTATTTGACAAAAAAACAATACAGAGAAAAAATGATAAGGCATGTAAATATAAGAGCATTTTTTTTTTACAAATTTTAGTACTTCAACATTCATGAATATTATAAAGCAGTGGGCCCGTATTCTCGTACAAGCTACCATATATCGTAGGTTTCGGATTGGTCGAGATGGATATCTCGACCAATCGGAAGCTATAGCTAAGATATACGTGTATCATAACTTGTAAGATAATACGGACACAGGCTAGTTTTTTTTAAACGACTAAAAATGACCAAATCTTAGTTTTACAACCATTATAAAGCACTTTTCTTACAAGCAAAGACGTGTTCATAGCTGTTACTGAACACTTTATTAGAAAAAATGGTTTTCTATTTCAAACATTATCTTTGTCTTGATATTAGGTGCAGCAAACACTCGCCCCTTTTGTGGAAATAAAAAATGTTAATGGCCCTAACCATGTTTGGTTTAAACATATAAGCAGGCTTAGATGCAATAATTATTATTCTGACTAATGAAAAATGGTTAATTGTAATGTTTAAAGGGACTGGCCCAGAAGCCAAATTAAAATCACCGATTTTTTTTTATAATTTTAGCCTGGGCCAGTCCCTTTAAATGAGAAATTCAGCGATATATTTATCTGTCCAGATTTAGTGTCATTTCAACGAGGCTTGTTAGGGCCTATATTACTATACGACTGATAACAAAATTTTGGCTAAACATATTGATACACGGGCTGTTTTATTTATTGTATTGTTAAAAACATTCAACCGATCAGATTGTTTAAAATGATGTATGTAATATATATGGTTTAAATGTCTATGAAAGTACATTTTGGCTAAACATATTGATACACGGGCTGTTTTGGATATTTCGTAACCCTTTAACCGCCAAATTATTCAATCTGAATTTTCATCCACTTGAAGTTGTGTCTCGCTGACGCGATCCACAACTTCAAGTGAGTGAAAATTATTCAGATTTGACAAAATGTAGATCAACTGTTTTCAAATATTTCTGATTGATGTCACATTTTATCTTTAACATGTTTAAAAGGTGGTACTTAATGTGCTAATAAAAAATGAAAACCCGAATATATGCGGCACCGGCGGTTAAAGGGTTAATGAAAGAAAGTCTTGTAGACATATGCGTCATTACAAATAAACATTACATTATAATATACAGTACAAATATCATAAAATAAAAAATGGTGTAAATATATGTACAAGTATAAAATGCTTTTAAATAATTAAAAGAACTATACATGATAGTGATACTATACATGATAGATATATGTTTCCTGCACCTAATTTTTAGAAAACATTCAACTAATCAGATTGTTTAAAATGATGTAGGCCCTACGTAATATATGTGGTTCGAGTGACTATAATATATTGCAATATAAAGAGATAATATCAATCAGCTGTTATCACATTAATGTTGTAGCCCTTATAGCTATAGACAGCGCATTTCAACCCGTGTATAACATGTCCCGACTTTAGCCATCTACTTTTGCTACCATGGAATCTATTACAAGTCTAGATGAACGAATATATTGCTACCAGTTTTGAACGTTCCCCACTAGTCAAACGTTCCCCATAAACGTTCCCTTAGGGGCATCTCTGCGCAGTCCTCTTCTGTGGGGAACGTTTAAAACTCGTAGCAATATATTCGCTGTTTTTCCGCATGACATCTAACCCATAGATCACGTATATGTCACCCTCGTGACGATAAGCTGATTGAATATGTCCACGAGGGCGACCAACAAACAACTTGGGTATCTGCCAAAGAAGCAGAGAGTCATTTTCATAGGATTGATCGAGTACTATGATAATGATACATGATCTATGTATTTTACATTGCGATGAATAAATGAATGGGGCTTTATGCAACCTTTGTGTATCCACAGGCTAAACCGGCCAGGTAAACCTCATGAGGATGGTCAAATAAATCAGATGACACTGCCATGCAGACACAGGATTCAGAATTCGAACATCCCGACTCTCGGTCAAGAAGGCTTCCCACAATAGGGCTACTTCTTATTTAAGAGTAGGCAGGGGAAAAGCTGGATACAAAAGCGAAGAATAAGCTGCGACGTGACAGGCAGGCGGCGTAGCCACTACGCAAGCGTCCCCGCCTATATCCGGCACCTATATAATTATTAAAATATAATAGCGGTGCTTTGCAATGATTCATGTCAGATACTAGAATGTGAAAGCGCACAAGATTAAAATCACTAAAAAAACTAGTTTAAGTGGTTCAATGCGTAGGCCTATGCGGGATATCATGGGGAAATATCAAAGCTAGTTAGTTATTATATCGAATTGTATACATGTATTTCAAAAACTCAGACAGAACCGATAAATGTTTGATTAGCATCTTTAAAAACTCGATTCCTTTGAATGTCGGTCATGCGCCATACCGAGCTCGTCAATGGTATCGAGAGTAATCAACAGATTTTGGTTATTTGTTGGTTTGCATCAATCGTCTACTGAAAAGTATGTTTTGCTTAATCAGATAAGTTTGTTATCTGGCTGTCAATATTTTGTCATTGTGAATTTTTTTTAGATCGTTGTTAATTTTGTGTTTCTGTTTACTAAGTCCTTGTACACGTATGCATGATTTCAAACAATTTTCTATATAAATTGATATTTTACATTAGCATTTCAAGGGTAGCTTTACGCAATAAGGCACAAATCAATAGCTACGTTACAATGTACATTCAAATTCCAGGTCTTCTTCCCTCGCTTTATTTATATAATGTTCATCAACAAATGCACTCATTTCGTCATTGAAGTACGTTTTCCAACCACCGACCTCCCCTTTTCTTATAAAAGGACTTATAGAAGAATCGTAGATGGAGGGAGGCAAATTCAGAAGGTAGTTTGACATTGGGTTGTTCTTCATTGTGTTGAAATCTGTCCTTTTGACGATAAAATCAATTTCCTCTGAAGTTAAAGACTTGTCACAAAAGAGAGCTGTTCTTTTAATTGCAGTGATTATGTCTTTCTTCATTGATTCATAGGTCAGAATTAAAACATTTTTGTGATTTCTGTATCTCCACCAACCAAGTGAGTGATCCAGCCAATCACCGTAACAAAGATGTTTACTTCTGAACAACTCAAAAAAACCCTCGAATGACCCAGTGAAAAAACCAAGGCTAATATTGGCCTGATAAAAATGATAATATGACACCAAGACATCTTTTATATTTCTCATGATAATGATAAATTTACATTTCCCTGCGTCAATCTGTGATTGGTATATCTGAGCTGGAAAATGTGATTTAATAAGCCAAGGATGTGGCGCTGATTGTAAAGCTTTCACACAGGCATCTTCTTCACCCGTACGTTTATAGTCCACATAAGGTATCCTTTGGTCCAGTTTTATTTTGTCAGCATCTTCCATATTTGTGTGATTTTGTATCAACCAAACTATCTCCTCGGTCCAGGTCATTCCTATAACATGATATGTTTAGAAATGTACAGTAAAGTGTAGTAAAATAAGTGAATAGTTAATGATAATGGTGAGCTTTTGTAAAAGAATTATACATGAACTCTGTTTTTTAGTCTTAATCATCAAACGTATATATCATCTGAATCCTCACATTGCCTCTTAGCAGTCAGCAGGCTAGGTAAATTACGTTAATTTACGGGAGGGATGAAAAACATCACACGGGTATATAAATACACACAAACAGTCATCGCGGAGTACAAACTTATTCACCCCTTTGTATATTCACGCATGATCCGAAAGCATTAAATGTCTCAATTTGAATGGTAAGGCATGTGTGTATGTGAGTTTCCATCTGCGGCAGATAAAACTAATGCCATACGAAAGTACACATGCATGCCGACCTTTTCAAGGGGGTGAATCAATTCGTACGTCACCATGACAGTTTGTGTGTGTTTATTCACTCATGTGATTTTTTCCACCCCCTCCCCTTAAAATTAACTCTTTAAGCCCTTACTATGCATTAAAGCATCATTTTACACCATTGAAAACATACTTGATTTTCTCACAAATAAGGGTTTTAGAAGGACAATTTCGATGAAATTGTTCTATGAATACATGGTAATTTTCTTAAATTTCTCACCCACATCAAATCATCTTCATCCACTACAAGTTGAGAATTGCGACAGCAATTCGCGGCTTGTAGTGGATGAAGATGACAAAGATAAAGTCAGGCCTGAAAGGGTTAACATACTTTCACCAGCTTTGTTAAAGTGTTGTGTCTGACACTCAGTTATCAGATTGGGTTTTATAAAATAGCTCAAAAATGATCTAATTATATATTAATCACGTGTCAATAAAATATTTCAAGCAATTATCAATGATTGTAATGATTATGATGATGATGTTTTGATTTGTTACCATTCATACACACACATAATTTAAAACACTGGTAAATATTTCTAATCACTTTAAAAACTTTTCCCGATATACCACTTGCAATGAGCTTGGGCCATAACCCAGACCGCCAGATTGTGTCAAACGCTTTCTGATAATCAATGAAGGCACAAAATTACTCTTTCTTTTTGGAAAGAAACATATCAATAGAACATTTCATACTAAATATATGGTCAAGAATGGAATATGTTTTCCTAAAATCTGTTTGGTTTTCATTTAATATTATGTGTTTCCAGAAATTTTTCAAGTCTCTGGTTTAGGAGGCTTGTAAAACATTTCCCAAAACAGCTTAAAATTGTAATACAGATCAGACTGTTTTATGTCATATACAGGAGTGAAACAAGAAGAGAACCTTTCACCTCTGTTATTTTCCCTATACATTAATGACCTTGAAAACTTCTTAGTGCATAAAAATGTAAACCCCGTGACTCTAACTGACGAAATAACAGGCACATACCTTAAGATATTTTTTACTTTTGAGTCCCTGCAAGCAACTTTAACTAATCTATCAGAATACTGCCAAAAATTGAAATCAACAATAAACAGTGACAAAACAAAAATAGTGGTATTTTCGAAAACCCAATGGAAAGGTCATTTTATATTTCAATATGATGGGAAATAATTTTAAATTGTACAAAAATTTAAATATTTAGGTGTAATATTCAATTACAACGGATCATTTGTTAAAAACAGAAAATACGTGTATGAGCAGGCTCAAAGAGCCATGTTTAGTTTGTTAAGACGCAGTAGACAGCTTGATTTACCTCTAGATATCCAGCTAGAATTGTTTGACACACTAATCATGTCAATTATCACATACGGCTGCGAAGTGTGGGGTTTCGAAGATTTAAATATCATAGAAAAATTACATCCTAAATATTTAAAATATATTTCAGGAGTAAAAATGTCAACCCCAACATGTATGGTACTTGGTGAAACCGGCAGATTCCCTGTAACTATTACGATTAAAACTCGCGAGGTTTAATTTTGGTCAAAATTAATAATATGTGAGAAAATAAATGTGTCTGTTGCTATGTATATAATTCTGTATTCTAAGCATGTTAAGAATATAACAATTTTGAAGTGGCTAAATAGTATAAAACAAACCTTGACTAACAGTGGTTACAGTTATGTATGTGGTTGCAGCAAGATGTAAATATCAATAAATTCCCACTAATTGTACAGCGTTTCTTTGCAGGAACAGTATAGACAAGACTGGAATAATGTTGTGTCTATTTCAAGTAAATGTGACTTATACCGATAAACTTGACCATGACATACAATTCTCCCTAAAACACCCGTCACCTACAGTTCGAAGAATAATGTGTAAATTTAGAACATGTAGTCACAAACTCCCCGTGAAATCAGGCCGATATGCTAACCTCCCAAGGTATACCCGATATTGTAGTAATTGTAATATGCAACGTGTTGGCGATGGATACTATTTGCTATTAGAATGCCCTGAATTACAGGAACTGAGAAATACATTTTCGCCCCACTTTTTTACAAACAACCCTGACTAGGCCTGGGGCTGATTTGCGAAAGCCTGCTAAAAACACGATTTCGCTGCACCCCCCCTGCGACATAAGTTTCTTAGTTTGTTATTGTAGGAAAATATATCAACTTTAATATTCGAAACAGTAACCAAAAATTCCGGTGTCCAAAAACCATAATTGAGACACTTTAAGCACCATACCCTAAGAAAAGTCATAAAACTAAAAATTATATTATTCAGTCATCATTCTTTATCTGAATTATACTATTTCATTATACATTCAGCTAAAATACGCAAAACAAATGTATACATGCGCAACCATAAAGAAAATAAAAATAAAACATTTGTAAAAGCTGTAAAAACTTCATTTTGATCAATTTTTTTGTTAGTTTTTTAATTTTATTTTTTTGTAAGTTTGATGTCGCTGAATTTCCGCTAATGGTACAGTTTTATACGAATATGTATTAAACATATATGATTACTTAGTAAAATTTATAGCATTAACTACAAATAAAAAATACCGAAATGTGTCATATTAAGTGTTTTGTGACCATACCCGAATGGATATTTATTAGTTCCTTAGCGTCATTTTTTAGCATTATATTTATCGGACGGACAAAAGCACAAAATTTGGTACACAGTTTTTCTAGTGGCAAATGATGGAATATAGTCGTTAAGCCTTCTAATTTTGACTCTGCTTTTCCACAAAATCCAAAATTGCTGCCAAAATGAAGATATTTTTCGTCGCATTTCCCTGTAAATGAACATTAGTTTCTTCATAATATACCTTAATATAAACGTAAGAAACCTTACTAATACATATCATTTACTGCTGTTAGTTATTTGAAAGACAAGGACCACACAAAACGTAAAAAACACTGTTTATTTAATTAGTGTGAGCTCAAAATTGGTTGTCGTTCATTTCAGCATGTCCTATCACTTTCTGACAATATAATTGCAATTACTTTTGTCATAACTTGAGCCGTGATGCATCTTACATATATATTTTGTAATAATAAGGACATGATAATAATAAAAAATAATAAAGTTATTATAATTTAGATATGGAAATGAAATAACATTTTATCAAAAACCCTGAAATACATTGAAGTATGATGATGCCTCCGGATTGGACTCTTAGCTATAATACCATAAACACTGACATGAACACTTTCTCGGACACTGATAGGGATTACCGCCAACGTCTTAGCTAGGGGGGGCGTCCACCCGTCCTTTTGGACGGGCAGTTTCTAGAAGGCCGGGACGGGCCGAATTCTAGTGCACATGTAAAGGACGGTCAAAAATTTGGCCGAAGAGTCCAGAACCGAAAAGAAACCTGAATGTGCTTTTCTCTAATTTCAGTCTGAAATTGCATCAGAATGCACTCAGATGACATCAATTTTTCCAAAAAGTTCTGCATGGGCTGGAAATACACGCTCGCCCGTTGCGATTAAAACTACCGGTGGGCAATGACAGACAGACAGACAGACAGATATTTTATTGACAGAAATAAAAGTCATTACAGACTTATTTGTCATAGTATTAAGAGAAATATATGTACATGTATATACAAGAATGTTAGTTTGTTAAAATCATATATTATGACAATATACATGGTATGACAAACAACTAAAATCATGTTAAGTGGCATTGCCATAATAAAAACTGGGTATTTCGGTAATATAAATGACTACTTCTCAAAATAAAATTATAAGGCATTGCCAAGATAACATGGGGGTCTATCATTTTGTTTCCCGCACCAAAACCAGAGATAAAATAGCTACAATGTATAACATACTAATTATATATAGTAGCAAAAAAGACACTCTGGAAAGCGTAGAAACCAAAAATATATACAATTGAATTATGCTACAGTAACTGGAGTATGAAATAAGACAAGGGTGAAAATACTATGGTATTTTAAAAAACAAATATAATATAAAGCAGTACAATCAATGTAGCAATCCGCGAAACAGGTAGCTCCGAGCCATCTGACCATGCAAGCACAGTCGCTATGAACTCGGAGATTCCCTGATATTGACTAGTGGTGTAAACTTTACAACGTAATAACAGTACTATTACCGCAACACAATATATACATACTAATAAAAGTCGGACATGGTGGTTCGTTGACTGCCAACAAAGTATAGCATCAGAACCATCCATATTATCGAGTGTTGCAGACTTAGTGATGTAATAACAATGACAATTACGGATAATAATTATGTGTGCCATTCCCGCAGGACATGGCACTTACACAATAACATTAAAGTTTATTTAATTAACTAGTGATTTATTCCCTATATGGCCCTCGCACAAAAAAAACAACATTACAGCTTATTTTAATTCACTATATTTTTTATTTCATACCATTTCACCCACAACCTAGCTAGTACCACATACTCGGAGTTACAATCGAGTTACAATTTGAGCTGGTCCCCGAATCTCCTGCTGGCGATCTGTAGGCCCTAGGACCTATAACATCGACCAGCGATAAGTTTTAAATCACAGAATGTATGCTGAATTAACTATTAGGCCCTAGGTAATTAATACAAGTCAGTCTTTTCAGATTTCACTTTATCATGTTTATTATCTTTTCAAACCGAAAAAAATATTACACAAAGAGTTTTCGTATCAACCACTATTTAAATATTGAATGAACCTGGGCGCCGCTTCTAGCATGTCTGGTGTCACTTAAACCTGTAGTGCCGACAAGATGTGCCTAGTATAAATAAGGCCCACACGTTCAATCAGTTTCACCCCAGTATTCAGCGTGGTTCGAATAGAAAACTAGCGAGAACGATAGCCACCCCATAATCCCAAACATGTTAGTACAATTTCTATGAAGTATAGCAGAAAACGAGCTACAGTGCCTAAGATGTAGTTGAAATGTTGCTGATTCTAATGAACTAAATATTGGACTGATAAATCGTCGCGGCACCTAAGATTTAGTACAATTGCGAATATATCATGATTTTAGGGTGTTTCAGTCATGCCACTGTCACAGGTTCAGCGTGGGTGGCTACATGCGTGCGCACTCTCAGTGGACACGTGACTCTGATCCAATGGTGGTCTTCGTTTACAACGCTGGCCAAACACCATTATGACTGCGGTATTATAACATAGGTCTAGTGAGTGCATACACAGCTTGCTATATAATAGTCAGATTCACACATCCTGCGTGCAGGGTGTACTTGTTTTCCCACTACAAAGTGGCTCTGCCTAATTATAGGTCTACTTATTAGCGTTTTAAAGAAGATGATGTTGTAGCATCAGCATGTCTCAGGTATATTCACTATGGATGGCAATTCATGTTCAGCTATCCCCAGCCATTATTTTTAGAGCACAGCAATAAGCTATACCCATTCATAACTAGTACTTAGTAAGTACACATAATATTATTATCTGGTAAATATTTGTTTTGAACAAACTGTCACCAAACACATTTACCTGATAATTGTGGTACTGTTCTTGGCTTTTACTGAAGACGAGAAGTGGATAAACAAAGTGACGATGCAATGCCACGCATGGATTACAAGAAGTTTGGGTATTCCCCAAATACAGTCTTGCATTAAAGTATCAATGATGGTAGTACCATTTTTTATTCACTTTGGATCATATAAATTATCAACATATGAGGCATGAATTTTCGTCCCATGCTTCTAGCAATATTATGAATGGATGAGAAAAACAGGTTTTTTTACTACAATACACCCTCAGCAATCTCATTTGAAACATAAGTACATGAAGAGCAGTCATAGTTCTGCATCCTAATTTTATTCAAGTTAACCATATTAACAAGTTAGATGAAAGTTTCCGGGGTTGTATTAAATCTCAACGAAAAAACAAACAATGCATGCGGATATATATACGGGATTTCACACAAATACAGGCCTACTGGTTGGGCGAATTTGTAATATTCGCAAGTCAATCAAAACCTGTTACTTAAATATACAACAGGTTTTAAAAGACCAAGTCCCTGGAAAAAATTATTAAATTTGCAAATTTTACTTTGAGCGGCAGCTTGATTATATCACTAGAATAAACATCAGGTGGGATATCTACATAGCATTGCACAGCCTACAAGATTCGAGCCAGGAAACGATGGATCAGGGTTCAAGATCTGCTAAATAATTGGTCAACCATTTGAAATGTGTTTATCCATGGTTCTGAGAACAAAAAGTCGATTTATACAGCTCTTCTTAAATTCAATAAGTAATAATACCATATCGCATTCAAACTAACCTGCAATATTTTTTCATTTTGAAAAACGATGCAGCAGCTTGGCACAACATTCAACATTTCCAACGAACTGCTAAGAGAAAGAGAGCAAGCTATGTGTACCATATAGGCCTATGGGAACAGCATAATGTCAAAGAATTGATATTATCTATTTGGATCGCCCACAACCGATCGATCACATCTGCCGCCATGTCAAGATGTTACATACAAAAATAGTATGCGTTCTAACTATCAAGCGGCAATATGGCGCAGGAGTTTACTTGACCCCACATGGACATGGTTGGAGGGTGAAAGTAAACAGCATTTTCATAGACTAGATGAATAACACACCTGCCCTCAAACTTGTTCTGGAGTGTCTTAGCTGTAAGTGCTAAAGTTGCAAAGATAAAAGATGTAAATGCTGTCGTAATAGCCTGAAATGTACCAGTGTCTGCGGATGTAAATCTCTATGTGATAACGCGACAGAAGTTGATGCAACAAATGTGACCCATGATTCTGATGACTATTCAGACTTTGAATAGAAGCCAGTTGGCTCACAAGTATAAGGTGTCATATTACTACGAAAAAAGTGTAATAATAGACAGGGATATATCCTAATCAATCTAATAAACATGTCTGTCAAACTTTTCTCAACGGTTTCTATTGTATTTTTTCCCGTAGATTTTAAATCTGCCAGATACCATTCGAGATTTTGCATATTTAATTAGCTAATTTGCATATTTCCAAAATGGCCGCCGAAAAAAAAGTAATCGGCTATCAATACATTTCCGGCAATCCTAGAAATGTGTTTTTTGGCCCTTAGTTCGGGTTTTGAGATCCTATAATGCAATTTTGACGACAATATTAATTTTGGGGTCATTGGAAGGTCATAGGTCACGTGACCATTGAAATACAATATCCAACATTCGAGTTTTAGCAAAAAGTGCACAACTTGACCTTTTTTGGATAAAATGATGGTTTGAATGCCTGCTAATATATATTTAATTTCAGAGAGTTACATCTTATACACAATACTATATTTATTAATACAAGATAGCCGCCATAATTCAAAATGGCCGCCAGCCGAATCCAAAATCAAGATATCTTAGTTTCTGGATATCATATCTAAGCGATCTTAGTGGCTTGATTAAGGTTTTTTGGACCAAGGAATACAATGCCGAACATCATTATACTGTCAAATGATTTTTTTGAGGTTTTTAAAGTGTTTTTGATCTCTATAGTTTGATATTTTGGCAAAATTGTGTGATCCATCTACGCCACCATAGTTATATTTGAAAGACTTCCTCCCAGAATGAGTTTATCATCCGCACACTGTTCTGAATTCACATACTAACATGATATAAAGTTGAACCATATAAATTACATGTGTATGACAGCGACAAAATAGGTAAATAAACATCATTTACATTATAATACGGAACTGTTATGTTGTAGAGTATGTAAAACTACTACCCAGGGGGTTAACATCATATTTTCTGGAAAACTGACAGTCTGACACGGCGTGTTGTAAACGGTTGGGCACCCGAAATGATATCTACATATATTTAGGTTCACAACCTAGGTGCACAACCTTGCAAATCGACTACTGGAAATTGACAGGAGGCCAATAATGGCGGCCATTACCGAGAGACCTTAAGTTGTCAATATCTCGGTCAATATTTGGGATAATTTGCTTTTAAAGTTGTCTAAACCTATCTTTTTAGGGTCAATGATCTATATGGAGACAACCCTAAAATGATTTTATGTCTTCTTAACAAGATAGTACACAAAGCCATGCATTTGATAGTGTGAAAATAATGCTTTGCGCTAGATATTATTATCTCGTTTGATAAGAAAACATTTGATGTGATAACAATGGTAAGTTTATTGATTATAATCTAACATAAGTATTAATCCTTGTTGTGTTACATCACTTGTTACAATAATCACTTTAAAACATAATCAGCCGAATGTTACATAAAACAAAAATTAAGAGCGCTGAAAATAATACTGTCAAAGGAACTAGTGTTTGCAGGAAGCAACATGCACACAACTACATTGTATATCGATTATAAGATTATTGAAAGTGAGTGTGCCTAAAAAGTATATGATGTGGTTATGCTATTTAATTATAAGGATTATGTGTTGTGTTGTGCAAAGCTGCATTTGCTTGGGGATCACCGACAGTCACATCATAATTAGCAGGGATTTTTTTCCTTTCCTCACACTAGCAGTTCTTGTTGCAAACCTTTATGCAGGGATGAAATTTTGTGAATCATATGTGGTGGCGACGGTGGGTTTGTACATGTAGCCTGAACAGGAAGTTTGCATGACCCATTGCAGCGGCAAAACTCGTTAATGGATAGCTGTCTTGAGATGAACGACCAATCACCAAATATACAATGCAATGTATGTGACTGTAATTAGTACACTCTGTTTTATCCACCACCTAAGTGAAATTTAGTTGAACAAATGGAAGGATAACTTTGTTCCTCCTGGTACCATGTCTGACATAGAAAAGCAAGAAAGCGAGTCATGCTGGAAAAACTCTTGAAAACCACTTGGATCGCTCCCTGTTAGCTATTTTGCTATGTTCAACAGAGCTTCTGGTCTTGATGTGAAAGAAATGGTGTCCAAAGCTGCCATCACTTTCAAGATCATAATTATAGGTAGCTCTTGGCACCCGTGAATGACTAGACTCAGAACCAGAAACCAAAATAGTATTATAAGCGAAATTGATTCGTCTGACAAGAGTAATGACATTTCTACTCTTCGGCAAATAGCACACAAAAAGTAAGTGGTGGAGACATTAAAATGAATAACTTTATTGGTGATCATGAATGTAGCAATCTGCCTCCATCATTGTTCGCAGAAAACGGAACTAGCATGATAGCTGATGATGCCATGGTGCTCACATTGAAATAACGGTAGATGTGTATGACCAGGCAAAGTAGCTTCTTGCGAACACATAATCCAACTTCGAAGGCTGTGATATAGCTATATAAACTCCGATTCATCAAGTTTTATAATAACAAATCACTGCTGAAATTACTGCCACCCCCCTTGCTTTAGAACATCATCTAAAGCGAGCAGCATTGGCAACAGCACTTGACAAGTCAGCTTACATAGCCAAGCTTACCTGCAAGCCTGAGGGCTATGGACGGGTTGTATAAAATGATAAACTGATCCTAGGTAAATCTACAAACCCACCAAGGCCACCATATATGACACACACAATGACAAGTGGCTGCAAGAAGGGTTGCAACAAAAACTGCTGGAGTAAGAGAAGAAAAATCACCTGCTATGTAGAAGACTGTCAGAGATATTTAAGCAAAGGTAGCTGCGTACAACACCTTGATACCTTGATGACCTGAGCGTGGGGTGATAGGGCATGGTGGGTTACTGCCCGATGTTCTGGGCATGTCTAGGGGATTTACCCTCAGACATGCCCAGACGATCAAAGACTTAGGTTTTGATATGCAATTTAATGCTGAAACACGGAGGCCTTTAGCACAGCTCCGCTATCCTCTGGTCGGATAGTCCTCAAGACTCACAATAGTTGAGGGTAACTCCCACATGAGAGACCTAATGTCAAACACTATTGCCTGTATTGCTGTAGCATGGCCAACATCAGTGCCTGTACTGATGCGGGAGCTGCATTGATGCCACTATTGAGTGGAAGAAACAGGTAACCTGTGGCAATCCACCACAATATTATAGCCAGCCACGTGTAGACTGCAGCTTCCCCAACATGCAACAGACGGGATAGATCCCAAATGGCCCTCCCCAGGTGGGTGCGAAAAGTACTACTACTAGCAATCATCCCAGTACCCCTTAGACTGACTATGTTATGAAGTGATTATAATACCAAATGCTATATCACTGGAAGGGCTAATACTTATTCTATTATCAAGTTTTTGATCAATAAACATTATCATTGTTATGACATCGTACGCTCACGATGTTTTCTTATCAAAAGTGATTATTAATATACAGTGTGAAACATTATTTCCAAAACATAGAAGCAGAGTTGTGTGTATATAGGCCTACTGGTATACATATTTACAAGACATAACATCACTTCAGCAAATTATCCTAAATATTGACCGAGATATTGACAAATTCAAGTTTTTCGGTAATGGCCGCCATTATTGGATTCCTGCCAATTTCCAATTTATTTAGTCGATTTGCAATGTTGTGCACCGAGGTTGTGATCCTAAATATATGTAGATATCATTTCAGGTGCCCAAACTTTTACAACACGCCGTATCAGTTTTCCAGAAAATATGATGTTTATCCCTTGGGTAGTAGTTTTGGGTAGTAGTTCTACATACGCTACAAAATAACAGTGCCGTATTATAATGTAAATGATATGTCTATTTATCTCTTTTATCGCTGTCATATACATGTGATGTTTATGGTTTTACTTTAAATCATGTTAGCATGTGAATTCAGAACAGTGTGCGGATGATAACCTCATTCTGGGAGGAAGTTATTCAAATATAACTATGATATAACACAATTTTGCCAAAATATTAAACTATAGAGATCAAAAAGACATCAAAAATCATTTGAAAGTATAATGATGTCTGACATTGTATTCCTTGATCCACAACACCCCAATCTAGACACTAAGATAGCTTAAATATGACATCTAGAAGCTCAGATATCTTGATTTTAGGTTAGGCTGGCGGCCATTTTGAATTATGGCGGCCATCTTGTATTAATAAATATAGTCTTGTGTATGAGATGTAACCCTCTGAAATTAAATATATAATATCAGGCATTCTAATCATCATTTTATCCCCAAAAAGTCCATTTGTGCACTTTTTGCTAAAACGTAAAGGTGGGATATTGTATTTCAATGGTCACATGACCTATGACCTTCCAATGACCCTAAAAATAACATTGTCGTCAAAATGGCATTATGGGATCTCAAAACCCGAACTTAGGGCCAAAAAAACACATTTCTATGATTGCCGTGATTGTATTCATAGCCGATTACTTTTTTTTTGCGGCCATTTTGGAAATATGCAAATTAGCTAAATAAATATGCAAAATCTCGAATGGTATCTGGCAGATTTGAAATCTACGGGAAAAAACACAATAGAAACCGTTGAGAAAAGTTTGACAGACATGTTTATTAGATTGGTTAGGATATATCCCTGTCTAGTAGGGTAAACGTTTCTCTTTAAGAGTAATTTTAAAGGTAAAACAATGTCTTGACCTTCGAGACGCCTTGAGTGTTTCTGTCAATTTGAAACAAGAAGTTAGCAGTTTTAGTTACAATGGGTGAAAAAATAAAGAGGAAAAAGCTTACCAAACAAAATTATAGTGTAATTTTCTTTGGAAGTTAAAATTTGACATATTAAAATAATACTGAGAATCTTGCGATTTTACTCATTTTTACACATGGTGATTTAAAATAACTGCTTAATCAGGCACAGACAGACAGATTAGGTACAATTATGTTATTGTAAGCCTAGTTATTGTAAAAAAACAAGATATTAATAATATGAAATATAATCTTATATTTTATTGACCCCTTTGATTGCACCACTATAATATATAATGAACATGTAGCTAAACTTTGTTGTAGGTCTAAGTGAAAGGGGAAATGTCAAGCGTAGGCCTATCTACCCTCAATGTAGGCTTAAAGTGAATGGTAAATAAATCAGGTTTTGTTATTTTGTTAAATTATTTACTATGATTTAAAAAAAAAAAAAAAATTGTACACTAATCAAGACCATTTATTTTGGTTATAAACTTGTTCATTTTTATTATATGTTAGACGGATGTATTTTAATAATCATTTAACACTCAAATATCATAATGAGTATTATAATTAGCCGTTCAAAACATCACATGATTTGTAGGCCCTTAAAATGATTATTCGCCGATATATTTACGTTTGTAAAGTATATTAAGTAATACCAGATTACTAGGGGATGATTTTAGTATACTATTTTTAGTTTACTGTTGGAAGCACATGCGGAAGATTGAAGTGAAATAATGTGTCATTAAGAGATAAAGTATATATCAATGTATAACAGGGTTGACCATGGTCATCATGTGCAAATTTAAAATGAGGGGGTGGTTAATAACTGGTTGACTACAATGTGCGAATATAATGCCTCTTCAATGTGCAAAAGCAAACTTAATTTTTGGAAATTTGACTGAAAAAATGTATGAGGTGTCTAGTTTTACTTTGAGTTTCTCCATTATCTCGCCTAATCCACCTGCGGATGATAACATTAATTACTTTTTCTTCAAAAATTAAAACAGTATTTGATTAAATAAATATATGGATGTACTGTTTTAACCTTAACTTCACTAAATCACTTATGTTTCGACGGTGAAGTATTTTCTATTCATTGCATGTCATCATGTATAATGACTTGAAAGGTTTGACGTCAGGATGCACGGAATCCAGCAAAGTTTGAATTTCAGGTGATTTTTGCACATGAATGTTATCCTAGTGGTTTACATCACGTGATAGCGTGTGCACGTAATCCTCACGTGGTAAAATTAACACTGTGTCACACGGTGTTAAAAGGATCACGCATGTCACAAGGTGTGAAAATCGCGATCGCGTTTGGCATGGGTCCCAGCAAACACGACTCATTGACCCAATGCTGGGTTAATGTTGGGCCGACGTCGGAGACGGCGGGCCAACATTAACCTAACATTGGGTCAATGTATCCGATCGTGTTTGTTCACTTCAAATTAACCCTTACAGCGCTGAAATATATTTTTGTATAAACCATGGAGATCAGAAGTTTTTTGTCAATTTTGCATCATCAAAAATGTCTTAGTAATAGCTCTTCCCGCTTCATTTGAACACCTATGGCGTGGGTCTGCGACCATTGTAAATATTTTAATTAATTCAGTGCGGGGACCGTCTTTATAGTCAGAATCTGACCGTATAAAGACCGTCCCCGCGCTGGAAGGGTCAACCATACTGGCATTTCGTTTCTTTTTTGAAGATTTCTCAGCACAATTCATTACCACTCCAGCACTATATGATCACGAATATAATTCGTCCCCTTAGATATGAAAGGGCGTATCTGCCACTTTGCAAAGTGGCAGATACACCCTTTCATATCCAAAGGGACGATAATATATAATCCGTTTTATTACACGACCAAATCACTATAACTGGAACTGAAGTGTGTGCTTAAATATCAAGATTTGCAAATGTTTGATTTCAAATTAAACAAATGTGAGTAATTTTCACCCACTTGAAGTTGTGGGTCGTTACAATAAACTTCAAGTGGGTGGGAATTTAAGTTGAAAAAGAGTTAACACATTGAAGACAAAAATAACCTTTTAGCCCTAGATAAGTATCTAATATACGAATTTATCTTTTGTTAATCTATCAGCGTCGTTGTTTACTATTGTTTTACTACTTTTTATTGACTCGCTATATAACGCATTTTGAAGGGGCTGATTTAATGTTGGGCCACCGTTTGGACGCTTGTCCAACCTTAGGCCAACATTGGGTTAATGGCTCGTGTTTTCTTGGTTTATTCGATAATGATCATAGTCATAATGCGGCAATTAATAACTGAACATTTATGTATATTTTAGTTTTTATTTCAAAGTTTACTTCCCCTATTGAAGACGCAGCTTCTACTCAAATTTAAATTTTGACAAACTCGAAGTGCCGCGATCCACGTCTACAAGTTGGCCAAACTTTAAATGACTAATTAGGGGCAATAATTACTATAATATAGTAATTCTTGCCCCTAATTAGTAATTTAAAATTTGGATATTATACTCACAAAAACTGCTGGACCAAGGCTGGGCCAATACATCGCACGTTGGCCAAACATTGATGCAACCTTACGTGTTAACACCTGCAAATAATCTCTTAGCCCTTTAAGTGCTATGTGGGATTTTAGTCATTTTTACTCCATATTATTAGCCAATCAAATCACTGTTGGTAATGAAACGAACATGTACATCGGAGTGCGATGTTCAAACATCAAGTTTTGCAAACATTTGGTCTCAAATTATAAGTGGACTAATTTTTACCCGCTTGGAGTTGTGGGTCGCGGTAGCGAGGCACAACTTCAAGTGGGTGGAAATTTAAATTTAGCGCTTTAAGGGTTAATAGTTACATACACGTGTCACTTCAGACAGCTTGAGTAGCTAATGACCAGTGTTACAGTGGCAAGTTTGGCGACAAACTATCAAGTCAAACTAAACTATTAGGTCTACTAACAGGTGTCGCTCAAATATTTAATTGTATGTAAAATTTAGCAGCTTGGGAGCATTATATTCAGAATGTTAAGTGTTATTATTTACTTGGACATACTGAGTAACGTCCTTAAGCAATGGAGTGTCCATTTGTTAAATTTTAAATAATCGAACTATTTATAATAGTACATTAGTGAATAGTCCATAGTTGTATAATAATTGAAGTAAAATATGATGAAAAGCATGCAAATATTGATCAGTAATCAATCACTAAAGAATAAATCAATACAAGTAAACACAAATGTTCACTTCAAACAATATTCAAATCCGTTTATATCAAAATAACGAATTATTTTCTGCATTACTGTACTAAACATACATTGTAAATATAATTATGTCCACATGATGTCAATTTATTTATTCAAGTGAATTGATACACAATATTGGTAAGTTTAACGTTGGGACAATTAATGTTTTCGTGAATCATTTACACGTCGGACCAGCGTTGAGTCTTATGCCGACCGATTGAATTCCTGGGATCTTCTGCATGGTCCATGAGTCAGAAGATAGCTAGTTCACTAGTTAGGTCACTAATTAGGTCAATAATAAAACAGGTGAATAAACTATAGGCGGGCCTACAATTTAATTGCGTACAAAGAAAAAGAATAATCAAACAGCTAGAAAACTTTACAGCTTAATTGGGTATAAATCATGAGGCAGCTGATAATTAGCCGCTGACACTAATGGTCCTCAATAATTAGTGACAATACTTAATCAATAGGCTGAGAGAGCCCATACACAGCGGTGGCCCAATGCTAGGCCAACGTCTGAGATACTGGCATATCATGTGTCGAATATTTTAAGATTTTGTTGAAATATCAAAAAAACTTTTGTAAAATCAGAGCGACAGTATTAGAAAAGAGTTAATAATAAGCAATTTTACACATGGTATAAAATAATTATAAAATTACCATTATTCATTTTCTAGCCTTCTGATATGAAGAATATATTGTTTTAACTCTACGTTTTAAATTAATAGAGGTAATTTTCGCAGGCGGATACACAATTAATTATGTATGACCAATATGTGAAAGCAACACATGAGAATAATCAAATTGTGGTTTGCTTGGTGATTTTTTTTCCATTTATGAGGTGTCTAATTTTACGATGTGTCTATTTGAGTCTCTGTGGAGGTTTGCATGATTGTAGGCGAATACGAACAAAGAGCGATCTACAAAATGTATGCTTTAATGTAGTATGATGGAATGGTCCTGACAGAGAACTTGAAACTTTTAGTATGATTTATCGTGGTAATTAGCAATACATTGGGGTTTTCTATGGTGATCACCAACACTAGCTGGGTGTGTGCAACTCCCCAGAGGACCGAGCTCAGATGCGCGACTATTCGAAAAGAGTGTCCAAGTCAAGGCACAATCGTCAACAGAGATCCGGACAACAAAGGAGCTAAGGTGGCAAAGGCAAATCAAACAAATAGGTATTTAATAATTTTCTAAAAATTGAGATCGATGTCCAAGTTGTGGCTAGAAATAGTGAATTTCATATAGAGGGTAGGTCCTCCCCTCGAGCCATTAGAACTCAGTTTTTGCTCGGATAACCATTTTTTTGCTGATGTGGACTGAGATGTTATCAGGTTATGTAGTAGCGAATTACAATAGTCCAGTTTACCGGTCACTAAATGCAACTGCAATCTGCTTTCAAGAGCCAGGTAAAATTTTACTGATACGTCGAAGATCCCCAATGTGATAAAAAAGGCACTACACACTGACTTGTTAGCGAAAACTATTGTCAAATAGTACTCCCAAGTTCATTTCCGAATCTGGCACTTAGAAGGAATTCGGTTTTCCTGGAATTGAATCAGCGTGGTTTGTGTCATCTAGCAAATACACTCATGACACTCGTTTATAGTGCCTCCAAAAATTATTGAAAATTCTCAGTAGACAGAGCGACATCTGCATAAAGATGGTGACTCAAACCATGTCTAGAAATGATAGAATTGAGTGGGTGAAAAGCAAAGGGCCCATATATATAGTCTTGTCGTACGCCAGATGGAGCCTCAGAAGGTACAGACAATTCGTTTTTTAATTTGTACCCGTTGACGCCTGTATCTCCTATAGGAAGAGGAAGACAACCAACAGCTGAATTACTACACTAATGTGGTGTGTGGACAAAATTAGTGATTCATCTTTTAATTCGTTTAACCCTTTAACCGCCAAATTATTCAATTTGAATTTTCACCCACTTGAAGTTGTGTCTCGCTGACGCGATCCACAACTTCAAGTGAGTGAAAATTATTCAGATTTGACAAAATAGAGGTCAACTCTTTTCAAATCTTGCTGGTTGATGTCACATTTTATCTTTAACATATTTAAAATGCGGTACCTCATGTGCTAATAAAAAATGAAAACCCGAATATATGCAGCAACGGCGGTTAAAGGGTTAAACGTGTGAATACATCAAACAGTTTGGACAGATTCTGGAACACTCTCTGTGAAAAATGAAATGAAATGAATCGGGCTTTAGGCCACCTTTGTGGACATATAAGCTAAACTGGGCCAGGAGAACCTCCTGAGGATGGTGAGAAACTGTGAAAAACATAGATATTATCAGAGCTATGTCAGAGCTTTCCGTGTGGATTTGACACGACGTGACAGGTACGTCTTCTGCGCGCGATTTCTCAACTTATCAACGTAAAAACATACATGAGAAAAATAATTTATTCTGCAATAAAAGGAACAAATGTTGTCTTACTGCTGTGAAGCTACTTATTTAATATACGATAATGCTCAGGCCAATGTTGTTTCAACGTCTTTTAGACATCGGATTAGCGTTAATCGAACTCGCTAAGGTTGACCGGTTAAATTCCTGGCATCTTCGAGTCTACGTCCCGTCGCTGGTTTAACGTTGGAACAGCGTCTGAAACGTTAAACCAGCGACGGGACTACTGTGGGTAGTTCACTTCTTAGGTCAATGATGTCGCAGGTGAATAAACTTTATCATTTGATTGGTTGTAAATAAAGAGAGTCACAGCCTAGTTGGGAAACTTTACAACCTAATTGGGCATGAATCATTAGGCAGCTGATAATTAGCAGTTGACACTCTTGTATGGGCCTTAATAATTAATAACAATGCTCAATCAATGGGCTGAGGGAGGGAGGCACTGGTGCAGCGCTGATCCAACGTTAAGCCAACGTCTCATACGTATTTTGTACCTCATTACAGTCGTGATGGAACAAAAAAACCTAGTAAAACAACTAAGCTTCATCCCCCATTAGTTTTCAGAGATGTTTATTCGAATTTTTCATCCACTGGAATTGCAAATAAATATACATCATCAAATAGTTGTACTGCAATATTACGTTTTATCTTTTGACATGGCATCTTGTGGAGATAAAGCGTGGCTTTGTTCGTCAAGATTTTAGAATACTTCGCTTCCGATTTCACAAATATAAGTCATTTTTATGTCTAAATAAAGTAGGTGCAAATTTGATATGAAATGACGATTAAAGGGTTAAACATCAATAACCGTTTTCCGCAACGTATAATTGGACCCTTCACATGCTAGTGCAGCGTTAAATGTGTGCACAAAATACTGCACATTAATAAAACAAAGTTATAGTTTTACATTTACCTTTAATTTAATCCGACAATTTTTTTAGTATAACGAATACTAAATCAATTATGGAAGTAACTATTTTTTGTACTTTTGAGTTTGTTGTCGGACGCACGCGACATTGTTGAAATGTAACAATTCAAGAGACATCTTAATGGACAGCAGTCCGATAAACACGATATCCAATGCCGAATTAATTTTGGCTCACCGTCTACGACGCTGGACCTACATTAAAGGGACTCTAAAATCCTCAAAAAATGGGTGATTCCATAGACCAGAACTACAAAAGTATTTTAATTTGTGTGCTGCGCATTTACCAGTTAGGCTAGATATAGAGACAAAGTTCCCGTATTTCTTATTTTTGACAACCATGTCACGGTGTGAAATAAATGAAATGAATCGGTATTACGGGGCCTTTAGCCAAACTGGGCCAGGAGTACCTCCCGAGGATGGTGAGATGAATGAGATGACACTGCCCTCCAGACACATAATTCGAAATACAATATTGAGTCTTTACGAGTGAGAATTTTGTTTCTTTAAAACTTGAAAGCTAGAATGGGGTTCGAACCCGCGATCTCTAACTTTCCAAGCAGGCAGCTTTACCCACTACAGCAGGGCCCCCGTCCTACAAGCTCTAGAAATACAATTTCACCTGTGTCATAGCGCATGCGCATAAACATCACGTGAGGCACCATGCATTGTACGACATATCGACGTAAAAAAAATTCTTGAACGACATAATTTTATCTAAAATAAAACTAAAATTATGCTCTCTTCCAAATTGAATTCTAAGTCTCATGTGTCGACCGTTTGAATTCCTGACATCTTTTCTATCCACTCAGTAGAAGACTAGCTCACCAGTAAGGTGAAATAGTGACACAGGTGAATGACCTTTACAATTTGATTGGGTAGAAATAAAATGAATATTTTAGTGAATTAGAAGAGTATATATATTTTATTTGACAAAAAAACAATACAGAGAAAAAATGATAAGGCATGTAAATATAAGAGCATTTTTTTTTTACAAATTTTAGTACTTCAACATTCATGAATATTATAAAGCAGTGGGCCCGTATTCTCGTACAAGCTACCATATATCGTAGGTTTCGGATTGGTCGAGATGGATATCTCGACCAATCGGAAGCTATAGCTAAGATATACGTGTATCATAACTTGTAAGATAATACGGACACAGGCTAGTTTTTTTTAAACGACTAAAAATGACCAAATCTTAGTTTTACAACCATTATAAAGCACTTTTCTTACAAGCAAAGACGTGTTCATAGCTGTTACTGAACACTTTATTAGAAAAAATGGTTTTCTATTTCAAACATTATCTTTGTCTTGATATTAGGTGCAGCAAACACTCGCCCCTTTTGTGGAAATAAAAAATGTTAATGGCCCTAACCATGTTTGGTTTAAACATATAAGCAGGCTTAGATGCAATAATTATTATTCTGACTAATGAAAAATGGTTAATTGTAATGTTTAAAGGGACTGGCCCAGAAGCCAAATTAAAATCACCGATTTTTTTTTATAATTTTAGCCTGGGCCAGTCCCTTTAAATGAGAAATTCAGCGATATATTTATCTGTCCAGATTTAGTGTCATTTCAACGAGGCTTGTTAGGGCCTATATTACTATACGACTGATAACAAAATTTTGGCTAAACATATTGATACACGGGCTGTTTTATTTATTGTATTGTTAAAAACATTCAACCGATCAGATTGTTTAAAATGATGTATGTAATATATATGGTTTAAATGTCTATGAAAGTACATTTTGGCTAAACATATTGATACACGGGCTGTTTTGGATATTTCGTAACCCTTTAACCGCCAAATTATTCAATCTGAATTTTCATCCACTTGAAGTTGTGTCTCGCTGACGCGATCCACAACTTCAAGTGAGTGAAAATTATTCAGATTTGACAAAATGTAGATCAACTGTTTTCAAATATTTCTGATTGATGTCACATTTTATCTTTAACATGTTTAAAAGGTGGTACTTAATGTGCTAATAAAAAATGAAAACCCGAATATATGCGGCACCGGCGGTTAAAGGGTTAATGAAAGAAAGTCTTGTAGACATATGCGTCATTACAAATAAACATTACATTATAATATACAGTACAAATATCATAAAATAAAAAATGGTGTAAATATATGTACAAGTATAAAATGCTTTTAAATAATTAAAAGAACTATACATGATAGTGATACTATACATGATAGATATATGTTTCCTGCACCTAATTTTTAGAAAACATTCAACTAATCAGATTGTTTAAAATGATGTAGGCCCTACGTAATATATGTGGTTCGAGTGACTATAATATATTGCAATATAAAGAGATAATATCAATCAGCTGTTATCACATTAATGTTGTAGCCCTTATAGCTATAGACAGCGCATTTCAACCCGTGTATAACATGTCCCGACTTTAGCCATCTACTTTTGCTACCATGGAATCTATTACAAGTCTAGATGAACGAATATATTGCTACCAGTTTTGAACGTTCCCCACTAGTCAAACGTTCCCCATAAACGTTCCCTTAGGGGCATCTCTGCGCAGTCCTCTTCTGTGGGGAACGTTTAAAACTCGTAGCAATATATTCGCTGTTTTTCCGCATGACATCTAACCCATAGATCACGTATATGTCACCCTCGTGACGATAAGCTGATTGAATATGTCCACGAGGGCGACCAACAAACAACTTGGGTATCTGCCAAAGAAGCAGAGAGTCATTTTCATAGGATTGATCGAGTACTATGATAATGATACATGATCTATGTATTTTACATTGCGATGAATAAATGAATGGGGCTTTATGCAACCTTTGTGTATCCACAGGCTAAACCGGCCAGGTAAACCTCATGAGGATGGTCAAATAAATCAGATGACACTGCCATGCAGACACAGGATTCAGAATTCGAACATCCCGACTCTCGGTCAAGAAGGCTTCCCACAATAGGGCTACTTCTTATTTAAGAGTAGGCAGGGGAAAAGCTGGATACAAAAGCGAAGAATAAGCTGCGACGTGACAGGCAGGCGGCGTAGCCACTACGCAAGCGTCCCCGCCTATATCCGGCACCTATATAATTATTAAAATATAATAGCGGTGCTTTGCAATGATTCATGTCAGATACTAGAATGTGAAAGCGCACAAGATTAAAATCACTAAAAAAACTAGTTTAAGTGGTTCAATGCGTAGGCCTATGCGGGATATCATGGGGAAATATCAAAGCTAGTTAGTTATTATATCGAATTGTATACATGTATTTCAAAAACTCAGACAGAACCGATAAATGTTTGATTAGCATCTTTAAAAACTCGATTCCTTTGAATGTCGGTCATGCGCCATACCGAGCTCGTCAATGGTATCGAGAGTAATCAACAGATTTTGGTTATTTGTTGGTTTGCATCAATCGTCTACTGAAAAGTATGTTTTGCTTAATCAGATAAGTTTGTTATCTGGCTGTCAATATTTTGTCATTGTGAATTTTTTTTAGATCGTTGTTAATTTTGTGTTTCTGTTTACTAAGTCCTTGTACACGTATGCATGATTTCAAACAATTTTCTATATAAATTGATATTTTACATTAGCATTTCAAGGGTAGCTTTACGCAATAAGGCACAAATCAATAGCTACGTTACAATGTACATTCAAATTCCAGGTCTTCTTCCCTCGCTTTATTTATATAATGTTCATCAACAAATGCACTCATTTCGTCATTGAAGTACGTTTTCCAACCACCGACCTCCCCTTTTCTTATAAAAGGACTTATAGAAGAATCGTAGATGGAGGGAGGCAAATTCAGAAGGTAGTTTGACATTGGGTTGTTCTTCATTGTGTTGAAATCTGTCCTTTTGACGATAAAATCAATTTCCTCTGAAGTTAAAGACTTGTCACAAAAGAGAGCTGTTCTTTTAATTGCAGTGATTATGTCTTTCTTCATTGATTCATAGGTCAGAATTAAAACATTTTTGTGATTTCTGTATCTCCACCAACCAAGTGAGTGATCCAGCCAATCACCGTAACAAAGATGTTTACTTCTGAACAACTCAAAAAAACCCTCGAATGACCCAGTGAAAAAACCAAGGCTAATATTGGCCTGATAAAAATGATAATATGACACCAAGACATCTTTTATATTTCTCATGATAATGATAAATTTACATTTCCCTGCGTCAATCTGTGATTGGTATATCTGAGCTGGAAAATGTGATTTAATAAGCCAAGGATGTGGCGCTGATTGTAAAGCTTTCACACAGGCATCTTCTTCACCCGTACGTTTATAGTCCACATAAGGTATCCTTTGGTCCAGTTTTATTTTGTCAGCATCTTCCATATTTGTGTGATTTTGTATCAACCAAACTATCTCCTCGGTCCAGGTCATTCCTATAACATGATATGTTTAGAAATGTACAGTAAAGTGTAGTAAAATAAGTGAATAGTTAATGATAATGGTGAGCTTTTGTAAAAGAATTATACATGAACTCTGTTTTTTAGTCTTAATCATCAAACGTATATATCATCTGAATCCTCACATTGCCTCTTAGCAGTCAGCAGGCTAGGTAAATTACGTTAATTTACGGGAGGGATGAAAAACATCACACGGGTATATAAATACACACAAACAGTCATCGCGGAGTACAAACTTATTCACCCCTTTGTATATTCACGCATGATCCGAAAGCATTAAATGTCTCAATTTGAATGGTAAGGCATGTGTGTATGTGAGTTTCCATCTGCGGCAGATAAAACTAATGCCATACGAAAGTACACATGCATGCCGACCTTTTCAAGGGGGTGAATCAATTCGTACGTCACCATGACAGTTTGTGTGTGTTTATTCACTCATGTGATTTTTTCCACCCCCTCCCCTTAAAATTAACTCTTTAAGCCCTTACTATGCATTAAAGCATCATTTTACACCATTGAAAACATACTTGATTTTCTCACAAATAAGGGTTTTAGAAGGACAATTTCGATGAAATTGTTCTATGAATACATGGTAATTTTCTTAAATTTCTCACCCACATCAAATCATCTTCATCCACTACAAGTTGAGAATTGCGACAGCAATTCGCGGCTTGTAGTGGATGAAGATGACAAAGATAAAGTCAGGCCTGAAAGGGTTAACATACTTTCACCAGCTTTGTTAAAGTGTTGTGTCTGACACTCAGTTATCAGATTGGGTTTTATAAAATAGCTCAAAAATGATCTAATTATATATTAATCACGTGTCAATAAAATATTTCAAGCAATTATCAATGATTGTAATGATTATGATGATGATGTTTTGATTTGTTACCATTCATACACACACATAATTTAAAACACTGGTAAATATTTCTAATCACTTTAAAAACTTTTCCCGATATACCACTTGCAATGAGCTTGGGCCATAACCCAGACCGCCAGATTGTGTCAAACGCTTTCTGATAATCAATGAAGGCACAAAATTACTCTTTCTTTTTGGAAAGAAACATATCAATAGAACATTTCATACTAAATATATGGTCAAGAATGGAATATGTTTTCCTAAAATCTGTTTGGTTTTCATTTAATATTATGTGTTTCCAGAAATTTTTCAAGTCTCTGGTTTAGGAGGCTTGTAAAACATTTCCCAAAACAGCTTAAAATTGTAATACAGATCAGACTGTTTTATGTCATATACAGGAGTGAAACAAGAAGAGAACCTTTCACCTCTGTTATTTTCCCTATACATTAATGACCTTGAAAACTTCTTAGTGCATAAAAATGTAAACCCCGTGACTCTAACTGACGAAATAACAGGCACATACCTTAAGATATTTTTTACTTTTGAGTCCCTGCAAGCAACTTTAACTAATCTATCAGAATACTGCCAAAAATTGAAATCAACAATAAACAGTGACAAAACAAAAATAGTGGTATTTTCGAAAACCCAATGGAAAGGTCATTTTATATTTCAATATGATGGGAAATAATTTTAAATTGTACAAAAATTTAAATATTTAGGTGTAATATTCAATTACAACGGATCATTTGTTAAAAACAGAAAATACGTGTATGAGCAGGCTCAAAGAGCCATGTTTAGTTTGTTAAGACGCAGTAGACAGCTTGATTTACCTCTAGATATCCAGCTAGAATTGTTTGACACACTAATCATGTCAATTATCACATACGGCTGCGAAGTGTGGGGTTTCGAAGATTTAAATATCATAGAAAAATTACATCCTAAATATTTAAAATATATTTCAGGAGTAAAAATGTCAACCCCAACATGTATGGTACTTGGTGAAACCGGCAGATTCCCTGTAACTATTACGATTAAAACTCGCGAGGTTTAATTTTGGTCAAAATTAATAATATGTGAGAAAAGAAATGTGTCTGTTGCTATGTATATAATTCTGTATTCTAAGCATGTTAAGAATATAACAATTTTGAAGTGGCTAAATAGTATAAAACAAACCTTGACTAACAGTGGTTACAGTTATGTATGTGGTTGCAGCAAGATGTAAATATCAATAAATTCCCACTAATTGTACAGCGTTTCTTTGCAGGAACAGTATAGACAAGACTGGAATAATGTTGTGTCTATTTCAAGTAAATGTGACTTATACCGATAAACTTGACCATGACATACAATTCTCCCTAAAACACCCGTCACCTACAGTTCGAAGAATAATGTGTAAATTTAGAACATGTAGTCACAAACTCCCCGTGAAATCAGGCCGATATGCTAACCTCCCAAGGTATACCCGATATTGTAGTAATTGTAATATGCAACGTGTTGGCGATGGATACTATTTGCTATTAGAATGCCCTGAATTACAGGAACTGAGAAATACATTTTCGCCCCACTTTTTTACAAACAACCCTGACTAGGCCTGGGGCTGATTTGCGAAAGCCTGCTAATAACACGATTTCGCTGCACCCCCCCTGCGACATAAGTTTCTTAGTTTGTTATTGTAGGAAAATATATCAACTTTAATATTCGAAACAGTAACCAAAAATTCCGGTGTCCAAAAACCATAATTGAGACACTTTAAGCACCATACCCTAAGAAAAGTCATAAAACTAAAAATTATATTATTCAGTCATCATTCTTTATCTGAATTATACTATTTCATTATACATTCAGCTAAAATACGCAAAACAAATGTATACATGCGCAACCATAAAGAAAATAAAAATAAAACATTTGTAAAAGCTGTAAAAACTTCATTTTGATCAATTTTTTTGTTAGTTTTTTAATTTTATTTTTTTGTAAGTTTGATGTCGCTGAATTTCCGCTAATGGTACAGTTTTATACGAATATGTATTAAACATATATGATTACTTAGTAAAATTTATAGCATTAACTACAAATAAAAAATACCGAAATGTGTCATATTAAGTGTTTTGTGACCATACCCGAATGGATATTTATTAGTTCCTTAGCGTCATTTTTTAGCATTATATTTATCGGACGGACAAAAGCACAAAATTTGGTACACAGTTTTTCTAGTGGCAAATGATGGAATATAGTCGTTAAGCCTTCTAATTTTGACTCTGCTTTTCCACAAAATCCAAAATTGCTGCCAAAATGAAGATATTTTTCGTCGCATTTCCCTGTAAATGAACATTAGTTTCTTCATAATATACCTTAATATAAACGTAAGAAACCTTACTAATACATATCATTTACTGCTGTTAGTTATTTGAAAGACAAGGACCACACAAAACGTAAAAAACACTGTTTATTTAATTAGTGTGAGCTCAAAATTGGTTGTCGTTCATTTCAGCATGTCCTATCACTTTCTGACAATATAATTGCAATTACTTTTGTCATAACTTGAGCCGTGATGCATCTTACATATATATTTTGTAATAATAAGGACATGATAATAATAAAAAATAATAAAGTTATTATAATTTAGATATGGAAATGAAATAACATTTTATCAAAAACCCTGAAATACATTGAAGTATGATGATGCCTCCGGATTGGACTCTTAGCTATAATACCATAAACACTGACATGAACACTTTCTCGGACACTGATAGGGATTACCGCCAACGTCTTAGCTAGGGGGGGCGTCCACCCGTCCTTTTGGACGGGCAGTTTCTAGAAGGCCGGGACGGGCCGAATTCTAGTGCACATGTAAAGGACGGTCAAAAATTTGGCCGAAGAGTCCAGAACCGAAAAGAAACCTGAATGTGCTTTTCTCTAATTTCAGTCTGAAATTGCATCAGAATGCACTCAGATGACATCAATTTTTCCAAAAAGTTCTGCATGGGCTGGAAATACACGCTCGCCCGTTGCGATTAAAACTACCGGTGGGCAATGACAGACAGACAGACAGACAGATATTTTATTGACAGAAATAAAAGTCATTACAGACTTATTTGTCATAGTATTAAGAGAAATATATGTACATGTATATACAAGAATGTTAGTTTGTTAAAATCATATATTATGACAATATACATGGTATGACAAACAACTAAAATCATGTTAAGTGGCATTGCCATAATAAAAACTGGGTATTTCGGTAATATAAATGACTACTTCTCAAAATAAAATTATAAGGCATTGCCAAGATAACATGGGGGTCTATCATTTTGTTTCCCGCACCAAAACCAGAGATAAAATAGCTACAATGTATAACATACTAATTATATATAGTAGCAAAAAAGACACTCTGGAAAGCGTAGAAACCAAAAATATATACAATTGAATTATGCTACAGTAACTGGAGTATGAAATAAGACAAGGGTGAAAATACTATGGTATTTTAAAAAACAAATATAATATAAAGCAGTACAATCAATGTAGCAATCCGCGAAACAGGTAGCTCCGAGCCATCTGACCATGCAAGCACAGTCGCTATGAACTCGGAGATTCCCTGATATTGACTAGTGGTGTAAACTTTACAACGTAATAACAGTACTATTACCGCAACACAATATATACATACTAATAAAAGTCGGACATGGTGGTTCGTTGACTGCCAACAAAGTATAGCATCAGAACCATCCATATTATCGAGTGTTGCAGACTTAGTGATGTAATAACAATGACAATTACGGATAATAATTATGTGTGCCATTCCCGCAGGACATGGCACTTACACAATAACATTAAAGTTTATTTAATTAACTAGTGATTTATTCCCTATATGGCCCTCGCACAAAAAAAACAACATTACAGCTTATTTTAATTCACTATATTTTTTATTTCATACCATTTCACCCACAACCTAGCTAGTACCACATACTCGGAGTTACAATCGAGTTACAATTTGAGCTGGTCCCCGAATCTCCTGCTGGCGATCTGTAGGCCCTAGGACCTATAACATCGACCAGCGATAAGTTTTAAATCACAGAATGTATGCTGAATTAACTATTAGGCCCTAGGTAATTAATACAAGTCAGTCTTTTCAGATTTCACTTTATCATGTTTATTATCTTTTCAAACCGAAAAAAATATTACACAAAGAGTTTTCGTATCAACCACTATTTAAATATTGAATGAACCTGGGCGCCGCTTCTAGCATGTCTGGTGTCACTTAAACCTGTAGTGCCGACAAGATGTGCCTAGTATAAATAAGGCCCACACGTTCAATCAGTTTCACCCCAGTATTCAGCGTGGTTCGAATAGAAAACTAGCGAGAACGATAGCCACCCCATAATCCCAAACATGTTAGTACAATTTCTATGAAGTATAGCAGAAAACGAGCTACAGTGCCTAAGATGTAGTTGAAATGTTGCTGATTCTAATGAACTAAATATTGGACTGATAAATCGTCGCGGCACCTAAGATTTAGTACAATTGCGAATATATCATGATTTTAGGGTGTTTCAGTCATGCCACTGTCACAGGTTCAGCGTGGGTGGCTACATGCGTGCGCACTCTCAGTGGACACGTGACTCTGATCCAATGGTGGTCTTCGTTTACAACGCTGGCCAAACACCATTATGACTGCGGTATTATAACATAGGTCTAGTGAGTGCATACACAGCTTGCTATATAATAGTCAGATTCACACATCCTGCGTGCAGGGTGTACTTGTTTTCCCACTACAAAGTGGCTCTGCCTAATTATAGGTCTACTTATTAGCGTTTTAAAGAAGATGATGTTGTAGCATCAGCATGTCTCAGGTATATTCACTATGGATGGCAATTCATGTTCAGCTATCCCCAGCCATTATTTTTAGAGCACAGCAATAAGCTATACCCATTCATAACTAGTACTTAGTAAGTACACATAATATTATTATCTGGTAAATATTTGTTTTGAACAAACTGTCACCAAACACATTTACCTGATAATTGTGGTACTGTTCTTGGCTTTTACTGAAGACGAGAAGTGGATAAACAAAGTGACGATGCAATGCCACGCATGGATTACAAGAAGTTTGGGTATTCCCCAAATACAGTCTTGCATTAAAGTATCAATGATGGTAGTACCATTTTTTATTCACTTTGGATCATATAAATTATCAACATATGAGGCATGAATTTTCGTCCCATGCTTCTAGCAATATTATGAATGGATGAGAAAAACAGGTTTTTTTACTACAATACACCCTCAGCAATCTCATTTGAAACATAAGTACATGAAGAGCAGTCATAGTTCTGCATCCTAATTTTATTCAAGTTAACCATATTAACAAGTTAGATGAAAGTTTCCGGGGTTGTATTAAATCTCAACGAAAAAACAAACAATGCATGCGGATATATATACGGGATTTCACACAAATACAGGCCTACTGGTTGGGCGAATTTGTAATATTCGCAAGTCAATCAAAACCTGTTACTTAAATATACAACAGGTTTTAAAAGACCAAGTCCCTGGAAAAATTTATTAAATTTGCAAATTTTACTTTGAGCGGCAGCTTGATTATATCACTAGAATAAACATCAGGTGGGATATCTACATAGCATTGCACAGCCTACAAGATTCGAGCCAGGAAACGATGGATCAGGGTTCAAGATCTGCTAAATAATTGGTCAACCATTTGAAATGTGTTTATCCATGGTTCTGAGAACAAAAAGTCGATTTATACAGCTCTTCTTAAATTCAATAAGTAATAATACCATATCGCATTCAAACTAACCTGCAATATTTTTTCATTTTGAAAAACGATGCAGCAGCTTGGCACAACATTCAACATTTCCAACGAACTGCTAAGAGAAAGAGAGCAAGCTATGTGTACCATATAGGCCTATGGGAACAGCATAATGTCAAAGAATTGATATTATCTATTTGGATCGCCCACAACCGATCGATCACATCTGCCGCCATGTCAAGATGTTACATACAAAAATAGTATGCGTTCTAACTATCAAGCGGCAATATGGCGCAGGAGTTTACTTGACCCCACATGGACATGGTTGGAGGGTGAAAGTAAACAGCATTTTCATAGACTAGATGAATAACACACCTGCCCTCAAACTTGTTCTGGAGTGTCTTAGCTGTAAGTGCTAAAGTTGCAAAGATAAAAGATGTAAATGCTGTCGTAATAGCCTGAAATGTACCAGTGTCTGCGGATGTAAATCTCTATGTGATAACGCGACAGAAGTTGATGCAACAAATGTGACCCATGATTCTGATGACTATTCAGACTTTGAATAGAAGCCAGTTGGCTCACAAGTATAAGGTGTCATATTACTACGAAAAAAGTGTAATAATAGACAGGGATATATCCTAATCAATCTAATAAACATGTCTGTCAAACTTTTCTCAACGGTTTCTATTGTATTTTTTCCCGTAGATTTTAAATCTGCCAGATACCATTCGAGATTTTGCATATTTAATTAGCTAATTTGCATATTTCCAAAATGGCCGCCGAAAAAAAGTAATCGGCTATCAATACATTTCCGGCAATCCTAGAAATGTGTTTTTTGGCCCTTAGTTCGGGTTTTGAGATCCTATAATGCAATTTTGACGACAATATTAATTTTGGGGTCATTGGAAGGTCATAGGTCACGTGACCATTGAAATACAATATCCAACATTCGAGTTTTAGCAAAAAGTGCACAACTTGACCTTTTTTGGATAAAATGATGGTTTGAATGCCTGCTAATATATATTTAATTTCAGAGAGTTACATCTTATACACAATACTATATTTATTAATACAAGATAGCCGCCATAATTCAAAATGGCCGCCAGCCGAATCCAAAATCAAGATATCTTAGTTTCTGGATATCATATCTAAGCGATCTTAGTGGCTTGATTAAGGTTTTTTGGACCAAGGAATACAATGCCGAACATCATTATACTGTCAAATGATTTTTTTGAGGTTTTTAAAGTGTTTTTGATCTCTATAGTTTGATATTTTGGCAAAATTGTGTGATCCATCTACGCCACCATAGTTATATTTGAAAGACTTCCTCCCAGAATGAGTTTATCATCCGCACACTGTTCTGAATTCACATACTAACATGATATAAAGTTGAACCATATAAATTACATGTGTATGACAGCGACAAAATAGGTAAATAAACATCATTTACATTATAATACGGAACTGTTATGTTGTAGAGTATGTAAAACTACTACCCAGGGGGTTAACATCATATTTTCTGGAAAACTGACAGTCTGACACGGCGTGTTGTAAACGGTTGGGCACCCGAAATGATATCTACATATATTTAGGTTCACAACCTAGGTGCACAACCTTGCAAATCGACTACTGGAAATTGACAGGAGGCCAATAATGGCGGCCATTACCGAGAGACCTTAAGTTGTCAATATCTCGGTCAATATTTGGGATAATTTGCTTTTAAAGTTGTCTAAACCTATCTTTTTAGGGTCAATGATCTATATGGAGACAACCCTAAAATGATTTTATGTCTTCTTAACAAGATAGTACACAAAGCCATGCATTTGATAGTGTGAAAATAATGCTTTGCGCTAGATATTATTATCTCGTTTGATAAGAAAACATTTGATGTGATAACAATGGTAAGTTTATTGATTATAATCTAACATAAGTATTAATCCTTGTTGTGTTACATCACTTGTTACAATAATCACTTTAAAACATAATCAGCCGAATGTTACATAAAACAAAAATTAAGAGCGCTGAAAATAATACTGTCAAAGGAACTAGTGTTTGCAGGAAGCAACATGCACACAACTACATTGTATATCGATTATAAGATTATTGAAAGTGAGTGTGCCTAAAAAGTATATGATGTGGTTATGCTATTTAATTATAAGGATTATGTGTTGTGTTGTGCAAAGCTGCATTTGCTTGGGGATCACCGACAGTCACATCATAATTAGCAGGGATTTTTTTCCTTTCCTCACACTAGCAGTTCTTGTTGCAATCCTTTATGCAGGGATGAAATTTTGTGAATCATATGTGGTGGCGACGGTGGGTTTGTACATGTAGCCTGAACAGGAAGTTTGCATGACCCATTGCAGCGGCAAAACTCGTTAATGGATAGCTGTCTTGAGATGAACGACCAATCACCAAATATACAATGCAATGTATGTGACTGTAATTAGTACACTCTGTTTTATCCACCACCTAAGTGAAATTTAGTTGAACAAATGGAAGGATAACTTTGTTCCTCCTGGTACCATGTCTGACATAGAAAAGCAAGAAAGCGAGTCATGCTGGAAAAACTCTTGAAAACCACTTGGATCGCTCCCTGTTAGCTATTTTGCTATGTTCAACAGAGCTTCTGGTCTTGATGTGAAAGAAATGGTGTCCAAAGCTGCCATCACTTTCAAGATCATAATTATAGGTAGCTCTTGGCACCCGTGAATGACTAGACTCAGAACCAGAAACCAAAATAGTATTATAAGCGAAATTGATTCGTCTGACAAGAGTAATGACATTTCTACTCTTCGGCAAATAGCACACAAAAAGTAAGTGGTGGAGACATTAAAATGAATAACTTTATTGGTGATCATGAATGTAGCAATCTGCCTCCATCATTGTTCGCAGAAAACGGAACCAGCATGATAGCTGATGATGCCATGGTGCTCACATTGAAATAACGGTAGATGTGTATGACCAGGCAAAGTAGCTTCTTGCGAACACATAATCCAACTTCGAAGGCTGTGATATAGCTATATAAACTCCGATTCATCAAGTTTTATAATAACAAATCACTGCTGAAATTACTGCCACCCCCCTTGCTTTAGAACATCATCTAAAGCGAGCAGCATTGGCAACAGCACTTGACAAGTCAGCTTACATAGCCAAGCTTACCTGCAAGCCTGAGGGCTATGGACGGGTTGTATAAAATGATAAACTGATCCTAGGTAAATCTACAAACCCACCAAGGCCACCATATATGACACACACAATGACAAGTGGCTGCAAGAAGGGTTGCAACAAAAACTGCTGGAGTAAGAGAAGAAAAATCACCTGCTATGTAGAAGACTGTCAGAGATATTTAAGCAAAGGTAGCTGCGTACAACACCTTGATACCTTGATGACCTGAGCGTGGGGTGATAGGGCATGGTGGGTTACTGCCCGATGTTCTGGGCATGTCTAGGGGATTTACCCTCAGACATGCCCAGACGATCAAAGACTTAGGTTTTGATATGCAATTTAATGCTGAAACACGGAGGCCTTTAGCACAGCTCCGCTATCCTCTGGTCGGATAGTCCTCAAGACTCACAATAGTTGAGGGTAACTCCCACATGAGAGACCTAATGTCAAACACTATTGCCTGTATTGCTGTAGCATGGCCAACATCAGTGCCTGTACTGATGCGGGAGCTGCATTGATGCCACTATTGAGTGGAAGAAACAGGTAACCTGTGGCAATCCACCACAATATTATAGCCAGCCACGTGTAGACTGCAGCTTCCCCAACATGCAACAGACGGGATAGATCCCAAATGGCCCTCCCCAGGTGGGTGCGAAAAGTACTACTACTAGCAATCATCCCAGTACCCCTTAGACTGACTATGTTATGAAGTGATTATAATACCAAATGCTATATCACTGGAAGGGCTAATACTTATTCTATTATCAAGTTTTTGATCAATAAACATTATCATTGTTATGACATCGTACGCTCACGATGTTTTCTTATCAAAAGTGATTATTAATATACAGTGTGAAACATTATTTCCAAAACATAGAAGCAGAGTTGTGTGTATATAGGCCTACTGGTATACATATTTACAAGACATAACATCACTTCAGCAAATTATCCTAAATATTGACCGAGATATTGACAAATTCAAGTTTTTCGGTAATGGCCGCCATTATTGGATTCCTGCCAATTTCCAATTTATTTAGTCGATTTGCAATGTTGTGCACCGAGGTTGTGATCCTAAATATATGTAGATATCATTTCAGGTGCCCAAACTTTTACAACACGCCGTATCAGTTTTCCAGAAAATATGATGTTTATCCCTTGGGTAGTAGTTTTGGGTAGTAGTTCTACATACGCTACAAAATAACAGTGCCGTATTATAATGTAAATGATATGTCTATTTATCTCTTTTATCGCTGTCATATACATGTGATGTTTATGGTTTTACTTTAAATCATGTTAGCATGTGAATTCAGAACAGTGTGCGGATGATAACCTCATTCTGGGAGGAAGTTATTCAAATATAACTATGATATAACACAATTTTGCCAAAATATTAAACTATAGAGATCAAAAAGACATCAAAAATCATTTGAAAGTATAATGATGTCTGACATTGTATTCCTTGATCCACAACACCCCAATCTAGACACTAAGATAGCTTAAATATGACATCTAGAAGCTCAGATATCTTGATTTTAGGTTAGGCTGGCGGCCATTTTGAATTATGGCGGCCATCTTGTATTAATAAATATAGTCTTGTGTATGAGATGTAACCCTCTGAAATTAAATATATAATATCAGGCATTCTAATCATCATTTTATCCCCAAAAAGTCCATTTGTGCACTTTTTGCTAAAACGTAAAGGTGGGATATTGTATTTCAATGGTCACATGACCTATGACCTTCCAATGACCCTAAAAATAACATTGTCGTCAAAATGGCATTATGGGATCTCAAAACCCGAACTTAGGGCCAAAAAAACACATTTCTATGATTGCCGTGATTGTATTCATAGCCGATTACTTTTTTTTTGCGGCCATTTTGGAAATATGCAAATTAGCTAAATAAATATGCAAAATCTCGAATGGTATCTGGCAGATTTGAAATCTACGGGAAAAAACACAATAGAAACCGTTGAGAAAAGTTTGACAGACATGTTTATTAGATTGGTTAGGATATATCCCTGTCTAGTAGGGTAAACGTTTCTCTTTAAGAGTAATTTTAAAGGTAAAACAATGTCTTGACCTTCGAGACGCCTTGAGTGTTTCTGTCAATTTGAAACAAGAAGTTAGCAGTTTTAGTTACAATGGGTGAAAAAATAAAGAGGAAAAAGCTTACCAAACAAAATTATAGTGTAATTTTCTTTGGAAGTTAAAATTTGACATATTAAAATAATACTGAGAATCTTGCGATTTTACTCATTTTTACACATGGTGATTTAAAATAACTGCTTAATCAGGCACAGACAGACAGATTAGGTACAATTATGTTATTGTAAGCCTAGTTATTGTAAAAAAACAAGATATTAATAATATGAAATATAATCTTATATTTTATTGACCCCTTTGATTGCACCACTATAATATATAATGAACATGTAGCTAAACTTTGTTGTAGGTCTAAGTGAAAGGGGAAATGTCAAGCGTAGGCCTATCTACCCTCAATGTAGGCTTAAAGTGAATGGTAAATAAATCAGGTTTTGTTATTTTGTTAAATTATTTACTATGATTTAAAAAAAAAAAAAAAATTGTACACTAATCAAGACCATTTATTTTGGTTATAAACTTGTTCATTTTTATTATATGTTAGACGGATGTATTTTAATAATCATTTAACACTCAAATATCATAATGAGTATTATAATTAGCCGTTCAAAACATCACATGATTTGTAGGCCCTTAAAATGATTATTCGCCGATATATTTACGTTTGTAAAGTATATTAAGTAATACCAGATTACTAGGGGATGATTTTAGTATACTATTTTTAGTTTACTGTTGGAAGCACATGCGGAAGATTGAAGTGAAATAATGTGTCATTAAGAGATAAAGTATATATCAATGTATAACAGGGTTGACCATGGTCATCATGTGCAAATTTAAAATGAGGGGGTGGTTAATAACTGGTTGACTACAATGTGCGAATATAATGCCTCTTCAATGTGCAAAAGCAAACTTAATTTTTGGAAATTTGACTGAAAAAATGTATGAGGTGTCTAGTTTTACTTTGAGTTTCTCCATTATCTCGCCTAATCCACCTGCGGATGATAACATTAATTACTTTTTCTTCAAAAATTAAAACAGTATTTGATTAAATAAATATATGGATGTACTGTTTTAACCTTAACTTCACTAAATCACTTATGTTTCGACGGTGAAGTATTTTCTATTCATTGCATGTCATCATGTATAATGACTTGAAAGGTTTGACGTCAGGATGCACGGAATCCAGCAAAGTTTGAATTTCAGGTGATTTTTGCACATGAATGTTATCCTAGTGGTTTACATCACGTGATAGCGTGTGCACGTAATCCTCACGTGGTAAAATTAACACTGTGTCACACGGTGTTAAAAGGATCACGCATGTCACAAGGTGTGAAAATCGCGATCGCGTTTGGCATGGGTCCCAGCAAACACGACTCATTGACCCAATGCTGGGTTAATGTTGGGCCGACGTCGGAGACGGCGGGCCAACATTAACCTAACATTGGGTCAATGTATCCGATCGTGTTTGTTCACTTCAAATTAACCCTTACAGCGCTGAAATATATTTTTGTATAAACCATGGAGATCAGAAGTTTTTTGTCAATTTTGCATCATCAAAAATGTCTTAGTAATAGCTCTTCCCGCTTCATTTGAACACCTATGGCGTGGGTCTGCGACCATTGTAAATATTTTAATTAATTCAGTGCGGGGACCGTCTTTATAGTCAGAATCTGACCGTATAAAGACCGTCCCCGCGCTGGAAGGGTCAACCATACTGGCATTTCGTTTCTTTTTTGAAGATTTCTCAGCACAATTCATTACCACTCCAGCACTATATGATCACGAATATAATTCGTCCCCTTAGATATGAAAGGGCGTATCTGCCACTTTGCAAAGTGGCAGATACACCCTTTCATATCCAAAGGGACGATAATATATAATCCGTTTTATTACACGACCAAATCACTATAACTGGAACTGAAGTGTGTGCTTAAATATCAAGATTTGCAAATGTTTGATTTCAAATTAAACAAATGTGAGTAATTTTCACCCACTTGAAGTTGTGGGTCGTTACAATAAACTTCAAGTGGGTGGGAATTTAAGTTGAAAAAGAGTTAACACATTGAAGACAAAAATAACCTTTTAGCCCTAGATAAGTATCTAATATACGAATTTATCTTTTGTTAATCTATCAGCGTCGTTGTTTACTATTGTTTTACTACTTTTTATTGACTCGCTATATAACGCATTTTGAAGGGGCTGATTTAATGTTGGGCCACCGTTTGGACGCTTGTCCAACCTTAGGCCAACATTGGGTTAATGGCTCGTGTTTTCTTGGTTTATTCGATAATGATCATAGTCATAATGCGGCAATTAATAACTGAACATTTATGTATATTTTAGTTTTTATTTCAAAGTTTACTTCCCCTATTGAAGACGCAGCTTCTACTCAAATTTAAATTTTGACAAACTCGAAGTGCCGCGATCCACGTCTACAAGTTGGCCAAACTTTAAATGACTAATTAGGGGCAATAATTACTATAATATAGTAATTCTTGCCCCTAATTAGTAATTTAAAATTTGGATATTATACTCACAAAAACTGCTGGACCAAGGCTGGGCCAATACATCGCACGTTGGCCAAACATTGATGCAACCTTACGTGTTAACACCTGCAAATAATCTCTTAGCCCTTTAAGTGCTATGTGGGATTTTAGTCATTTTTACTCCATATTATTAGCCAATCAAATCACTGTTGGTAATGAAACGAACATGTACATCGGAGTGCGATGTTCAAACATCAAGTTTTGCAAACATTTGGTCTCAAATTATAAGTGGACTAATTTTTACCCGCTTGGAGTTGTGGGTCGCGGTAGCGAGGCACAACTTCAAGTGGGTGGAAATTTAAATTTAGCGCTTTAAGGGTTAATAGTTACATACACGTGTCACTTCAGACAGCTTGAGTAGCTAATGACCAGTGTTACAGTGGCAAGTTTGGCGACAAACTATCAAGTCAAACTAAACTATTAGGTCTACTAACAGGTGTCGCTCAAATATTTAATTGTATGTAAAATTTAGCAGCTTGGGAGCATTATATTCAGAATGTTAAGTGTTATTATTTACTTGGACATACTGAGTAACGTCCTTAAGCAATGGAGTGTCCATTTGTTAAATTTTAAATAATCGAACTATTTATAATAGTACATTAGTGAATAGTCCATAGTTGTATAATAATTGAAGTAAAATATGATGAAAAACATGCAAATATTGATCAGTAATCAATCACTAAAGAATAAATCAATACAAGTAAACACAAATGTTCACTTCAAACAATATTCAAATCCGTTTATATCAAAATAACGAATTATTTTCTGCATTACTGTACTAAACATACATTGTAAATATAATTATGTCCACATGATGTCAATTTATTTATTCAAGTGAATTGATACACAATATTGGTAAGTTTAACGTTGGGACAATTAATGTTTTCGTGAATCATTTACACGTCGGACCAGCGTTGAGTCTTATGCCGACCGATTGAATTCCTGGGATCTTCTGCATGGTCCATGAGTCAGAAGATAGCTAGTTCACTAGTTAGGTCACTAATTAGGTCAATAATAAAACAGGTGAATAAACTATAGGCGGGCCTACAATTTAATTGCGTACAAAGAAAAAGAATAATCAAACAGCTAGAAAACTTTACAGCTTAATTGGGTATAAATCATGAGGCAGCTGATAATTAGCCGCTGACACTAATGGTCCTCAATAATTAGTGACAATACTTAATCAATAGGCTGAGAGAGCCCATACACAGCGGTGGCCCAATGCTAGGCCAACGTCTGAGATACTGGCATATCATGTGTCGAATATTTTAAGATTTTGTTGAAATATCAAAAAAACTTTTGTAAAATCAGAGCGACAGTATTAGAAAAGAGTTAATAATAAGCAATTTTACACATGGTATAAAATAATTATAAAATTACCATTATTCATTTTCTAGCCTTCTGATATGAAGAATATATTGTTTTAACTCTACGTTTTAAATTAATAGAGGTAATTTTCGCAGGCGGATACACAATTAATTATGTATGACCAATATGTGAAAGCAACACATGAGAATAATCAAATTGTGGTTTGCTTGGTGATTTTTTTTCCATTTATGAGGTGTCTAATTTTACGATGTGTCTATTTGAGTCTCTGTGGAGGTTTGCATGATTGTAGGCGAATACGAACAAAGAGCGGTCTACAAAATGTATGCTTTAATGTAGTATGATGGAATGGTCCTGACAGAGAACTTGAAACTTTTAGTATGATTTATCGTGGTAATTAGCAATACATTGGGGTTTTCTATGGTGATCACCAACACTAGCTGGGTGTGTGCAACTCCCCAGAGGACCGAGCTCAGATGCGCGACTATTCGAAAAGAGTGTCCAAGTCAAGGCACAATCGTCAACAGAGATCCGGACAACAAAGGAGCTAAGGTGGCAAAGGCAAATCAAACAAATAGGTATTTAATAATTTTCTAAAAATTGAGATCGATGTCCAAGTTGTGGCTAGAAATAGTGAATTTCATATAGAGGGTAGGTCCTCCCCTCGAGCCATTAGAACTCAGTTTTTGCTCGGATAACCATTTTTTTGCTGATGTGGACTGAGATGTTATCAGGTTATGTAGTAGCGAATTACAATAGTCCAGTTTACCGGTCACTAAATGCAACTGCAATCTGCTTTCAAGAGCCAGGTAAAATTTTACTGATACGTCGAAGATCCCCAATGTGATAAAAAAGGCACTACACACTGACTTGTTAGCGAAAACTATTGTCAAATAGTACTCCCAAGTTCATTTCCGAATCTGGCACTTAGAAGGAATTCGGTTTTCCTGGAATTGAATCAGCGTGGTTTGTGTCATCTAGCAAATACACTCATGACACTCGTTTATAGTGCCTCCAAAAATTATTGAAAATTCTCAGTAGACAGAGCGACATCTGCATAAAGATGGTGACTCAAACCATGTCTAGAAATGATAGAATTGAGTGGGTGAAAAGCAAAGGGCCCATATATATAGTCTTGTCGTACGCCAGATGGAGCCTCAGAAGGTACAGACAATTCGTTTTTTAATTTGTACCCGTTGACGCCTGTATCTCCTATAGGAAGAGGAAGACAACCAACAGCTGAATTACTACACTAATGTGGTGTGTGGACAAAATTAGTGATTCATCTTTTAATTCGTTTAACCCTTTAACCGCCAAATTATTCAATTTGAATTTTCACCCACTTGAAGTTGTGTCTCGCTGACGCGATCCACAACTTCAAGTGAGTGAAAATTATTCAGATTTGACAAAATAGAGGTCAACTCTTTTCAAATCTTGCTGGTTGATGTCACATTTTATCTTTAACATATTTAAAATGCGGTACCTCATGTGCTAATAAAAAATGAAAACCCGAATATATGCAGCAACGGCGGTTAAAGGGTTAAACGTGTGAATACATCAAACAGTTTGGACAGATTCTGGAACACTCTCTGTGAAAAATGAAATGAAATGAATCGGGCTTTAGGCCACCTTTGTGGACATATAAGCTAAACTGGGCCAGGAGAACCTCCTGAGGATGGTGAGAAACTGTGAAAAACATAGATATTATCAGAGCTATGTCAGAGCTTTCCGTGTGGATTTGACACGACGTGACAGGTACGTCTTCTGCGCGCGATTTCTCAACTTATCAACGTAAAAACATACATGAGAAAAATAATTTATTCTGCAATAAAAGAAACAAATGTTGTCTTACTGCTGTGAAGCTACTTATTTAATATACGATAATGCTCAGGCCAAGGTTGTTTCAACGTCTTTTAGACATCGGATTAGCGTTAATCGAACTCGCTAAGGTTGACCGGTTAAATTCCTGGCATCTTCGAGTCTACGTCCCGTCGCTGGTTTAACGTTGGAACAGCGTCTGAAACGTTAAACCAGCGACGGGACTACTGTGGGTAGCTCACTACTTAGGTCAATGATGTCGCAGGTGAATAAACTTTATCATTTGATTGGTTGTAAATACAGAGAGTCACAGCCTAGTTGGGAAACTTTACAACCTAATTGTGCATGAATCATTAGGCAGCTGATAATTAGCAGTTGACACTCTTGTATGAGCCTTAATAATTAATAACAATGCTCAATCAATGGGCTGAGGGAGGGAGGCACTGGTGCAGCGCCGATCCAACGTTAAGCCAACGTCTCATACGTATTTTGTAGCTCATTACAGTCGTGATGAACCAAAAAAACCTAGTAAAACAACTAAGCTTCATCTCCCATTAGTTTTCAGAGATGTTTATTCGAATTTTTCATCCACTGGAATTGCAAATAAATATAAATCATCAAATAGTTGTACTGCAATATTACGCTTTATCTTTTGACATGGCATCTTGTGGAGATAAAGCGTGGCTTTGTTCGTCAAGATTTTAGAATACTTCGCTTCCGATTTCACAAATATAAGTCATTTTTATGTCTAAATAAAGTAGGTGCAAATTTGATATGAAATGACGATTAAAGGGTTAAACATCAATTACCGTTTTCCACAACGTATAATTTGACCCTTTACATGCTAGTCTAGCGTTAAATGTGTGCACAAAATACTGCACATTAATAAAACAAAGTTATAGTTCTACATTTACCTTTAATTTAATCCGACAATTTTTTTAGTATAACGAATACTAAATCAATTATGGAAGTAACTAATTTTTGTACTTTCGAGTTTGTTGTCGGACGCACGCGACATTGTTGAAATGTAACAATTCAAGAGACATCTTAATGGACAGCAGTCCGATAAACACGATATCCAATGCCGAACTAATTTTGGATCACCGTCTACGACGCTGGACCTACATTAAAGGGACTCTAAAATCATCAAAAAATCGGTGATTTTATTTTGACTTATTAATATGACCATATGATGTAAACATGTCCATAGACCAGAACTACAAAAGTATTTTAATTTGTGTGCTGCGCATTTACCAGTTAGGCTAGATATAGAGACAAAATTCCCGTATTTCTTATTTTTGACAACCATGTCACGGTGTGAAATAAATGAAATGAATCGGTATTACGGGGCCTTATAGCCAAACTGGGCCAGGAGTACCTCCTGAGGATGGTGAGATGAATGAGATGACACTGCCCTCCAGACACAGAATTCGAAATACAATATTGATTCTTTACGAGTGAGCGGGGAAGAAACATTTTGTTTCTCTAAAACTTGAAAGCTAGAATGGGGTTCGAACCCGCGATCTCTAACTTTCCAAGCAGGCAGCTTTAACCACTACAGCAGGGCCCCCGTCCTACAAGCTCTAGAAATACAATTTCACCTGTGTCATAGCGCATGCGCATAAACATCACGTGAGGCACCATGCATTGTACGACATATCGACGTAAAAAAAATTTTTGAACGACATAATTTTATCTAAAATAAAACTAAAATTATGCTCTCTTCAAAATTAAATTATAAGTCTCATGTGTCGACCGTTTGAATTCCTGACATCTTTTCTATCCACTCAGTAGAAGACTAGCTCACCAGTTAGGTGAAATAGTGACACAGGTGAATGACCTTTACAGTTTGATTGGGTGGAAATAAAATGATTTTTTTAGTAAATTAGAAGTGTATATATATTTTATTTGACAAAAAAAACAATACAGAGAAAAAATGATAAGGCATGTAAATATAAGAACATTTTTTTTTTACAAATTTTAGTACTTCAACATTCATGAATATTATAAAGCAGTGGGCCTGTATTCTCGTACAAGCTACCATATATCGTAGGTTTCGGATTGGTCGAGATGGATCTCTCGACCAATCGGAAGCTATAGCTAAGATATACGTGTATCATAACTTGTAAGATAATACGGACACAGGCTAGTTTTTTTTAAACGACTAAAAATGACCAAATCTTAGTTTTACAACCATTATAAAGCACTTTTCTTACAAGCAAAGACGTGTTCATAGCTGTTACTGAACACTTTATTAGAAAAAATGGTTTTCTATTTCAAACATTATCTTTGTCTTGATATTAGGTGCAGCAAACACTCGCCCCTTTTGTGGAAATAAAAAATGTTAATGGCGCTAACCATGTTTGGTTTAATCATATAAGCAGGCTTAGATGCAATAATTATTATTCTGACTAATGAAAAATGGTTAATTGTAATGTTTAAAGGGACTGGCCCAGAAGCCAAAATAAAATCACCGATTTTTTTTTATAGTTTTAGCCTGGGCCAGTCCCTTTAAATGAGAAATTCAGCGGAATATTTATCTGTCCAGATTTAGTGTCATTGCAACGAAGCTTGTTAGGGCCTATATTACTATACGACTGATAACAAAATGTACATTTTGGCTAAACATATTGATACACGGACTGTTTTGTTTATTTTATTGTTAAAAACATTCAACCGATCAAATTGTTTAAAATGATGTATGTAATATATATGGTTTAAATGTCTATAAAAGTACATTTTGGCTAAACATATTGATACATGGGCTGTTTTGGATATTTCTTAACCCTTTAACCGCCAAATTATTCAATCTGAATTTTCATCCACTTGAAGTTGTGTCTCGCTGACGCGATCCACAACTTCAAGTGAGTGAAAATTATTCAGGTTTGACAAAATGGAGGTCAACTGTTTTCAAATATTTCTGATTGATGTCACATTTTATCTTTAACATGTTTAAAAGGTGGTACTTAATGTGCTAATAAAAAATGAAAACCCGAATATATGCGGCACCGGCGGTTAAAGGGTTAATGAAAGAAAGTCTTGTAGACATATGCGTCATTACAAATAAACAATACATTATATTATACAGTACAAATATCATAAAATAAAAAATGGTGTAAATATATGTACAAGTATAAAATGCTTTTAAATAATTAAAAGAACTATACATGATAGTGATACTATACATGATAGATATATGTTTCCTGCACCTAATTTTTAGAAAACATTCAACTAATCAGATTGTTTAAAATGATGTAGGCCCTACGTAATATATGTGGTTCGAGTGACTATAATATATTGCAATGTAAAGAGATAATATCAATCAGCTGTTATCACATTAATGTTGTAGCCCTTATAGCTATAGACAGCGCATTTCAACCCGTGTATAAAATGTCCCGACTTTTGCCATCTACTTTTGCTACCATGGAATCTATTACAAGTCTAGATGAGCGAATATATTGCTACCAGTTTTAAACGTTCCCCACTAGTCAAACGCTCCCCACAAACGTTCCCTTAGGGGCATCTCTGCGCAGTCCTATTCTGTGGGGAACGTTTAAAACTCGTAGCAATATATTCTCTGTTTTTCCGCATGACATCTAACCCATAGATGTCACCCTCGTGACGATATGCTGATTGAATATGTCCACGAGGGCGACCAACAAACAATTTGGGTATTTGCCAAAGAAACTGAGAGTCATTTTCATAGGATTGATCGAGTACTATGATAATGATACAGGATCTATGCATTTTACATTGCGATGAATAAATGAATGGGGCTTTATGCAACCTTTGTGTATCCACAGGCTAAACCGGCCAGGGAAACCTCATGAGGATGGTCAAATAAATCAGATGACACTGCCATGCAGACACAGGATTTAGAATTCGAACATCCCGACTCTCGGTCAAGAAGGCTTCCCACAATAGGGCTACTGCTTATTTAAGAGTAGGCAGGGGAAAAGCTGGATACAAAAGCGAAGAATAAGCTGCGACGTGACAGGCAGGCGGCGTAGCCACTACGCAAGCGTCCCCGCCTATATCCGGCACCTATAGAATTATTAAAATATAATAGCGGTGCTTTGCAATGATTCATGTCAGATACTAGAATGTGAAAGCGCACAAGATTAAAATCACTAAAAAAACTAGTTTAAGTGGTTCAATGCGTAGGCCTATGCGGGATATCATGGGAAAATATCAAAGCGGTTTTCTAGTTAGTTATTATATCGAATTGTATACATGTATTTCAAAAACTCAGACAGAACCGATAAATGTTTGATTAGCATCTTTAAAAACTCGATTCCTTTGAATGTCGGTCATGCGCCATACGGAGCTCGTCAATGTTATCGAGAGTAATCAACAGATTTTGGTTATTTGTTGGTTTGCATCAATCGTCTACTGAAAAGTATGTTATGCTTAATCAGATAAGTTTGTTATCTGGCTGTCAATATTTTGTCATTGTGAATTTTTTTTAGATCGTTGTTAATTTTGTGTTTCTGCTTACTAAGTCCTTGTATACGTATGCATGATTTCAAACAATTTTCTATATAAATTGATATTTTACATTAGCATTTCAAGGGTAGCTTTACGCAATAAGGCACAAATCAATAGCTACGTTACAATGTACATTGAAATTCCAGGTCTTCTTCCCTCGCTTTATTTATATAATGTTCATCAACAAATGCACTCATTTCGTCATTGAAGTACGTTTTCCAACCACCGACCTCCCCTTTTCTTATAAAAGGACTTATAGAAGAATCGTAGATGGAGGCAGGCAAATTCAGAAGGTAGTTTGACATTGGATTGTTCTTCATTGTGTTGAAATCTGTCCTTTTGACGATAAAATCAATTTCCTCTGAAGTTAAAGACTTGTCACAAAAGAGAGCTGTTCTTTTAATTGCAGTGATTATGTCTTTCTTCATTGATTCATAGGTCAGAATTAAAACATTTTTGTGATTTCTGTATCTCCACCAACCAAGTGAGTGATCCAGCCAATCACCGTAACAAAGATGTTTACTTCTGAACAACTCAAAAAAAACCTCGAATGACCCAGTGAAAAAACCAAGGCTAATATTGGCCTGATAAAAATGATAATATGACACCAAGACATCTTTTATATTTCTCATGATAATGATAAATTTACATTTCCCTGCGTCAATCTGTGATTGGTATATCTGAGCTGGAAAATGTGATTTAATAAGCCAAGGATGTGGCGCTGATTGTAAAGCTTTCACACAGGCATCTTCTTCACCCGTACGTTTATAGTCCACATAAGGTATCCTTTGGTCCAGTCTTATTTTGTCAGCATCTTCCATATTTGTGTGATTTTGTATCAACCAAACTATCTCCTCGGTCCAAGTCATTCCTATAACATGATATGTTTAGAAATGTACAGTAAAGTGTAGTAAAATAAGTGAATAGTTAATGATAATGGTGAGCTTTTGTAAAAGAATTATATATGAACTCTGTTTTTTAGTCTCAATCATCAAACGTATATATCATCTGAATCCTCACATTGCCTCTTAGCAGTCAGCAGGCTAGATAAATTACGTTAATTTACGGGAGGGATGAAAAACATCACACGGGTATATAAATACACACAAACAGTCATCGCGGAGTACAAACTTCTTCACCCCTTTGTATATTCACGCATGATCTGAAAGCATTAAATGTCTCAATTTGAATGGTGAGGCATGTGTGTATGTGAGTTTCCATCTGCGGCAGATAAAACTAATGCCATACGAAAGTACACATGCATGCCGACCTTTTCAAGGGGGTGAATCAATTCGTACGTCACCATGACAGTTTGTGTGTGTTTATTCACTCATGTGATTTTTTCCACCCCCTCCCCTTAAAATTAACCCTTTAAGCCCTTACTATGCATTAAAGCATCCTTTTACACTATTGAAAACATACTTGATTTTCTCACAAATAAGGGTTTTAGAAAGACAATTTCGATGAAATTGTTCTAAGAATACATGGTAATTTTCTTATATTTCTCACCCACATCAAATCATCTTCATCCACTACAAGTCGAGAATTGCGACAGCAATTCGCGGCTTGTAGTGGATGAAGATGACAAAGATAAATTCAGGCCTGAAAGGGTTAACATACTTTCACTAGCTTTGTGTGTTGTGTTGTGTTGTGTCTGACACTCAGTTATCAGATTAGGTTTTATAAAATAGCTAAAAAATGCTCTAATTATATATTAATCACGTGTCAATAAAATATTTCAAGCAATCATCAATGATTGTAATGATTATGATGATGATTTTCTGATTTGTTACCATTCATACACACACATGATTTAAAACACTGGTAAATATTTCTAATCACTTTAAAAACTTTTCCCGATATACCACTTGCAATGAGCTTGGGCCATAACCCAGACCGCCAGATTGTGTCAAACGCTTTCTGATAATCAATGAAGGCACAAAATTTCTTTTTCTTTTTGGAAAGAAACATATCAATAGAACATTTCATACTAAATACATGATCAAGAATGGAATATGTTTTCCTAAAATCTGTTTGGTTTTCGTTTAATATTATGTGTTTCCAGAAATTTTTCAAGTCTCCGGTTTAGGAGGCTTGTAAAACATTTCCCAAAACAGCTTAAAATTGTAATACAGATCAGACTGTTTTATGTCATATACAGGAGTGAGACAAGAAGAGAACCTTTCACCTCTGTTATTTTCCCCATACATTAATGACCTTGAAAACTTCTTAGTGCATAAAAATGTAAACCCCGTGACTGTAACTGACGAAATAACAGGCACATACCTTAAGATATTTTTTACTTTTGAATCCCTGCAAGCAACTTTGACTAATCTATCAGAATACTGCCAAAAATTGAAATCAACAATAAACAGTGACAAAACAAAAATAGTGGTATTTTCGAAAACCCAATGGAAAGGTCATTTTATATATCAAAATGATGGAAAATAATTATAAATTGTACAAGAATTTAAATATTTAGGTGTAATATTCAATTACAACGGATCATTTGTTAAAAACAGAAAATACGTGTATGAGCAGACTCAAAGAGCCATGTTTATTTTGTTAAGACGCAGTAGACAGCTTGATCTACCTCTAGATATCCAGCTAGAATTGTTTGACACACTAATCATGCCAATTATCACATACGGCTGCGAAGTGTGGGGTTTCGAAGATTTAAATATCATAGAAAAATTACAGCTTAAATATTTAAAATATATTTCAGGAGTAAAATGTCAACCCCAACATGTATGGTACTTGGTGAAACCGGCAGATTCCCTGTAACTATTACGATTAAAACTCGCGAGGTTTAATTTTGGTCAAAATTAATAATACGTGAGAAAAGAAATGTGTCTGTTGCTATGTATATAATTCTGTATTCTAAGCATGTTAAAAATATAACAATTTTGAAGTGGCTAAATAGTATAAAACAAACCTTGACTAACAGTGGTTACAGTTATGTATGTGGTTGCAGCAAGATGTAAATATCAATAAATTCCCACTAATTGTACAGCGTTTATTTGCAGGAACAGTATAGACAAGACTAGAATAATGTTGTGTCTATTTCAAGTAAATGTGACTTATACCGATAAACTTGACCATGACATACAATTCTCCCTAAAACACCCGTCACCTACAGCTCGAAGAATAATGTGTAAATTTAGAACATGTAGTCACAAACTCCCCGTGAAATCAGGCCGATATGCTAACCTCCCAAGGTATACCTGATATTGTAGTAATTGTAATATGCAACGTGTTGGCGATGGATACTATTTGCTATTAGAATGCCCTGAATTACAGGAACTGAGAAATACATTTTCGCCACACTTTTTTACAAACAACCCTGACTAGGCCTGGGGCTGATTTGCGAAAGCCTGCTAAAAACACGATTTCGCTGCACCCCCCCTTTCTTAGTTTGTTATTGTAGGAAAATATATCAACTTTAATATTCGAAACAGTAACCAAAAATTCCGGAGTCCAAAAACCATAATTAAGACACTTTAAGCACCATACCCTAAGAAAAGTCATAAAACTAAAAATTATATTATTCAGTCATCATTCTTTATCTGAATTATACTATTTCATTAAACATTCAGCTAAAATACGCAAAACAAATGTATACATGCGCAACCATAAAAAAAATAAAAATAAAACATTTGTAAAAGCTGTAAAAACTTCATTTTGATCAATTTTTTTGTTAGTTTTTTAATTTTAATTTTATTTTTTTGTAAGTTTGATGTCGCTGAATTCCCGCTAATGGCACAGTTTTATACGAATATGTATTAAACATATATGATTACTTAGTAAAATTTATAGCATTAACTAAAAATAAAAAATACCGAAATGTGTCATATTAAGTGTTTTGTGACCATACCCGAATGGATATTTATTAGTTCCTTAGCGTCATTTTTTAGCATTATATTTATCGGACGGACAAAAGCACCAAATTTAGTACACAGTTTTTCTAGTGGCAAATGATGGAGTTTAGTCGTTAAGCCTTCTAATTTTGACTCTACTTTTCCACAAAATCCAAAATGGCTGCCAAAATGAAGATATTTTTCGTCGCATTTCCCTGTAAATGAACATTAGTTTCTTCATAATATACCTTAATATAAACGTAAGAAACCTTACTAATACATATCATTTACTGCTGTTAGTTATTTAAAGGCAAAGACCACACAAAACGTAAAAAACACTGTTTATTTAATTAGTGTGAGCTCAAAATTGGCTGTCGTTCATTTCAGCATGTCCTATCACTTTTTGACAATATAATTGCAATTACTTTTGTCATAACTTGAGCCGTGATGCATCTTACATATATATTTTGTAATAATAAGGACATGATAATAATAAAAAATAATAAAGTTATTATAATTTAGATATGGAAATGAAATAACATTTTATCAAAAACCCTGAAATACATTGAAGTATGATGATGCCTTCGGATTGGACTCTTAGCTATAATACCATAAACACTGACATGAACACTTCCTCGGACACTGATAGGGATTACCGCCAACGTCTTAGCTTTTGGACGGGCAGTTTCTAGAAGGCCGGGACGGGCCGAAATCTAAAAAATGAAATGAATCGGGCTTTAGGCCACCTTTGTGCACATATAGGCTAAACTGGGCCAGGAGAACCTCCTGAGGGGCCGAATTCTAGTGCACATGTAAAGGACGGTCAAAAATTTGGCCAAAGAGTCCAGAACCGAAAAGAAACCTGAATGTGCTTTTCTCTAATTTCAGTCTGAAATTGTATCAGAATGCACTTAGATCACATCAATTTTTCCAAAATTTTCTGCATGGGCTGGAAATACACGGTCGCCCGTTGCGATTAAAACTACCGGTGGGCAATGACAGACAGACAGACAGATATTTTATTGACAGAAATAAAATTCATTACAGACTTATTTGTCATAGTAATAAGAGATATATATGTACATGTATATACAAGAATGTTAGTTTGTTAAAATCATATATTATGACAATATACATGGTATGACAAACAACTAAAATCATGTTAAGTGGCATTGCCATAATAAAAACTGGGTATTTCGGTAATATAAATGACTACTTCTCAAAATAAAATTAAAAGGCATTGCCAAGATAACATGGGGGTCTATCTTTTTGTTTCCCGCACCAAAACCAGAGATAAAATAGCTACAATGTATAACATACTAATTATATATAGTAGCAAAAAAGACACTTTGGAAAGCGTAGAAACCAAAAAATATATACAATTGAATTATGCTACAGTAACTGGAGTATGAAATAAGACAAGGGTAAAAATACTATGGTATTTTAAAAAACAAATATAATATAAAGCAGTACAATCAATGTAGCAATCCGCGAAACAGGTAGCTCCGAGCCATGTGACCATGCAAGCACAGTCGCTATGAACTCGGAGATTCCCTGATATTGACTAGTGGTGTAAACTTTACAACGTAATAACAGTACTATTACCGCAACACAATATATACATACTAATAAAAGTCGGACATGGTGGTTCGTCGACTGCCAACAAAGTATAGCATCAGAACCATCCATATTATCGAGTGTTGCAGACTTAGTGATGTAATAACAATGACAATTACGGATAATAATTATGTGTGCCATTCCCGCAGGACATGGCACTTACACAATAACATTAAAGTTTATTTAATTGACTAGTGATTTATTCCCTATATGGCCCTCGCACAAAAAAAAACATTACAGCTTATTTTAATTCACTACATTTTTTATTTCATACCATTTCACCCACGACCTAGTTAGTACCACATACTCGGAGTTACAATCGAGTTACAATTTGAACTGTTCCCCGAATCTCCTGCTGGCGATCTGTAGGCCCTAGGACCTATAACATCGACCAGCGATAAGTTTTAAATCACAGAATGCATGCTGAATTAACTATTAGGCCCTAGGTTATTAATACAAGTCAGTCTTTTCAGATTTCACTTTATTATCTTTTCAAACCGAAAAAAATATTACACAAAGAGTTTTCGTATCAACCACTATTTAAATATTGAATGAACCTGGGCGCCGCTTCTAGCATGCCTGGTGTCACTTAAACCTGTAGTGCCGACAAGATGTGCCTAGTATAAATAAGGCCCACACGTTCAATCAGTTTCACCCCAGTATTCAGCGTGGTTCGAATAGAAAACTAGCGGGAACGATGGCCACCCCATAATCCCGAACATGCTAGTAAAATTTCAATGAAGTATAGCAGAAAACGAGCTACAGTGCCTAAAATGTAGTTGAAATGTTGCTGATTCTAATGAACTAAATATTGGACTGATAAATCGTCGCGGCACCTAAGATTTAGTACAATTGCGAATATATCATGATTTTAGGGTGTTTGCCACTGTCACAGGTTCAGCGTGGGTGGCTACATGCGTGCGCACTCTCAGTGGACACGTGACTCTGATCTAATGGTGGCCTTCGTTTACAACGCTGACCAAACACTATTATGACTGCGGTATTATAACATAGGTCTAGTGAGTGCATACACAGCTTGCTATATAATAGTCAGATTCACACATCCTGCGTGCAGGGTGTACTTGTTTTCCCACTACAAAGTGGCTCTGCCTAATTATAGGTCTACTTAGCATGTCTCAGGTATATTCACTATGGATGACAATTCATGTTCAACTATCCCCAGCCATTATTTTTAAAGCACAGCAATAAGCCATACCCATTCATAACTAGTACTTAGTAAGTACACATAATATTATTATCTGGTAAATATTTGTTTTGAACAAACTGTCACCAAACACATTCACCTGATAATTGTGGTACTGTTCTTGGCGTTAACTGAAGACGAGAAGTGGATAAACAAAATGACGATGCAATGCCACGCATGGATTACAAGAAGATTGGGTATTCCCCAAATAGAGTCTTGCATTAAAGTATCAATGATGGTAGTACCATTTTTTATTCACTTTGGATCATATAAATTATCAACATATGAGGCATGAATTTCCGTCCCATGCTTCTAGCAATATTATTAATGGATGAGAAAAACAGTTTTTTTTACTACAATACACCCTCAGCAATTTCATTTGAAACATAAGTACATGAAGAGCAGTCATAGTTCTGCATCCTAATTTTATTCAAGTTAAACATATTAACAAGTTAGATGAAAGTTTCTGGGGTTGTATTAAATCTCAACGAAAAAACAAACAATGCATGCGGATATATACGGGATTTCACACAAATACAGGCCTACTGGTTGGGCGAATTTGTAATATTCGCAAGTCAATCAAAACCTGTTCCTTAAATATACAACAGGCTTTAAAAGACCAAGTCCCTGGAAAAATTCAATAAATTTGCAAATTTTACTTTGAGCGGCAGCTTGATTATATCACTAGAATAAACATCAGGTGGGATATCTACATAGCATTGCACAGCCTACAAGATTCGAGCCAGGAAACGATGGATCAGGGTTCAAGATCTGCTAAATAATTGGTCAACCATTTGAAATGTGTTTATCCATGGTTCTGAGAACAAAAAGTCGATTTATACAGCTCTTCTTAAATTCAATAAGTAATAATACCATATCGCATTCAAACTAATCTGCAATATTTTTTCATTTTGAAAAACAATGCAGCAGCTTGGCACAACATTCAACATTTCCAACGAACTGCTAAGACAAAGAGAGCAAGCTATGTGTACCATATAGGCCTATGGGAACAGCATAATGTCAAAGAATTGATATTATCTATTTGGATCGCCCACAACCGATCGATCACGTCTGCCGCCATGTCAAGATGTTACATACAAAAATAGTATGCGTTCTAACCATCAACCGGCAATATGGCGCAGGAGTTTACTTGACCCCACATGGACATGGTTGGAGGTTGAAAGTAAACAGCATTTTCATAGACTAGATGAATAACACACCTGCCCTCAAACTTGTTCTGGAGTGTCTTAGCTGTAAGTGCTAAAGTTGCAAAGATAAAAGATGTAAATGCTGTCGTAATAGCCTGAAATGTACCAGTGTCTGCGGATGTAAATCTCTGTGATAACGCGACAGAAGTTGATGCAACAAATGTGACCCATGATTCTGATGACTATTCAGACTTTGAATAGAAGCCAGTTGGCTCACAAGTATAAGATGCCATATTACTACGAAAAAAGTGTAATAAACGTTTATTTTTGTTTTATAATTCGCTATCTGGGTATAAATACTTATAATTGTCATTTATCTTTCATTTAAATATAAAACTACTATATTAAAATATGATATGACGAAGAAAATAAAATAAGCACAAAAATCATGAAAATCATTCCGGTACTGCATACAAATACACTAAATTGAATACATTATAATACCCCAATGTTTGGTTTATCGTTCTAAAAAATAAATTTATATACTTGCGACCAATAAAAAAATAAATACGATCTACATAACTCCTTCTAAAGTTCAGTATAACTAAATGAAATCGAACTTTAAAATTTGTCATTTTTTCAAATAAAATTTCATTAAAATGCTTTTTTTGTAAATTTCAAATTTTCTGTTTATTTTGTATCGATTTTGCATCATCTTCACAGCTGTCGTAGATATATTGGTCAATTTTTCAAACGATTTTTGTATCCTGATTTTTTTTCGCGACGATTTTCGCATATTAATTGTCACAAGTTATTTTTGATGCTCTGGTGCTAAAAGGGTTAAAATAACATATTTAGACACTTTAATTTATGGTTACTGTTCTGAAATTTTAAGTTTATATGTCCAGGAATAAGAAAAAACATGAAACGTATGTCGCAGGGGGGGGGGGGGGTGGGGGTGCAGCGAATTTCTATTTTTTTGGAAACAGCCCCAGGCCTATGACATGTATAAACAGTTAATGAGCTCACAAGATGCGGATGTAATTAGTAATTGGCCAGAGTTATAATAAACCTTGAAACTTTGAGTCCTTGATAGCAAACCAACTATACCATGCGCCCACCTGATTTCGGATACGCGTCCATTAGAATATCACCTTCTTTCAGCTCTAAGCATTTCAATTCCTCGATAACTTCAGCTGGCATATGTTTGCCCAGCGTAATTCCATCATATACATATTCTCCAGGTATTTTATAAGCAGACATTTTAGGTGGATGTTCTCAGGTTGTTCTTCCCAGTTACAGGTACTAGGCCTCAGTATCTGAGTGAGCTTGGTCGATATGTAATGTTACGACACTGCCGTACGCTATCAGCGCCACACCGTGGGAAATGTGTGGGTCATGGATTGCTATTCTGCCGTGCAAGGCCAAAAGGCAGTATCAGCTCACCTTACAAGTGAGAAGATACTGCCTTTTGGCTTTGCAGAGCAGTATAAGCATATTCGTGTTTTTTTCAAAGCAATCAATGTTTTTCAAGATGGCGGTGACTGCTTGCTGATAAAAAGATGTTATCAATGTTAAAGAATGATTCAGCTGCAAAACGCGCATGCCTGGGACGGTCAAGTGTAGGCCAACAGTAGCCTATTGAGTACAGATTGACGGCATTAATATAGCCACTGAACTGATTACAAGATACTACTTAAACTTACAATTTAGATAGAGCTGTTTTCACCAGATAGATATATATATCGATGTTTTATTGACGCAATTACAAGTCATTTCTGACTCATTTGTCATTTAATTAACATATGGGCAATTTCACATAAAGGGTGCATTTAGGTAAAAAATGGAACTTTACACAATTTTTTAGCAAATACTGCTAGATATTTATATGAAACATTTTTTATTTTAACAAGGGTTGTATGGAGAAACAACAGACCAAATTTTATAAAGTTTTGTCTATTATTTCTTCATGAATCAGTGGTATTTATGTTATTTTCAACACATTTTGCAGTATCATCCCGGAATTGTCTTCATAGGAGGGTTTTTCTATTCCAGATATGCATCTAACACACAAATAAAGTTTTATTTGTGGTATGGCTATTGGTCTTACGATTTAAACGACACATGTTTGACAAAAATCGAGTCACAAAATCTGATTTTATGTGTATTTATTGAGTTTAAAGTATTTTCCGTTAAAAGTTTTTTTCATATTTTCCCGCCAGTACATCACTGCCCAGCTTGAACTATCTACATATATATAGACATTTAATTACTCTTTTGAATAGGTCCGGTGGTTATATATGGCATACAAATACTTCAAACTGATTGCTGATTAACATTAGCAAATTAATTAGAATTACCTGTATGTATGTGAAAATTCCGTTAAAATAATGTCCCCTCCAGTACATCACTATTCAGTGTGTTTTTCTAAGATATATTGTTATTGCAATATAACCTGCCTCTTTACATTGGTAATTATGTAATATTATAATAAAGCCTTCGTTAATCGCAGCCACTAGACACCAACAAATTGATATTTATTAAAAATACATATGTATTTCATTAATGGATAAGTTGTAACCAAAAAAATTTTTGTGGGTGTTTCCTTTGTTCATTTTTAAATCAATATTAACATTTTAATGTAATTTCTTCACTGTTCTGACTTACAAGACCTACTAGTACAATATATATACATTTATGGCGTATATATCATCAAACAAATGTGCTCTATATTGTCTATAATATGCTGCCAATACACTGCGTACTGGAGGGGACAGAACGTATGTAACACTAAAAGTGTAATTACTCAGGAATAAAACTTGTGGTATTTTTCATGCTTGTCAAGCGATTTAAGCGGACTGTACCGATACACAATCTACTAGACTACTTGAATTGAACAAAAATGTGTTTGTAGCAGCTGGGTCCTTTTGCTTCACCAAACCATAATAGTTTCGCTTCGGCGGCCACACTCCTGTGGACCTTGACGATGCTGCACATGCGGATGGGTGGATAATGTTTTCTCAGCGAACCATGATGACCCGCCTACTTTAAAATGGATTTAATAGTTCAAATGTATGATTGTCATATACATTTTCAATTGCAAAAAATGAGTTTAAATGTCTTGTTGACTTTCAAAATATGACCAGAAATGAGAACTACATACTATCTAATGCCCCTGTTCATTATCCACCCAGGAGGTGGTTTCACTACAGGTTATATGCTAGGATATAAAATTATGTCATGTCTTATAACATGGCCCCAGCCCCCAGATATATAATAGTTGATAGCGCACATGTCACTGGTACATAATGTAGGATCTTACAATGCTCAAGTTGGCGCAGCGTTGTATGGCCTTAATTTACTATGCCTGATAGTGATATCTGGCAAACCATGCCAAATAGCCAGACAATTAATTGATATAATATAAAATGTGAGGTTTTAAGGAGGGCAAGGATAAGCAGATCGTTTGATATAGCTAGACTATAACTATAAGGTTTGAGGAAGTGTTACCAGCATACCAGTTATATTCATAAAATATACATGTATGCCTCGAAAAACTTCCAAATCTATCAGGTTCAAAATGGCCAACTGGTGTCCATTATTTAACTTAACATGCTTCATATCCAGTGCCAGATAACTAGACAATTAATATAAAAGAAAATGTGAGGTTTCCGGGAGGGATAGACCTTATTTCAACTCACATCACATTCAAAATTGCCAACTATCTGCCATTTATTATCTACTTTAAAAAATATATATTATGTCTGATATATCTAGCAAATATTGCCGTCTACAACAATCATCCAAGGGCAGCTACAGCCTCCTCGTATCTGGCCATAATCTTCGGGCGGATTGCCAGTGGCATACCCTGGCTCCTCCGCTCAACAGCGGAGCCGATGCAGCACCCGCATCAGTGCTGGCGCTGATGTAGGCTGTGGTAGCCTTAAATAACCGGCAATAGCGTGTTTGACATTATGTCTCTCACGTGGGATGAATGGAGTTACCCAGAGGGAGTTATCCTTCCTATTGTTACTCTGGGGACTATCCGACCCGAGGATAGCGGAGCTGCGCAAAATGCCACAGAGTTTCAGCATTAAATTGCACAGGGAAAACTCAAGTCTCCGGTCGTCTGGCCATATCTGGGGGTATATCCCCTAGACATGCCCAGAACCCCTTATCGGGCGATCGAAGGAAAACGCTCTCAATAACCCACCATGCCCTATCACCCCCACCCTCACATCGTCATCTGTACATCATTCATCTCATCAATTGACTACAACGTTTTTATCGTATTACAATGTCACTTAAAAGACCTTTTGTACCGAATAGATTTACTACTACAGCAAATATTGCCAGACAGCTAGACCATCGAATAAGAAAACAAAATGTGAGGTTTTAAGGATCGAGGGAAATGCCCTGAAAAATTTCAACTCCCATCAATTTCAAAATTACCCTGATAACATCACAGTATTGGCCCAATAAAATGGTTTAATTGGGCCTGATTATCATTATGTCTTGCACATTGGTGCTGTTTTCAGCCAATACAGTTTATGATCTATATTCCGCATTGGACCAGTAATGGGCCAATAAAGGCAAAAAATGTAGTCGCATAATAACAATGGCTGAATACTGGATTTTAACCGCTGTTACTGCCGATAGCATCCGGTATAAAATAGGAATTGGCCTAATGACGTGATGTTTAGGCCTACTTTAATATATGTGATATCTGCTAAAATGTGCCAGATAGTTCAAAGGTTATTATGCTAAAACAAAATGTGGGGTTTCAGGGAGATATTTTGGCAAATTAAAAATAGCCGATTATCGGGATATATAAAAAAAGCAAATTTAATAGGTCTTGTTATGAACACAAATATATCCCAGATTTGTAGATATAGGCCTAGGCTGGAGTGAGAGAACGGTATTGTTATATAAACATGATAAATTATTATTTGTACCATACTAAAATAGTTAACCAGTAATTGCTTTACCGTAGTAAAAACGTAGCTTGGTGTAAAATAATGGTAGGGCTATTGATGCATGCATGTAAATTTGTATTCAGTTTGAGGTATGTATTATTATTTTTTTAATTATATGTACCATTACATACAAAACTTTGTATCCAATTATATAAGCTCAAGATCGGCTGGAGTCAATATTATTTTTAAACCACTGTACATAATTATATTGTGTACGGTACATTAGCATATTAAAACAGTTACACTACAACTAAGTAACAAAGTAAAAAGAAAATGCTAGATTTCAGAGAGTGACAGCTGTGACCTAACAAATTTGAACTTGATCACATTCAAAATAGCAGACTTGCGGCAATCATTTAATTATTGAATATGCCTGATATCTGACAAACTACGGTATGTTAGCTAGCTAGATCCTACAACAAGCTTATGCTCCTAACAGCCATGATGAAGTGAAGATAAGGGAGGAATATGCATTTGAAAATGGTTGTTTTCATTTATATACCTTGACAAATTTCAACTCTATCAAATGCAAGATGGCTGACTATTGCCTATTATTTACTATATGCTTGATATCAGGCAAAGCATCCCACATACCTAGCCCAGTACTATAATTTATCCAGCTCCCCTCATGAAAGCCCGGAAAGTATTTTGTTGGCATATATATCCCTCCCTCAAACTTCACATTTTGTTTTATACCATACACCTCACATTTTGTTTTATAGTATAAAACAAAATGTCAGGTTTAAGGGAAGGATGTGCCAACAAAATGCTTTCTAGACTTTCGTAAGGGGGTTGGAATGGATACACTAACTGTCTCTGCGGTTATATTGGAATAATAGTAATGTAGATGTTTGTAAAATATGACTGATGATGCTATTTTATCTCTTTTTTAGTAGTTTACTTGTTATTCAGTTGAATTATTGAGTGATCATTCATTTTATGATATTAGCTTGAACACCGTGACATTGTCCAAGTTATGTCACAAAAATCAAAATTATTTTCCATTGTTTTTCCTTGATGGTGTTTAATACGATGCAGACAAAAAGTTGCGGCCTTTACCCGTGATAAACCACTTGAACATCATTTTATTTTAGCAAAGTTTATTCAATTATGCTACTTCAGCTCAATTTGAAAACAAAATGTTGAATAATAACAATATATATTGGAGCAAAATTAGAATATGAAATGTTGAGCAACATATCATGTTTTACTGATCTAAAGTATGCATTTATAGCACTTGTGATGTTGTTTTTTCAACCGTTAAAAAAATGTCCCCTCTAGTACAGTTTGTCCCACATATAATTGTGCAGAGGATTCGCATGAAAAAGCACTTTAAAAATGCACAAAATATGTCATATATAATATTCAGGCTATATGTGTATATTTAGTTGATGTCAGAGCACTAATTTGTTGAGCTGTCGAAGTAAATGCTGTACAATTCATACTTGAGTGTATTGCAAAATTTCATTTGTCACATTTCAAATGAATATCAAATCTATATACATGTGAAATACGGGTACAACACATAGTGATCTTCATTTAAGAAACACGACAATAATTTTTTTTTTAATTTAGGGGTTAGGATTTTCAAATCACACACATTATTAGCATTTGAGCAGAGACTAATGATTGTTGAAACAAATGTCCCCTCCAGTACACGCAAAAACAGCATACATTTCACAAGTCAATATCTTCATTCATGAGCATAATTAAGCTCTGGAAATTTAACTGATGTTGGGGAATGACATCTCGCTGTCAAAAGTTGTGAAATTATCATACATGGAAGGTTTTTATTTTTGACATGCTATGAGACTTTTTGTGTGCCCTTTACGTGAAATTGCCCATATAATAACATATATACAACAATCTGTAAAATCACATGCAAATATACATGATAACGTACACGTAAATCAAGCTTGACATGATATATTTAAAGAAACGCAGGATATATTTAAAACAGCATTTCCATTACTCCGTGTGCCAAAATTGGTCACCGTGCACCCCCTCCTCCCACTATCCTCAATGAGTGGCACCATATTGTAAAGGAGACTTCTAGAAATAATATTAGCGATGTTACCAGAAAAAAGTTGGGGCGCTATGTGGGCAAAGCCCGCCACTTCAAGACTTTCCACAAGCTACATATCAAAAAATGAACTTCTGCCTAGACCTCTTTTTGCAACTTTATTTTAAAATATAGAAATTTTATTTTATTGTCCTAAAAAATTGAGATACCAAGTATAAAACATCAATTTTAATAATTGTTTTAAATGAACAATTAAAAACACCAAAAAACACACACAGAATACGTCACATTTTTATAGTTTAAACATTTCCCAAAATATTTGATATATATTGGGCATTTTTGTACAAATACTATACAAAATAAAAGCACAATTAAATACAATAATGTAATTTCAATGTTTCTAAGTGTCAATGGTCTTGATTGCAGTATACGGGATATAAAGGTTTTTCAAAATAGTAGTGTATTTTTATTTTAGTTTTTACCTGATAAGAACAGTAGTGTGTACTTGTTCAATACACATTCAATATTGTTTAAAATGAACCAAGGCAGTAAAATAAATTGTTTGTGTCATTGTCACCAGATTCATTGTATCTACTATTTCACTATACTTCACAAGGCACAAAATCATTATCAGAATTAAAAGTAACGTATTCTGTATTTGTGTGTATAATGGACGTTATTACAAACTGCCATATTGAATAATCAAGGTGTTTCTGTCTAAGCACATGTTTGATTATTTCTATAACGATATATACTGAGTTTCTGTCATTTCGTTTCGGTTGATTAATATTTCCAATAAAAATGCAAAATACGTTACCAAAAAACGTTACACAGTTAACATAAATCATGTTATGATAAAGTAATGATACTAAATGTCACTATATCCAGTAAATAGTTGTATCGTACAGAGTGTGAGTGTTTGTACCTTTGTTACGAAACAGAATGCACCATTACAACATTGTTTAGTGACGAGCAAAATACGTTACCGAAATACGTTACCAGAATACGTTACAAAATGTAACGTATTTTGTGTAACGTAATCTGGATTTTTTTTTCTTTTTGCACAATTGTAAAGCTGGGTTCAGTGACCAGGCTAAATTTGTACGTGCTGCGTGGAGACACACCTAGTGAGTAACTAAAGGGTCATTTGCATATCACTATATTTTCAGAGTCCATGTAACGTGTTCTGTTTTCTTCAAAGATAAAAATAGCTTCTGCTTGTTTCCATGGATTATTGCAAGAGTAGCACTGTTAGTATCACATAATTTGTTTATGTCTTCTTACACACATATACCTTAGATTACATATTCATCACACAGCAAGTAACTCTAGTTGATCTTTGATTTTTTTGCAGATAAAAACAACTAGCTAACTCAAATATAACCTATTCTGTTTTTTTGTGGCAACATGAACAATAATTCAATTTTGCAAGGGACAATATACTACTTTTCGGAATGCTTTTTTTTAATGCAATCACTACTATATATTTGTGTAATTCAAACAGTTTATCTGCCAAAAACTGCATCCACTCATGAACAGTGACCTGTCTGACACAAAAATTTAAGCTGGCGACATGCCGAAAATGTCATTTTTATAGCATTCCAGTGGTGAAAAGCACAATTTTCTTGCCTAGACTATGGATAACTATACATTTTCTGAAAGGTCTATGCACGAATGCAATGATAAAACTGGTTAAACATAAGTGGAAGTCACTACAAACGAGAACACTGCTGGGGTCACATGATTCTTGAAGTCGCGGGCTTTGCCATTATTCAAAATGGTCGCCATGAAAATCTAATTTGAGCAATATAATTTTATCCAGTTGTAATTGACATAGAATCATTTTTTAATATTGTGTCATTTCTATACGGCGTATTTAAAAAAATCAAAGATGGCCGCCAACGAAATCTTTCACATCACAAAACAATGTCTGTAATCATATTGAAAACCAAATTATATTTGGTGACATTGAATTAAATAAAAAAAAGGTAATAGTACTGCGGATATGCATGGTTAGGAAATATAGCTTGGTGTGTCTGAACTCGTACATCGTATATTTACCAGCCCGAGATCTAGAAATGAGCATTGATATCCTACCTTGGAAATTTAACGGCAATATCTGGTTTTCTCATTGACAGATAATCAGCCGTGCCTCTATGTTGGAGAAGGAACGAGAAGGTCAGCACGAATAAATATGACATAAATGCTTGACAACAGGGATATCTGAATATCTCGATCATATAACCATTAGGTAGTTAACACATTACATGGGAAGCTGGCCACGTGTGCATGGTGTGATTACAAAGCCGCATGGGAGGTACACTTCTCTTTGATGAAATGAAATGAAATGAATCGGGCTTTAGGCCACCTTTGTGCACATATAGGCTGAACTGGGCCAGGAGAACTTCCTGAGGATGGTGAGATGATTGAGATGACACTGTCCTCCAGACACAGGATTCGAAATTCGAGCCATGGCGGTCTGAGGCCGAGCACGCTACCTCTCGGTCACGGAGGCTCCCCACAATACTAACTTTCACACGTGGATGGGGAAAAAACAATTTTGTTTCTTTCAAACCGCCGAGACCGGGAACCGAGCCCCGGACTCTGGCGTGAAAGGCAGCGGTGCTAACCACTACCCTAGGGCCCCCGCCCTTCTCTTTGATGATACGGTAAAATATTAAATTTTTCATCAGCTTTTCACAGCGTTCCATTTCACATATCATTGAATGTAACTGTGTTGTTGCAGTGTGTAAACACATGCGATTTGAAAGTGTTGGAGAGCATTGTGCTGTGAAGTTCACTCATACTGATAAATCCCATCTTTTGTTGGTTGTTCTTGTGTGCTAAAGTTTGTGCTAAAGTTTTTGTTCTTGACATGGTGTACATTCAACACACAAAGGAAGAATAAGTAATATTATGACATATCATTGACACATACCAGTACCCCTTTTCTTGGGAAAATTTACAATAAAAAATAACCTGTGTTACTGCTTGTTTGGTCATAGAGCAATTAGCTGCCAAATATTTCGGTTAATGGGTCGCAACGCATACAAAAATATTAAAACAAAAATTAGTTAATTTATGATGTAGAATTTAAGTGAATATTCTTCATATCTTGTGAATATACAAATATTTTACAGATCTGAAATTCGCTAATCAGATTCAGCTACAGTTGAATGATTGTACTAATAACAACTGGGATGAATATCTCCAGAGCTCGTACGATGACATGCTTTACGACTCTGACAGTGAATATGAGAACTAGTGAAATGGAAAATTTTAATTAACATGCCTTACTGTTGGTCACTTCAATAATTAATTCGTACATGTTTATTTTCTTGGTAATTGTAGTAGGTGATTAACAATGACTAGGGACACAACCCCCTTTTGTTATACGATTTTGCTATACAGGATTGTTCCTTCATATTAACCTTTTCACTACCATACATGACGGAAATTTCCGTCGTCATTCGTCAATGAACGTAACCATAAAATGACACAAATTTTCGTCAAATATATACTACATTTATGTATTTTTCGTCATTTGAAGCTGGAAATTGCGTTAGCAATTCCAGCTTTAAATGACGAAAAATAGAGCTCCTACACCAGTATATCTGGATCCTGGCATGCACTCTGGCCTGGAAGTCAAAGGGTTAATTAACATGATTAATCAGCAGCCCTAATTTGAATCGCTTAGATGACATCTAAAATGTAGATTTAGAAACCTAGATTGTGAATTAAACCTCGGCATTTCTCGCCATTATATTTTTACTGTTGGATATCAACATTCCCTTCTTGTAACTGACAACTACATCATAATATACAACTTTAAAGACACGAAATGATGTTTTTCTAAATCTGCATGTCTTCAGTAGGCCTACCACAACGAATATATAGTTCTACAGCAATGCTAATTTTGTTTTTCCATATAGACATTGTGATTAGAAAAACATTGGTTGATGGCAATCGTGGATTTATTTAAAATTTGCTTAAGCCAACATTGTCTTCTGCAGTACAAGGACAAAAAGCAGTAACTGCATACTTAAAAAGTGAGCAGTTACTGTCTTTTAGCTTTGCAGAGTAGATTTGCTGTTTGCTGAAGGATTACATCTGAAGGTCTCTAGACATCAGAGGGCGGGGGCCCTAGGGTAGTGGTTAGCACCGCTGCCTTTCACGCCAGAGTTCTGGGTTCGTTTCCCGGTCTCGGCGGTTTGAAAGAAACAAAAATGTTTCTTCCCCATCCACTTGTGAAAGTTAGTATTGTGGGGAGCCTCCGTGACCGAGAGGTAGCGTGCTCGGCCTCAGACCGCCAGGGCTCGAATTTCGAATCCTGTGTCTGGAGGACAGTGTCATCTCAATCATCTCACCATCCTCAGGAGGTTCTCCTGGCCCAGTTTAGCCTATATGTGCACAAAGGTAGCCTAAAGCCCGATTCATTTCATTTCTAGACGTCAGAATCGGGTCTTTTTACATATAATACAAAACACATTGTATTGACCGGGTTGCTTCGCAGAATATCTGCCCTCTGTAGCTTCCGGCCGCACCCGAGAGATTCCAACTGCATTCGGCCGCATGGTCACAACAGAAATAACAAATGTATCTTTATCTGTGGTCGATCAAAGACAAAATAGAATATTATTTTGCCAGATCCACAGGCAAAGAAACGTTGATCCCATAATGCTTTGAAGATCCGCTTTGGAAATTTGCCCACCAACTCTCATAAATTACTTTTTGCGCAAATATTACACATGACATGTACATTGAATATTTGCTACAATCTACACAAAAAGTGAGTTTTCTTTCAGTTTCTATTCAAATTAAAATATTGTCCCTCGGTCAACATGGGCAGACCTCAGTTCTTCCACCCTGTGTCTAAATACGCTGTTTGATATAATTATTATGTCATATATTATTTGATATAATTATACCCTTATTACGTCATATAAAAAGGCTCCCCTAAACAATGAAAACGTTTATTAGTAGCTTTAAAGTCAATATAAGTGTATTATTTACTTGTCTTGATTAAGTTTCATTAAAATGTCTGGTGTCCCTTATGTAAATAGCACTAATTATAATCAGGGGAGGGGTTAGGTCTATATTAAAAGTCATTTCTTTGTCTTTAGGATCAAACCGTTTGGTGTCTAGAATGTAAATACAACGAATTTTAAACATTGAGAGGGGTTACGTTATATTTAAAATGTGGGTTCTAGCATTCTATGTACTATTTTTTTATGTAACTAACCCCATTATTTATAAGCTGTTGTTTAGTCAAATACCTGAAGCTGCTTTAGCTACATGTACATTTTGACATACAATTTTGTTTGTCTTTCTGCAATTATACATTCAACACTCAAATATTTTATTCGCCAATATCGTGCCACCAAAAACATTGAATTAGTAAGAATGTTCAAAAGTCGAGATATATCAACAGTTTTGGACAGCCTCTACCAAACGCTCTTTGTAAAATTACAGGGATTATCAGGGTCATTAGAACTGCTCGTGGGGATCTGCCAGGACGCGACAAGAATATCTGCGTGTGATTTCCTAGAAAATAAAACAAACCCTAGAAGTACAAACCCCCTGATGTGTGTCGTAGCGCAGAAACATCAGGTGACGCACCATTGCACGACATATGGACATCAAAAACTTTCTTGAACAACATAATTGTATCTCAAATAATACTAAATTAAATGCTCTCTTCCAAATTGATTTCCAAATGTTATGCCGACCGGTTGAATTCCTGGCATCTTTCGGGCCACCCAGTATATAACTAGTTCACCTGTTCACCATCTTCCTGATAGCAAAGCTTGACCTCGAGGCCGTCAGGCGTCGGTCTGACGACATCGAGGTCAAGCCTGGTTGTTCATCAATTAGGTTAATGATGACACAGGTGAATAAACTTTACAATTTGATTAAGTACAAATAAAAGGAATCACAGCACAGCTGGGAAACTTTGCAACTTAATTGGATATAAATCACGAGGCAGCTGATAATTAGGCGTTGACACTTTTATATGGTCCTCAATAATTAGAGAAAATACTCAATCAATGGCCTGAGGGAGGGAGGCCTCCCCAGAATTGGCCCAACGCTAGACCAACGACTTGGATGGTGACACATTATGTGTCGATTATTTTGAGACCTCTGTGTAGTATACCCGGTATTATGCACCTCATTAATACCCCAGTAACACATGTCGATTATTATAAATATAATGTCTTCTCAACATGTGAAAGCCGACTAAATCTTCCTGAACATGATGAAATGCGATTTGCCTCCTACCAATCGCGTTTTATATAAAGTGTTTTATTTTATTCAACTGGCACAATTTCCGGTTTTGAAATTAAATTAATCGGGCTTTAGGCCACCTTTGTGCACATATAGGCTAAACTGGGCCAGGAGAACCTCCTGAGGATGGTGAGATGATTGAGATGACACTGTCCTCCAGACACAGGATTCGAAATTCGAGCCCTGGCGGTTCGAGGCCGAGCACGCCACCTCTCGGTCACGGAGGCTCCCCACAATACTGACTTTCACACGTGGATGGGGAAGAAACATTTTTTGTTTCTTTCAAACCGCCGAGACCGGGAACCGAACCCCGAACCCTGGCGTGAAGGGCAGTGGTGCTAACCACTACCCTAGGGCCCCCTCCCTTCCGGTTTTGAACACAGGAGAGAAAGGGCTAGGAGTGTGCAGGAGGGCACAGAGGTCTAAATAAACCGCCCATCGTGCCGATAAGGGTGACTGGGAGCTGTCACAACTACAACCAAGTGCATATCATTGCTAGTTATGTGATGTCGCAGTAATGCGGCATCCGCAGTGTAGCACAATGTCGCATCAATGCGATATTCGCAGTGAAAGGGTTAAAATGTCGCATTCTCCACTTTTCAAATGGGTCATTACGACCCTTCAAACCCTAGGTGACTAAATTATTACAGATGTACAACCTATCCATTTCATGTAAATGACTTTAAAATTAATTGCTATGTTTTATGCCACCTCTATATAAGTCAACTGATCAAGTCTGTTGATATTTTATATATACAACATCATTTAAATCCTCGGGGCTTAATGAAAAAAACTCCGATATAATCCGAATGAATCTTGTTCACAAGGCTTTCACACAGTAGGTGAATATATTGAAACCATTAGCCTCTCACTCCTGAAAATGGGTCACTTGAACAGTCTGCACAGCTCATGTTATTTATGTTCTGTGAGCACATTCCATGAGAATTAATTGTGCAGATGATTTGCATCATTCGAAATTAATTTAACTAATGTTCAGTTGATTCGGCTTGATTTTTAAATTATGGTTCCTCCAGCGATTTACCCCTCCGGCATCACGCAGATGATCTTTCACTAATACATTAACAGTGGCACAAGTATGAGTCAAATTTTCGATATTAGTAATAAAAACTGACCCGGCCTACTCATCTGAAATTACACGGTGTTTTCTATACATATTAATCGCTCCTGTGATTGAAGCTCTGAATTTATCGCTATTAATTATTAATTAATTATTTTGTATAAACCATGGAGACTAAAGGGTTTTTTCGATTTCTTCCCACTTCATTTGAACACCATTATAAATATTTTAATTCTTTCAGTGCGGGGATCGTTTTTATACGCCAGTGACAATGTGTTAAATCGAAGTCAAGTTAAAATGTGTTAGCCCTTCAATTCTTAGTATATTTTATAATAACCTTTATTTTGTACTCTTGTTACATAGTCATAGCTTATAATATATGCAAAGTGCAAATTCCTTCTGAATTTTTCTAAAAACTTTCCAAAATAGGTACGTCTTTACTGGCGATCTAAAATATGTTCTGTTAGGAAGAATGAGGAGCAAAAAAGTAGCTGATAAAAATAATTCCTATCCCCTTGAAGTAGTGGGTCGCGGTAATATAACACTATTTTGCGCTGTTTTTGTGGCCAAAGCCGAGCCAATATATCACAAGTTGGCCAAACATTGGGACAACCTCACATGTTTTCTGAGTGACCCCTGATCTCCTCATAATGACATACACGCGCCACTTCAGACAGTTTGAGTGGCTGATGATCAGAGCTACTGTGACATGAATGGCGACAAACCGTCAAGTCAAACTGATTAAAATCTATGTAGAATTGAGTGTCTTCAGGGTAACAATTAATATTATAACTTGATATTATTTAGTATACGATTACAGTCGATACATTTGATAGATTATTTAAAAAAAATCGATAACAATGTAAATGGGGTAAAATAAAATAAAATATTAGATAGTGGATCAGTAATAAATTACAGTATCAACTATATCAAGAAGACTCATTAAGATTTACAATTTAACGATAATTGCAACTAATAACGGAACGCAATTAATCAATCTATTAAAAAACAGATAGGCCTATTGCAAAAATTAATAATCAATCTATTTCAAAAGAGATAGGCCTATTACAAAATAATTACAGTTTGAGATCATTTGCAAAAAAAAACATTCTTGAACGACACATTTATAATTTTAATATATATGTTTTAAGTAAAACATATGGCATGATTATATTGGTACAAGTTTGGTTTAAATTATTTTGATGTTATTACATCAGTGTTCCTATTGTGTTGTCAGTTAATAGTATTTTCTATCACTATGAAGCGGAAATTGCAACCATAATTTCTGGAGTCACAGGACGAATAGTATTTGTTGAAAACGTATATTTACAGGTCTAGCAGGACAACGGTTCATAATGTTAAACTTCCGATCTCGAATTAAGATAATATTATTACAGTTACATAAATTGAAAACTAACAACATATTATTTGATACTCTGAGATGAAAGAGTGTCATGTTTAGTCAAAGTGAACACGAGACACATGTGCTAACATTGGCCTGACAGTTCTGCAGTACAATGCCAAAAGAAAGTAACTATATACTTTTCAAGTGAGCAGTTACTGTATTTTGGCTGTGTAGAGTATATTGGCTGTTTGCTGAAGGATTACGTCTGAAGGTCTCTGGACGTCATGATCGTGTCCTTTTACATAACACAAACACACAGTGTGTGCTCTCAATACGTGAAACAGAATACACGAAACCGATGTTGGATTAATGTTAGCCCAGCGTTAAAGACAGAGGCCTAGCACTAATCCAACACCAGGTCAACGTTTCGTGTTTGCTGAAAGGTTTCCCGGAACAAACAAAACACCTTTAGTGAAAAATACAATTGAGCGGATTATTTGGGCTGGTTGCTTCACAGAATATCTACCCTTGGCAGTTTCCGGCCGCATCCGAGAGGTTCCGACTGTACATGGCCGCTTGGTCACACACAAATAACAAATAGGTCTCTTTCAGCAGTTAGTCAAAGACAACATCGATTATTATTTTACCACATCCACAGTGAATCATACATTAAACATCAGAACCTGTGTGGTTTTTAACAATTATTATACACAAATAAGTCACTTTTATTTCAGTTTCTATTCAAATAAAATGTATTGTTCCTCTGCCAGCATAGTCCTGTCCCTGTCATATAGACCTGCATACATTTATATGTCCCCGAAATTTCCCAACGGATTTTATTAAAATGACCACTGACCTAAAAAAAATTAGGGTAGACATCTGGCTAGCGGGGCATAACTCCGCTAGGGGGCAAATTCAAAATGGCCGCCAAAAAATCCCTAAAAGTCCAATTTCCGAACAGATGCTCATTTAGTCCCTTGTAATACTACGTTTTTTGACTAATTTAGCGGTGAGGATTTCATTTCTGTGGTAATTTATTCATTTCCGGAAGCCATTATTAATATAATATGGGGAAAAAGATACAATATTGAATAACTTTCAAACCCGTGTGTGGGCTACTATGGTTCATAGTAATTTGGACAAAAATATTTTTTTTTGTTTTTGTTCAGGTTTATTCAAACCAATCAAACCGGGGGATCTTGCATGCAAGATAAAAAAATCTAGATAACCTAAGGGAAGCAGGTACGTTATTAAGAGAATTATTACAGTACGTTGACTTTGTTTTAGATGACAAATTTTGTGATGTCGAAGAAATAAAGAATTCTTGGGAAAATACTCACATGCCAGAGGGTTTACTGACATTTTTTCCTCCCTTGTCAATATTCCTAAAGCTCAAATGGCTAACATCCAATCTATTGTTGGGGTAGATGAGTATTGAGATGATAATTTAGATGCCAAAGATGGTGAAAATAACAGGTCCATTAAAAACCTAAATGCTAAACTACACTGTCTCTTCCAGATGATGACATACCATATTCACAGGGGGGCGCAAAAAGACACCAATGCATGTCATGTTTGGGCACAGTACATATGGAAAAACGAGAATTCGAGCTTTGATCACAACACCTAATCATATAGGTGTTTCAACAAGTTACAATGATAATAGAAAATCCCGCAATCTTTTGTCATCATATGCTGTGCTTGCGTCAAAGTCTGAAGGTACCCCCATCCCAAGTCACTTTACCAAAACAGACTTTTGTATTGGTGCCATGGATAACAGTGATTACGCAGATAATTCCTCTCTCTCTGGTACACACAGTAAGCACTACACTGCCATGTTGTTGTTTCAGGAGGCAGTAAATAAGCCAGCTGCTAAGCCACCTATCTCCTCAGCAGGGCTAAAGCCTTCCCAGCACCCAGATCTAATGTTACCATGCCAGATTGTCCCACATGTTATGAAACCCGTAATTAGGCCTTCACTTCCAGCAGATTTAACCCTGATTGAAAATTGCAACTTGGTGTCAATTAAACCCGAGCAAGCTGCAATAAATGCTAGTCAAATAGAGTTTTTGTTATTCCGCAACAGTTCCCGGTGAGTTGCCAACTTGGGGTGGCATTCATGCACTAGTTTCTAAAGTAAATGTCCCGTTAATGAGAGTTGGGTTTTTACCTGTGATTCCTAAGCCTGTCACAGAATATACAACTGTCCACAAAGCTCTTACTAATTATCAAGGTGTACGAAGGCAGCTCAATCAACCTATTCTTCCAATTTTTAGTGATGAGGGGGTTCTCAGGATAGTCACTGACGTAGGGGTGTCGTATCCAGACATCTTTAAGAACATTTACCCTATGGTGGGTATGTTTCATTATTGTAAAGTGCTCTTGCGCTGCAGCGGCGGACTCCTTATTGGTACTGGCCTCGATGATGGTCTAATTGATGCCGAAGTCTTCGGGAAAAAAGTTGTCCAATCGGTTTTAGCTGGCTCTCATTATGTAAGAGCAATGAAAGGAATGTTAATCATTAGTGAGTAGCCTGAAACGGGAGGCATTCTGGAAATCAAATATTTTTGATACCAACGCTGACCTTATTAAGTCCATAATTGATTTTAAAACATCTGTCAGTAGCAAAAACTTGCGTCAAAATTCGGATGAAAAATTTCATTTGTTGTTCTCTGAATCCGATGCACTGCGTTTAAAATTTGAGGCATTTGTATTTGAATGTAAAGAAAAATCCGAGGTTTGCCAATACCTGGGTTTATTTTAAGGTATTATAATGGTAGTAAAACAGATGATGACAGCTGACAGAGAGGGTAGTTGATCACTCCGTGTTGCAGCTGTTAGAGCATCTATGAAAATCCTAAGGGCTTTTGATTGTATAAATTACCTGAGATATGCCTCGTGGTACCTTGAAAGGATCAAATTTGCTGGAGTTTGAACATCCAGAATTTTTCAGTCATCTCATGCAAGGGCAATTTGTTGTTAAGGACAGATAAATTGGTAAATTTACTGCTGCTTCACCTGACATGAAACTTGAACAGACAATTAATAGATCTGAGAAAGGTCCTGGTGGGCATGTGATTGTTGGAAGTTCGGGTGATGCATCCATTGTAGCTGAATTTGAACTGTTGTTTCATAAAATAACTGGAATCACTAACCTCTTCACTAACTCTCTCACAAATCAAGGTATAATGAAGCATCTCGAAGCTACTAATGTCCACCATGAGCTTGGTGGTCGAAAATCAATTATTTTTGACATCAATGTAGCCCGGTTGTTTGATTTTCTTCAGTCACGACATAACCTATTTTCTATCGCATCCTTAAATGTCCCTTTGCATAACAGTGTACCGCAGCAGATGGTTGCAACTGAGGTCACATGTAGGCTTCTTAAGGCCTTTGAAACTAGAGAGAGACTACCGAGAGTTTCGTAATGAACGATTTAAAGCAAAGACATTCAAACTATCCGCCACAATATCTAAAATCAGTCTACCACGCTTTGACATACATGTGACTGGTGACAAATATCTAATCCATAAGCCATTGAAAAAAACATGCTACAAATTTGAAGCAAGTTGCCGCTGCACAACATATTGTAGAAATCAAACAAATCTGACAAATCACAGCTTATTGTTGAGCTGGGAAAAAAAATTGGATTCAGATAATTATTGTTTTGACCCCGTCTCGGAAATGAAAACTAATGTCGTCCTTGATTTTATGTCCAAAATTAGACAATACCCTGATCTGTCAAACTTTCAAAACTTTGGGCAGTTGATTAAAACTTCCTTTGGTGCTGCCAAGCATGTCTGTGAACCAGATTATATACACCTTGTTTTTGATTCATATTTTGAACTATCAGTCAAAGACGGGGAGAGGGTACGGCGAGCAGAGGATGTTGGGGGCATTATCAATGTGGTGGCCATGATGAGTTGACACCAATTCCTAAGCAAATACAGAAGTTTTGGGCAAGCTCAAAAGACAAGGAAAACATTCAACTCCTCGCCCGGAAAATGGCTCTTCTAAATCTTGACAAAGTAGTTCTTAGTGGGATGGTTGTTAATAATGAGATTGTCATAGCACAAATGCAAGAGCAGTTAGGATGTGCAACTGAATCTCTTCTTTCCACCTGGGAAGAGGAAGCAGATAGCAGGTTGCTGTCTCACATTGACTGGAGTGTAGAGAAAGGGTGTGAACGAATAATTGTTTTATCCAATGATACTGATACTGTTGTGCAAATTTTGCGCCACATCACTGCCTTTTTCGAAAAGGGTCTGCAAGAAATGTGGGTTGAATTCGGCACAGGAGAGCATCGGCGAAAGATACCCTTGCATTGTCTGCATGCCAAACTGGGGGAGCACTTTTGCAACATCTTACTAAAAGCTCATGTCATGTCTGGTAATGATGTAGTTAGTAAAATTGGCACAAAGTATGCAGCGATCACATGAGCCCACTATCTTTGAACACATTTGCTGAAAATGATTCCTTGACTAAGAATGACATCAGTGTCATTGAACATTATCTTGTAAAATTATGGACAGGCGTACGTTCCAGCACCACTGTTAAAACATTTGACGAATTAAGACATCTTTTCTATCTGAATGGCAAACCAGCAAGTTTATATGAACCCTGAGGACTTTGGTTGGGCCAATGCAAATGATGTTTTAGTCCCGAAACTATGTCTCAATCCCATTCCTCCCGAACTGCTTGTTATCTGTCAATGTGGTGGTAAATGTGACACCATGAAGTGCATATGTAAATTAAATGGATTCACTAGTGTTTTGTTTTGTCACAAGAAAAGGGAGTCATGGATCTATGTAGCAACACATAATTTGACGATGGTTTTGTTTTGCTTCGAAAGCAAATTAATTGATGCGCTCTTGTCAAATGTGGTGATTGTTCTGCATTTATTAAAATATATTTTATTGGTTTGAAATGTTGTTCTTTTGCTTTTTGTCTTACATAAATATATCCTACTATCGATCGTGAAGTCAAAAGTGATATTAAATTTTAATTATTCACAATACATGTCCTTTGTTTGCGAAGCTATAACCATGATCACAGTAGTCGCCACACTGGAAATATATCATCAACGGCCCCAGTAAATAAAGAAATAATATCAGAAATGAATTCCTCGCCCCTAAATTAGTCAAAAATGAGGTTTTATACGAATTTTATGAGCATTTGGTCAGTTAGAGTTTTAGGGATTTTTTGGCGGCCATTTTGAATTTGCCCCCTAGCGGAGTTATGCCCCGCTGGCCACATGTCTACCCTCGATTTTATTTAAGGCCAGTAGTCACGGTAGTCAAATCCGCTGAGAAATTTCGGGGACATATAAATGTATGCATGTCTAAATGACAGGGACTGGACCAGCATTCTCAGGCCTAAGTTCTTCCACCCTTTGTCTAAACACACTGTTTGATATGCGTGCACATAATTACACATGCATTACGTCACAAAGGTTTCCTAACCAGGTTTATAGGTTTTATTTGTCAATGCTTATTTGTAGTTTTAAAGTCAATATAAGTGTATTATTTACTTGTCTTGAATAAGTTTCATCAAAATGTTTAGTGTCTATAAAATGTAAATAACACTAATTATAAAAAGGGTGAAGGGGTGGGCCTATATTCAAAACGCTATTGTGGCTGGTGCGGCTGGTGATTCCTCTAATCATCCACTCATGAAATCATCCATGCTGTCGGGGGAACACCACTGTGGTATCAGCGACTGGTGCGGCTGGTGATTCCTCTAATCATTTTGGTGTTTCGAGCTGACGTCAGTCAATGCATTTTTTTAGATTGTTCTTTTAACATGTTCAATGTAACTAATATTATCATTTTCTTCTTTATACATACTCTCACTCATTATGTAATTACCCGGTTTCTACGCTTTCCAGAGGGTTTTTTTGCTATATGCAGTAGCTATTTTATCTCTGGTTTTGGTGCGGGAAACTTAAAAATATCATGCCAATGCTGTTCAACTGTAGGTTATTTTAAATAGTTCTCATATATATTTTACTTAGCCTGTGTTTGTTTTGGTATATAATGTCGTTTGATTTTAACATGTTTAAGTTAACTTAGCATGCATAGTTTACCGAACTAATCCTGTTGTATATAGTCTTGTACATATGGTAATTTTAATGACGCATAAGTCTGCATAGACTTACCGTCGTCAATAAATATCTATCCATCTTCAAAACGCTTCTCTAACGCTTCTCTAACGTTTAGTGTCTTGAATGTGAAAGAGTGCCCAGATCGTAGCCCTGCGCGAAGTTAACGTCGATACACTGGTTTAAACCTTAACTAGACTAGGCCGCCATTAGCGTGATCGTCTGGTCACATTGAGAAGGGAGAAACAAGGATAATTCTGTGAAACCCCCACGCAGGATCTGCCGGGTGCGAGCGAATCTTAAGTATTAAGAGGGGTTTATTTAAAAAGGTGGGGTCTAGCATTCTATGTTCTATTTTTGTAATTAATCCTTAATTCCTAAGCTGTTGTTTTCATATTGCTGAAATTGTTTCAGCTACATGAACATTATGACACATTTCGTTTGTCTTTCTGCAATAAATCATTCAACATTTAGGCCCTTAGATCTTTTAATCGCCAATATTGTGCGATCGAAACATGAATTAGTAAGAATGTCAGTTGAATTCCTGGCATCGTTTTGTCCACTCACAAGATGGATAGTTCACCAATTAGTTCAAATAATGACACACCTTGGAAAACATTATTCTTAACGTGTTATTATTTACTTGGACATACTCATCATTCAGCAATTAAGAGTCCTTTTGTGGAATTTCAAATAATCGAACTATTTATAATAGTAGACATAGTCTAATCTATAATAATTAATAATAAATAAATGATGATAATAAATTTCTGTAATTAATAATGAATAATATTAAATATAATAAAAGTAAAAGATGTAAAAAAACATGCAAATGTTGATCAGTGTAACAAATCAATACAAGTAAACAAAACTGTTCACTTCAAACAATATGCATAACTGTTTATAATCTAAATAACGATCTATTTTCTTCACTACTATAGTAAACATACAATGTAAATAAAATTATGTTGACATGTTGTCAAAGTATTTATTCAAATGAATTAATATACAATGTCGGCTTGGCATTGGGACATGGGATTATTTACTTGGACATACTCATCATTAAGCAATTTAGAGTCCTTTTGGGGAATTTCAAATAATCGAGCCATTCATAATAGTAGACATAGTCTAGTTCTATACTAATTAATAATAAATAAATGATGATAATAAATTTATGTAATTGATATTAAATAATAATAAAAATAGTTAAAGTAACTGATGTAAAAAAACATCCAAATATTGTTCAGTATAACAAATTAATACAAGTAAACAAAACTGTTCACTTCAACCAATATTCATAACTGTTTATAATCTAAATAACGATCTATTTTCTTCACTGCTATAGTAAACATACAATGTAAATAAAATTATATTGATATGTTGTCAAAGTATTTATTCAAATGAATTGATATACAATGTCTGTTTAACATTGGAACAAGGCTGTTTTAGCATCTTTTACACGTCGGGCGGACAAGCGTTGAGCGTTATGCCGACCGGTTCAATTCCTGGCATCTTCTGGTCCACTCAGAAGATGGCTAGTTCACTAATTAGGCCTCTAACGACACAGATGAATAAACTTTAGAATTTAAAAATTGTAAAATATGGAATTATCAGTGTTATTAGAGCCACACCTGGGGATTTGACAGGACGCTAAAAGAATATCTGCGTGCGTTTTCTTATACATTTTTAAAATAAAGCAAACCCTAGAAGTACAATATCCCCTGCTGTGTATGATAATACATGTGCATAAACATAACCATCACGTGACGCACCCATATATCGACGTAAAAGGTTTTTTATTTAACGACATCATTTCATCTCAAATAAAATTAATAAAATGCTCTCTGCCAAGTTGTATGTCCACCGGTTCAATTTCTGGCATTCTTTGGTCCACTCAGATTATGGCTATGGTTCACTAATTAGGTCAAATAATGACACAGGTGAATAAACTTTACAATTTGATTGGTTACAAATAAAAGGAATCACAGCACAGCTGGATAAACTTTACAACTTAATTGGATATAAATCATGAGGCAGCTGATAATTAGCCGTTGACACTCTTGTAATGTCCTCAATAATTAGTGACAATACTCAATCAATGGGCTGAGGGAGGGAGGCCTGTCAAGCGCTGGCCGAAAGATAGGCCAACGACTTAGATGGTGACATATTATGTGTCTATTATTTTGAGACCTCTGTGTAGTATACCCGGTATTATTCACCTTATTAAATGATGAACTGAGCTAGAACACCGACCTATGCAGGTTCTAAAGCTTACACTTGTTATATTTATGTTTAATGTCTGTTGTTATTTTTACAACTATTTCAATAAAAAAACTTACGTTATCCATATCACTATGAGTTACTTTTCAAAGCTGTTTATTCCGGTTTTAGGAAACATTGCAATACTTTTTCATTTATTTGAAGATGGATTTGCAGACATAATTTACATAATCAAAGTCACAGAAAATAGCTGTCCTGCAAAATGTTCTGATTGATTCAAGCGCACATGAACGACCACAATCGTTTTGATTACAGTTTATCACTTGAACAAACACCTTGTGGAAATGAACTGTGTCTTCTATAATCAAGATTCCAATATGAAACGAATAAGAGAATATTACACCCTTGGAGTGGATGCTAATTATAAATGACATGGCGCTTAAAGGGTTGATAATATACATTATCGCTTCCAACAACGTAAGATTGAATCCTTTATATGCCAGTGTCGCAAATGTGCGAAAAAATATTTCACAATAATGAAATTTTCTAATTTTGTACTAGGCCTACATTCTAAGGATCACTAAACGGTGTCTGTACCATCCAGATTTATTTTGAATTAAGAGTTGATAATAAATCTATTTTACATTGTACGGGTCGCAAGTCTTAAAAAATGATAGCATAGCCATATTCAATTTATTGCCATCTGAACTGAACGGTAAATTCTTTGGACGCAAAGTGATACATTAATTGACGGCATTTTCGTACGTTTGAGTTTGCTGTCGGAGGCACGCGACAATTGAAATGCAATAATTCAGAGAAAAGACATCTTATTGGGTCACAGTGTGGGCTGACCAATGGTCAACAGAACGAGGGGGTGGTTAACCCTTTGACTACAAGCTATGAGTATAATATCTACTTAACATTTGAAAGCAAAGCGAATCTTTCTGAAAATGATCAAATTTGATTTGCCTCCTGCCTTTGGCCATTCACGAAAAAAGCATCGCCATTTTAAAAAAGGTGTCTCATTTTATTCAACTGGCGCAATTTCCAATTTGGAACATAATAAAAACACAGGGTAGAAAGGGTTAGGAGTCTGCAGGAGGGCATAAAGGTTTGAATAAACCGCCCAGCGCTAGTGTTATATAATGACGGCCACCTGAGATTAAAGGGTCGTATTCTCAACTTTTCAACCGGTCATTAAGACCCTTCAAACCCAAGGTGACCATATTATAACATATCAATTGATAAACAAAATAACAAGGAAAATGTATTGCCAAGTTTATTTCTCGATTATTCAACTATATTTCACATCTACAGCATACTTTAAATATTGAGCACTTCATGCGAACAGAAATATAATCCGAGAAAACCAGGCAGATGTTTTTCTAATCACGTCAGTATTTAAAACCTTACAGCGCTGAATATTTTAACAGATAAAAATGAAAAATTCCAGAGCTAGGCATCCTATTCGAGTAGCAGGGCTTGATGAAACTGAATTAAATTTAAATGAGGTAGATAAATATAAAATACAAATTTGACTTAGTTGTAATAGCAAACTTCATATGTGAGAAAATGTGCATAATCACATAGCGTATTTTTCTGAAGTCTATTTGTTTGAATAAATTAGAATAATTTTAATATCGCTTCTTGTGATAAAAGTTGGTTTATTACATTTTTTACTGATTTGTCAACAATACTAAAAGCATAAAGGGTGGTGTAATCTTCATTTTGGTTCCTTTCACTTCTTCTATGAAGATCATAATGTTTTGAAATGTTTAAAAATTCATAAATTTGGATTGAATAGCGATAATTCCTAACGGTTTGGACCACAGTTCTATTTTTTGTTCTCCTTCACAATATTATATAGCTATCTTATCTCATTTTCTGAAAAAAATATGCGATGCGACTGTCTTTGTGGAAATGGGTGAAATGTATTCATAATTGCGCCGACGGTCCTTAAAAGGTTAAAATAAACCTACAGATTTAAATTTCAGCTGTTTTTTCGCACACGAGAAGGCGTCATAGCGTGAGCATTCATCCCACTGGGAACACGGCGTTGTATCGACGTCACTGACGTCGATTCAACGCCGTGTTTCCCCCCCCCCCCCCCCTAGCTGTGGACTGGTTGTTGAATTGATCACCCCCACTGTATGAAACTCATGACTGTGTTTGGCATCTGACAGCAACTTCAGGTGACCATGCTAACGGTCTCCATGTCATATGATGATTTCTGATAGAAAAGCCCGTGCTTAAAATAATCACGTTGAATAAATCAAGAATTCAAGTGTTTTCTGTAATTATTTGAAAATTTAACATTATAAATATGCTACAATAATACAATAATCCGACTGTTTAGAAACAATATTATTAATTAAAATTAAAAATTAAAAAATCTGAATTCTTGCGACAAAGACTGGTGTACTTTCGTGACTTTATATTTTGGAGTTACTCATAGGGTGGCGCGGTGCTTTCTGGGTACCCGCGTGGTGACACCAAAGCATATACCCACTTTGGTGGGTATATAATTTTTTTTTCTAATTTTAATACTGGTGGACAAAGCTTTCGATTCTGCATTACTTTTATTCTCGAATAGACATTTTTTAATAACTGACATCAGTCACCATGTGTAAAAGTCGGGTTGAAATGTGTTAACCTTTTTATTCTTAATAGCTTTTATAGCTGTTCACAATGTTCACAATCTTCACCATTTATTTATATTGCGTCATATCTTATGGGATTGTATGGCGCAATTCTTTTGAATTGTCATCACCACAAATTGGCACATTTTACTGGCACATCTTCCCGATAAAAATATGTTGAGTTAGCAAAAATAAGGAACACTTATTGGAAAAACAAAATAATAATAAAAATGTCTACCCGCTTGAAATTGTGGATCGCGCTAACAAAACACAACTTGAGGGTGTGGAAATTTAAATTACACTATTTAGAGCTGTTGTTGGGCTAATTGTGTGCCAATATATCACACATTGGCCAAACATTGGGACAACTTCACGTGTCTTCTAAGTGACACCTTCAGATAATCTCCTAATAATGACATACACGCGCCACTTCAGACAGTTTGAGTAGCTGATGATCAGTGCTACTGTGACATGAATGGCGACAAACCGTCAAATCAAAATGAGCTTATTTTACTATTTTACCATATATGTGGGATTGAGTATGTTTTTTCGGGATAAAAGTTATAAATTAATGCTATAAAATGACATTATTTAGTATGAAGCGCTCGTTATTGAATAACTGAGGGCCCACCCAGTTGAGTGAAATAATGTAAAGAAAAACATTATGATAAATACGATATCATTACGTTAACATTATCACTTAAAATGTTTCTGACGATACATTTAGTATTTTTTTTAAATAGAAATGATTAAAATGGAAATTGAGTGAAATACAAAAATGCAACATATAATATCAAAGAACAAATTATAATGAAAATTATTGTAACTTGTAACGGAGCTCAAATAATCCGTACATTTCAAAACAAATATTACAAGTATTTATATATAATTTTGGGTCCTTTCACTTTTTTTATTTATGGACCTCGCAGGGCATGGATAATTAATCTACCAACTCTAATCTCACAATAAGATATGTCATCATAGCTCATACATTAAAAATAACAAGATGAGTTAAATTTTCACCAACTTGGGGTGAAAATTGACCCCACATTTCTTGTTTGCTGAGGTATTACATGTGAAGGTCTGCACCCAGCAAACAGAAAACATGTGTAGGCCTTTAACATTTATACAATGTTGGACCAGCGTCGAAGAAGCTGGGCCGACGTTGTATAAATATTCCACAAATGTTTTGTGTTTGCTGGGTATACACGTCAGAATCGTGTCCTTCTTACAGTCATGATACAAATAAAACACACAGTGCTGCCGTATGAAACCAAAAGACAGCAACTTCTTACTTTTCAAGTAATCAGCTACTGCTAATACGTAACACAGAAAACACGACACGCGGTGTTGGGTTATTGTTTGAACATCATCTTCGACACTTGTCCAACATTATCCCAACACCGGATTGCTTCACAAAATATCTGCCCTCGGTAGTTTCCGGCCGCACTCGAGAATTTCCGACTGTACATGGCCGCCGCTTGGTCACACAATTAGCAGTCGTTCAAAGACAATATCGATTATCATTTCGCCAGATCAACAGTCGAGGGAACGTTGAGTCAATCATGGGATCACCATTTTGACTCTGTTTTTTGGGGGCTTTTGCCTCGCAATTACACACAATTCCGCTTTGGAAATTTGCTCACCAACTCTTATAAATTATCTTTTGCACACGTATTAATACATGAGAAGTACATTAAATATTTTGCGATCTATATTCTGCACAAGCGATCGAATGTTCTTTCAATTTCTATTCAAATAAAATGCGTTGTCCCTCGATCAGGCCTCAGTTCTCCACCCCCCTCTTTGTCTAAATATACTGTTTGGTATGTGGCCGCCTAATTATACGCACTCATTACGTCACATAAAAAGGTCTCCTGACTGTAGCTTTCTTTGACTCTAAACAATTTCAAAGTTTAGTAGTAGTTTCAAAGTCAATATAACTGTATTGTTTTTACTTGTCTTGTCCATTCATCACAATGTTTGGTGTTTAGAATGTAAATACGACGAGTTGAAAGTCGGCGGGGGAGAGGGGGGTAATTTAAAAACGGGGGGATCTATAAGTTTATCTGCATGATATTTATTGTAATTAACCATGTACGTAAACGTTTGTCTTGTGCAAGAAAACACCAAAACTTTAAGTCTTTTAATCGCCTATCAAAACACTATATTAGTTCACTAATGTGGTGTGTGATCACTCTTAATTCGTTTAAAAATGTAAATACATCAAAGTGTTGGACAGGCTCCACAACACGCTGTATGGGGATTATCAGAGCTATCAGAGCTGTCCGCGGGGACTGGACACGACGTGACAGGAATATCTGCGCGCTGTTTCTTATAATTTAAAACATAAATAGGGTACATTTATTGAAATTATGTCACGGGATGCATAACTGCGACCACGGTGCTTAAAAGGTTAAAATAATTTAAATTTCAGTTGGTTTCAGCACACGACAGGTGGCGTGACGTGAGAGGGCGTCATAGTGTGAGCATTAATCCCACTGGGAACACGACGTTGAATTGATGTTGAATAAACGTCAACGACGTTGATTCAACATTGATTCACCGTTGTGTACCCAGTGGCTGGTTGCTGAATTGAGCACACGGTGTGAAATGACCACCTCCACTGTGTGAGACTCATGACCGTGTTTGGCATCTGACAGCAACATCAGGTGACCATGCTAACAGTTTGCATGTCTTGTGATGATTTCTCAACCTGATGGAAAATCATGTTCATAAAAAATCACTTTGAATAAATTAATATATTCAAGAGTTTAAAGCTCGATGACATTTTTTTCACTTCCACATTTATTGTCAGATATATATTATATTACCAGTCATGCACTTCAGAGTCAGGTTCAAATGTATTAGCGCTCTTATTCGTTTTGTAGTTGTCTTTCTGAATATTTGTTGACAAGAAAAATGGGCAAATTTTACTCACACACCTTCGCGATGTGTTGAGTTAGCTAGAATAAAGAACACTTCCGCCCGCTTGAAGTTCTGGATCACGGTAGCGAGACACAGCTTTGAGAGAGTGAAAATTTGATTTACGGTACTTGGTGCTGTTGTTAGGCCAGTGTTGTGTCAATATATCACATGTTGGCCAAACATTGGGACAACTTCACGTGTTTTCTGAGTGACACCTTCAGATAATCTCCTAATAATGACATACACGCGTCACTTCAGACAGTTTGAGTAGCTGATGATCAGAGCTACCGTGACATGAATGGCGACAAACCGTCAAGCCAAACTGGATACAATTGACTATTTTATTGTATGTATCTTACTTCGAGATAACAATTAGAATTATAACTTGATATTATATAGTATGAATCACTCGTTATTCAATAACTGAGCGTTATTTAGTAGATTAACAATAATCATAACTGCTTATAAGCTAAATAGCTATTTATTTTCTTCACTATTATAGTAGATATACAATGTGAATATAATTACGTCCACATGTTGTCAAAGTATTTATTCAAATGAATTGTTATATAGTGTCGGTTTAACATTGGGACAAGGCTGTTTTTGGATATTTTACACGCCGGACCAGCGTTGAGTCTTATGACGACTGGTTAAATTCCTGGTATCTTCTGGTCCACTCAGAAGATGGCCATAGTTCACTAATTGGGTGAATAAACTTTACAATTTGCATGGGTACAAATAAAAAGAATCGCAGCACAGCTAGAACTTTTTACAACCTAATTGGAAAAACATCATGAGGCAGCTGCTAATAAGCCGTTGACACTCTTATGGTCCTCAATAATTAGTGACAATACTCAATCAATGGGCTGAGGGAGGTAGGCCTCCCCAGCGCTGGCCCAACGCTAGGCCAACTTCTTAGATGGTGACATAAAATTATGTGTCGATTATTTTGAGACATCAGTGTAGTATACCTGGTATTATGTTCCACATTAAATGATAAACTGAACTATAATAACGACCTAAGCAGTTTTTTTATGTTCACAATTTGTTTTGGTTTTTACTATAAAATTACTTGGTAATTAAATCATCTTTCAGCTATTTCAATGAACAAAATAGCGTTATCCATATCACTACTTTTTAAAGTTGCTCATTTCGATTTTAGGAAGCATTGAAATATATATTTTATTTAACCCTTTATACTAGTGTAGCATATGTGCGCAAAAAATTTTCACATTAATGCATTTTTTAAATTTTATACTACATTCTAATGATCACTGAACGGTGTCTGTACCATCCAGATTTATTTGCGTTGAGAGTTGATAATAAATCAATTTTAAATTGACAGGGTCGTGAGTCTTATAAAATGATATCATATATATATAGCCATATTCAATTTCTTACCATTTGACCTGAACGGTAAATTGTTTGGACTCAAAGTGATACATTAATGGAAGGCATTTTCGTACGTTTGAGTTTACTGTCGGAGTCACGCGACAATTGAAATGTAATAATTAAGATGAGATAAGACATCTTAATGGGTCACAGTGTTGGGCTGACCAATGGTCAACAGTACGAGGGGTGGTTAACCCTTTGACTACAAGTTATGAATATAATGTCTTCTCAACATGTGAAAGCAAACCAAATCTTCCAGGAAATGATCATGCGATTTGCCTCCTATCATTCGTCATTTGCGAAAGAAGCATCGCAATTTAAAAAAGGTATTTCATTTTATTCAACTGGCGCAATTTCCAGTTTGGAACATAATAAAAACAGAGGAGAGAAAGGGTTAGGAGTGTGCAGGAAGGCACAGAGGTTTGAATAAACCGCTCAGCGCTAGTGTTATATAATGACGGCCACCTGAGATTAAAAGGTCGTATTCTCAACTTTTCAAATGGGTCATTACGACCCTTCAAACCCAAGGTGTCCATATTATAACATACCCATTAATAAACAAAATAGCAAGGAACAGATAAAAAAAGACAAAAATGAAAAATGCCAGAGCTGATCATCGCATTTGAGTGATAGTCCTAAATCAGATCGAAATAAATTTAAATAGGGCAGATAAATGTAAAAAACATGTTTGACCTAGTTTTAATAGGACCATTCAAATGGGAGGTGGGGCGATCGGAATTTAAAAATGACTGTGTGAATAATTTATACCATTCGAAAATAATCTCACTAGTTTCCCGTTGATTCGGCTTAATTTTGAAATTTGGTACCACCAGCATCTCAGGTGATCTTTCACTCGAATATACACCTTGAATATAAATGAGCATATATATACAACCCTTTCCTTGCTGAAGACAGATTTATTATGTAACGCAAATAATAACATACCAATGGCCTATGGCTCTGTTAACTTTTGTAAATTAATAATAAGAATACATTTTTATCAGACATGCTCATCAGAATCTGACGTCTGTAGACGTCAGATTCTGACGTCTAAAGTCGATCCCCTGCACTGTAAGAGTAAATATTTCTAATGGCCGTAACCCCATAACATAAGTATTCAAATAAATCAGAAAGAGCTAACTAATACATTTATGACGATTTCAAATTGAAAATAACCCTTTGGTCTCCATGGTTTATACAAAAAAATTCAGCGCTTTAAGAGTTAAATTACAAACCGCAGAACTTTATTGTCTATTGGACTGTATCATTATTTTAGTCAATGAAATTTGTGACCCATAATCATATAGAGGACTTTTCTGAAGTATATTTGTTTGAATAAATGAACAAATTATATTATCGCTATTTGTGATAAAATTTGGTTTATTACATTTTTACTGATTTGTTTACAATAGTAAAAGCATAAGGAAAGAGGTGTAAATCTTCATTTCGGTTCCTTTTACTTCTTCTACGAAGATCATAATGTTTCAAAATGTTTAAAGACGCATAAATTTGGATTGAATAACGATAATTCCTAACGGTTTGAACCACAGACATAGTTTAATTGTGTGCTCTCCTTCACAATATTAGGCTACCGTATCTCATATTCTGTGAAATGCGCGATGCTGGGCGTGAGAGGGCGTCGTAGCTTGAGCATTAATACCACTGAGAACACGGCGTTGTATCGACGTTGTACCAACATCATTGACGTAGATTCAACGCCGTGTGCCCCAGCTGGGGACGACTGGTTGTTGAATTGATCATACGGTGTGAAATAACCAGTGTAAAACTCATGACCGTGTTTGGCATCTGACAGCCACCTCAGGTGACCATGCTAACAGTTTGCATGTCCCTTGGTGATTTCTCAATCTGATAGAAAATCATGTGCGAAAAATCACTTTGAATAAATCAAGAATTCAAGAGTTTGCTGAATTATTTCCAAGTTTTGCATTATATGCTGCAGCAATACAATAAGCTGACTGCTTCGAAACGATATTATTAATTACACTAAAAATAAAATGTTTCTGAATTCTTACGACAAAAACTATGTACATATCGAATTCAAAAATATTTAAGTTATTCACAGGGTGGCGCGGTGCTTTCTGGACATGTATGGTGATAATGATGATTTAAAGTTCGATGACATTTTTTTCACTTCCACGTTTATTGTCGGATGGATAATATAATAACAGTCAGAGTCAGAGTAAAATGTGTTCAAGATTTTATTTTTAATAATGTTTGTAGTTGTCCTTCTAAATAATTTTTATCAACACTTTGCAAAATGGGCATATTTTTTTTTATCTAGAACAAAGAGCACTTCCGCCCACTAGAAGTTGTGGGTCACGGTAACGAGACACAGCTTGAGAGAGTGAAAATGTAAATTAACGTATTTGGTGCTGTTTTTGGGCCAATGTTGTGTCAATATATCACACATTGTCCGAACATTGGGACAACTTCACGTGTTTTCTGAGTAACACCCTTATTTGCGATCTATATTTTGCTCAAACAATCGGGTGTTCTTTCAGTTTCTATTCAAATAAAATGTATTGTCCCTCGACCAGGCCTCAGTTTTTCCACCCTCCGTCTAAATACACTATTTTGTATGTGGGCGCCTAATTATACACACTCATTACGTCATAGAAAAAGGTCTTCTGACTATAGGTTTTCTTTGACTCTAAACAATTTCAAAGTTTATTAGTAGTTTAAAAGTCAATATAACTGTATGGTTTTTACTTGTCCTTTTTATTCATCGCAATGGTTGATGCTTAAAATGTAAATAAGACGAATTGAAAGTAGGCGGGGGGGGGGGGGTAACTTTAAATAGTGGGGATCTATAAGTTTATCTCCATGCTATTTATTGTAATTAACCATGTACGTAAACGTTTGTCTTGTGCAAAAACACACCATAACTTTTAGTCTTTTAATCGCCAATCAAAACACTGGATTAGTTCACTAATGTGGTGTGTGATCACTCTTGATTCGTTTAAAAATGTAAATACATCATAAGTGTTGGACAGGCTCCACAACACGCTGTATGGGGATTATCAGAACTATCAGAGCTGTCCGCGGGGACTGGACACGACGTGACAGGAACATCTGCACAAATAAATGGGGTACATTCAATGAAATTATGTCGCGGGATGCATAAATGCGTGGACGGTGCTTAAAGGGTTAAAATAATTTAAATTTCAGTTGGTTTTAGCACACGAGAGGTGGCGGGACGTGACAGGGCGTCATAGCGTGAGCATTAATCCCACTGGGAACACGACGTTGAATCGACGTTAAATTAACGTCAACGACGTTGATACATCGATTCAACGTCGTGTACCCATTGGGCTGGTTGCTGAATTGATCACACGGTGTGAAATAACCTCCCCCCCCCCCACTGTGTGAAACTCATGACCGTGTTTAGCACCTGACAGCCACTTCAGGTGACCATCCTCACAGTTTTCATGAGTTTTCAACCTGATAGAATCATGTGCATAAAAAATAATTTTAAATAAATCAAAATAAAATAATTTGCTGTAACTGTTTCAAGTTTTGCATTATTGCTGCAATAGTAAAATAGACTGACTGTTTAGAAACAATATTTTTAATTACAAAGACTGGTGTACTTTCATGACTTTATATTTTGTAGTTATTCACAAGCTGGCGCGGTGCTTTCTGGGTACCCGTGTGGTGATAATGGTGCTTTAAAGCTCGGGGACACTTTTTCACGTCCACATTTATTTTCGAATATAGATAGATATTTATTTAAAAAAAATCTGTAGACTTATGCGTCATTAAAAATGAACAATGCATTATATTATACATATAAAAACATACAATTCCAATAACTGACATCAGTCAAAATGTATTAAAGTCAGAGTCGGGTAAAATGTGTTAACCTTTTTATTCTTAATAACTTTTATAGTTGTCCTTCTGAAATGTTATCAAGACTAGGCATATTTTACTGCCACATCTTCGCGATCAAAAAAGTGTTGAGTTAGAGCAAGAATAAGGAACACTTCAGCAAAAGATATATAATGAAAATAATTTCTACCTGCTTGGTGTGAGTGAAAATTTAAATTACGCTACTGAGAGCTGCTGTTAGGCCAGTGTTGTGTCAATATATCACACGTTGGCCAAACAATGGGACAACTTCACGTGTTTTCTGAGTGACACCTTGAGATAATCTCCTAATAATGACATACAGCGTCACTTCAGACAGTTTGAGTAGCTGATGATCAGAGCTACCGTGACATGAATGGCGACAAACCGTGAAGCCAAACTAAAAGCATTTTACTATTTTATTACATGTGGGATTGATTATCTTACTTCGGGATAAAAATTAATATTATAACTTGATATTATTTAGTATGAAGCATTCGTTATTCAATAACTGAGTGCCCACCCAGTTAAATAAAGTTATGTTAATAAAAACAACATTTAGTAGATTTTTTAAATAGATATTGATTAAAATGGAAATTAAGTGAAATATAACAAATGCAACATATAATAACTGAGATCAATTTATAATGAGAAATCTCATTCACAGATTAACGAAAACTTATAACAGAATTTAAAAAATCCGCTTATTTCAAAACAGATAATACAGATAATTATACTAGGGTTAATCATGTTAATGGGTTAAGCTCATTGTAAAAAAAACATTCTTAAACGACACGATTATATTTGAAATATTTATATAGAGAAATACAACCACTCTTATGTTTATATTGGTACAATGTTGTTTGCCCTCTAAATTTCACTCCTTGATATTTTTCTTCCACTTTTCTATTATGTTGCCAGTTAGATTTTGTCATTACCATGAAACGGGGATTAAAGGGACTGGCCCAGGATAAAATCATAAAAAATCGGTATTTTTTATTTTTGACATGGTTGTCCGAAATTAGAAATCAGGAATTTCGTCTCTATATCTAGCCTAACTGGTGAATGGGCAGCACAAAAAATTAAAAACTTTTGCAGTTCCAGTCTATGGACATGTTTACATCATATAGTCATATTACGAAGCTGATGATTTTAGCCTGGGCCTGTCCCTATAAACGATTTTTTTAGATGATAAAGAACGAAACATATGAGTACTTATTTCGTGTAAAACTTGTTGAAAATGTATATTTATGGGCCTAGCAGAGCATGCATAAATAATGTACCAATTCCTCTATTCTCACAATGAGAATAAATCATCAGCGCCACATATGTTAAAAAATGTTAAAACCTAACAACATAACTACCGAGACCCACAACTTCAAGCGGTTGAAAATTACTCAATGTTATCTAATCATCCAAGATATTAATGAGTGTCGTATTTGGCCAGAGTGAACAGAGACTACGGGTGAAGATTGGCCCTACTTTTCTGTTTGCTGTAGAATTACGTCTGAAGGTCTGTACACAACAGAATCGTGTTCTTTTTACATGACACAAATTAACAGACACCGTTGGTCCAGCGTCGGAGACGGTGGACCAACGTTAAACCAACATCGATTCAACGTATTGTGTCTGCGAGGACAGTGCTGTCGTGTAAAACCAAAAGACTGTAACTTTTTACTATTCAAGTAAGTAGATACTGCCCCTACGGAGCCCAGAAAACACAAGACACGCGATGTTGGGATACCAGCGGCAAAGACGGTGGTCCAGCATTGACCCACCATCGGGTCAACATCTCTTGTTTGATAGAAGGTCTTCCGGAAGAAACAAAACACCTCCAGTGAAAATACAATTGAGCGGGTTGATTCACAGAATATCTGCCCTCGGTAGTTTCCGGCCGCACCCGAGAGGTTTCGACTGTACATGGCCGCTTGGTCACACAAAAATAACAAATATATCTCTATCAGTGGTCGACCAAAGACAACATCGATTATTATTTAGCCAGATCCTCAGTCAAGGAAACGTTGAGCCAATCATGCCTTAAAGATGGGATCATCATTTTATATGACTCTGTTTTTGGGCATTAGCCATCACAATAACAGAAAAATCCGCTTTGGAAATTTGCTCACCATTTCTCATAAATAACTTTTTGCACACGTATGACACATGCCAAATACATTTATTGTGATCTGTACTTTTCAAAAAATCGAGTATTCTTCCAGTTTCTATTCAAATAAAATGTATTGTCCCTCCATCAGGCCTTAGTTCTCCCCCCCCCTTTGTCTCAATGCACTGTTTGGTATGTGGGCGCCTAATTATACACACTCATTACGTCATATAAAAAGATCTTCTGACAATAGGCTTTCTTTGCCTCTAAACAATGTCAAACTTTATTAGTAGTTTCAAAGTAAATATAAGTGTATTATTTTTACTTGTCTTGTCCATTCATCACAATGTTTGGTGTTGAGAATGTAAATACGACGAATAATTGTAGGCGGGGAAGGGGTGGGGGGCTTTAATGTAAAGAACGTGGGGATCTATCAGTTTATCTGCTATTTGTTTTATTTAGCCTAACTATGCCATCGGATTGCTATTTATGGACATTATAAAAAATGAAGAACATATTGAAAAGGGCCAAAATAGAAATTATGGTTTTCGCTTAACATATGTACGTAAACGTTATTGTGCAAGAAAACACCTAAATTTTAATTCTTTTAATTGCCAATTAAAACACTGAATTAGTTCAGTAATGTGGTGTATGATTAAACTGGAGGTTCCACTCTTAATTCGCTTAACCCTTTCAGCGCGGAACCGACTTTTGACGTCAGAATCTGACGTCTTTCGACGTCAGATTCTGACGTCTAAAGTCGATCCCCGCACTTAAAGAATTAAAAAATGTATAATGGCGCTACACCCATAACATATAGGTAATCAAATAAAGCGGAAAGAGCTGACTAAGACCGTGATGACGATTTCAAATTAAAAAACCCTTTGGTCTCGATGATTTATACAAAAATAATTCAGCGTTTTAAGGGTTAAAATTATTAATACATCAAAGTGTCGGACAGGCTTTACAACACGCTGTAAGGGGATTATCAGAGCTATCAGAGCTGTCCACGTGGATTGGACACGACGTGACAAGAATATCTGCGCGCGTCTTCTTAGAATTTAAAAAACAAACCCTTGATGTACCATGCCCTCCTGCTGTGCGTCATAACGCCTTCGCATAAACATCACTGACCATCCATTAGATAGGTGTTATACGACAGTGTCAAACACGTCTCAGATGTAGACGCTCTGCGTCCTAGAAGCTTAATTAAGCATTTATATATACAAACTAGTGTTAGGCCAATATAATGCGCAACTTTTCCTTTATGATTCGATTAACTATGACTGAAATCGGAAATACATAATATATACAAGCATCTCTGCTGAAATACACATGTAGGTCATTTCATGGTCGTATCAATGTATGAAAAGTAGGCCCTACAATAAAATATCATGTTAAATTATCACATTGTCAACCGCTCAATAAATCCTAACTTATAAATGATTGAAAATGCGCATTTTGTATTTTCTCGACCAAATTAGGTTGGAAAAGGCAACATAAAAAATGGGAATATATTTTAACGGCTATTTATGCGAAAAAAAATCTTGCCAGTATTCTCGAACAAGTTACGATATATCGCAGGCTTCGGATTGGTCAAGATGGACATCTCGACCAATCCGAAGCCTGCGATGTATCGTAACATGTACGAGAACATAAGCCCTCGATTAGATTAACCCTCCCAACACACAGCTGTTTGCTCTCATAATAATTCACCTCGAGCTGAGAATTATTTACGAAATTTCCACCTTAGCGAATTAAAATGTCCTGATTTTATAAAATACCCTAGTATGATATCTCAGATTAAAGCTCAGGGGCCCATCCCACAAAGATTCTGAAATTAAGATTCTCTTAACTTTCTCTTATTTGCATTAGATAAGTTAAGATGATCTTAACTTTTAAGATTATTTGTGGGATGGCCCCCTGAACCTCCTTGTGATGGATTATAACGTGTTTTATTTAATCAAATTTTATTAAAAATATATATGCCATGTGGTTGATAAATACGACGACGGAACTGAAAGGGTTAATGTTGAAACAATTTGTGGGAGATTGGTAACTGTCTGGTATGTGTTATTTTTAATATTAATAATGGAAAATATTGAAAAACAGTCCCTGGCATCCATTTGAAAAACTCTAATTAAATTACAGCTTATGACAACAGTTGTGTCACGGGCGTGAATTCCACGGTTGTTGATACCATGCAGTGCACTGTCGCAGGTGATTCCACAGTTGGTGACATTCATGGTGTGAGACCTTGCTGGCAGGGTGGGGGAAGGTGTGTGGGTTCCCTAGGGCGAGGTGTGAGCAATTCCGGGCTCCCCACGTGGGGAGGGGGCGGGGGATCAGCACTTCCACAGTCACCGTCGCCCCCGCGGGGGCGACGATGACTGTGGAAGTGTTGACTCCACAAAGGTATATAGTCACCGCGGACACCACCTTGAAGACAATCATTTCCCTCCGCACTGCATGGTCACTCCACTCGTACACAGGGCAGACTGACCACACGGACAATACACATATCATAGGATACATTTACCCGTTACTATACGAGGATTATCCCGATCCGGCATTGATCCAGACACGTCGGAGATATTCACACTGTAAGTTCATGTTTTTGGTTCAATATATCACATCTCCCACATACTACACTATTATAGGCCTGACCTTTACAGTTTTTTTATTCGTTGCTTCAACACGCTAATCTGTCTAAAAATGTCCTTATGCATCCTTATGCATTGAAAATTATTGAACATACAAAATATCATACTATTTATTACACAATGATTTTTTATCATAAAAAATACAAAAATCAGAGGCATTTTAAGCATACCTAAAGAAAATATAACAGAGAAAATGAATTTTCATTATTCGCAAAATTGCAACTAATCACTGATATTTCAATAAAAAACCCACAATATTCACCCCTTCCAAAGAACTAAACATCTTATCCGTGTAACGTTAGCAAAAAATTCTACGGGACATGTCGAAATTCTGCGCGAATTCGTAAACATCTCACGCATCCGCGATAAACTGGCCGTCTTTCACTTTGCAAATGAAGCAGAAATGACCCGCTGCTATTCCATTTAGCAGGCGGATGGGTTTACGTCCCTATCCCTGATCTACGGCTCCGGTGGATCCCTTTACCAGTTTACCTGGCCGGGCTAGTTTACGCCAAGCTCATCCTCAACGCTTCTGCCCCCCGCGGGGGGCAGAAACGTTGAAGATGAGCTTGGCTTCGCTCAAATTTGAAGCCACTGGGACGCGCAGGGTTAGTGGTAAGCTGAGTGCAGGGCGTGCTCATAGGGTGTGACCCTTTTAGCTTCGCGTCTCACAGTGTGTATATTCCTCTGAGGTACAATGTTTTTCATTTTTATATTTCCAAATTTACTTATTTGAGAAATGTGAGAGATTACTGTTATAGCATGAAATAAATCAAATAATTTTCTTATTTTCACTGCAATGCACAAAATAAAGCAATCAAGTTCACAGGACAGTCTTGATATTATTAGACACTGTAAAAGTCTATAACGATCGATTTCCATTAAACAAGGTATATGATTTAAACTTGGTATATGGTTGCATATTTATCGGGTATAATGAATTTTTCTAACGAAAACATAGTCGCATTTCTAGAAGGCATATAGATATTAGAAACATAACTAAAATGTTTCTATATCCATGCTAAAAGCGTACAATACGTGACTCTAGGAATGCAAGCACCGTGCGTTCAGCTTGATTACGTTTATATTATACACGGTGACGTAACGCGTAAGCCTATACAGTGATCGTTGAAACATTTCTCAATGTTGATTTATTGTTTGGCCAGCGTCGTAGACGATGGGCTAACATTAAAACTACATCGGTTAAACACCTCGTTCTTGTTTGAGGAGGTTCGTGACTAAAACAATATTTGCGAAGCCCACCTACATCGGCGCGTCATCATCTAAATGATGTTGTTACAAGCATGCCGGAAATGAATATTTAAATTCGGCTTATAATTTAAAGGTTTTAGGGTAACACTAATCCACCTGTTCAAACAAAACCATCACGAGCCTCACTTAGGCGTAGCCCTTTGCTGAGTTTATGTAAGAGTAGGCCTACTTAAGTCAACAGTGGATCTGTGTTAAGAAATGTATTTTGGGAAACGATTATTCAGAAAAATATGTCTTAGAATTAAGTCCATTTTCCCACCCTATTAAAAAAAAAATTAAAATTATTATTATCGTAACTTTCTCTCATTTCCATTAGAAAAGTTAAGACAAATCTTAACTTTTCAAATAGAAATAAGTGAAAATTAAGATTATCTAATTTTAAGATTATTGGTGGGATGGGCTCCTGGACAACCAAATTTGTAACCGTGTAATTCCTTAACGTCCACATAAACTTGAGTTAATCATTCTAGCCACTCTGGCATCTCATCTCATCTCATCTCATCACGTCGCAGGATGTGCCAGAGACTCAGTCGTAAATTGGTGTAGGTCTACATGGTGGAACGCGAAACTGTGGTATTCAATACGTCAGGTCATAAAGTGTTAGCCTTACGCAGCCAAATGACTCACCTGATCCGTTTTTAATCGTTTAAAATGACCAAGCTGAAGTCAGCTTTTAACCCCTAGAGCACTGAGCTATTCACTTTAATTTTCAGTCACTTGAAGTTGTGTCTCGCTACCGCGATACACAACTTAAAGTGACTGAAAATGTATGTGATTTGTCAAATTTAAGTCCCAACATATATTAGTGTTTCGAAATTTAAGACATATTTTACTTTTGACAAAATTTTGGTTATGCAGGTGTTAATAAAAGCACAGAATGTTTGCTGTAGTCCACATCAGCGCTCTGTGGTTAAAAAGCAGGTACAGCCCGCTCTGAATTGAACATGCTAAAAGCTGACTTCAGCTTGGTTCAGTTGTGCCCACCTGTGATTTCCAAATCATCAATAATTATTGAAGCTGAAGTGGTGGTTTTCATTATTGTTTTTTTTCAGACCTATTTACGTGAGGTCAATTATAATCAGATATTAGGAGAATTGACATTATTTGTGAAGGGTATAATAGCTTGATATCGCATAATGGCCGACAAAAACAGTGCTCCATCGATACCAATCGCCAGTTCGGCAATCGCAAAAAGAATTTCCACTACCCCTGAGCTGTACCATTTAACCCTTCGTGCTCCATCGTCGCATCACATATTGTAACTAAAATTCATTGCATAATCCCTCGCAATCATGAGTTTGTGAGCTATCATTTCAGATTGATTATACTTTGATATTTTATAAAATCAGGTCATTTTTATTCATCCTGAAGTGTGAATTGCTGTCGCAATTCACACTTCAGGATGAATAAAAATGTGAGAAAACACTGGGATGGTTAACAGACAAACGCGCTACCTGTTCGGTCACTGTGGATCCCCGTTTTAGTGGAGGAGAGAGTGAGAGAGACTGGGCTGGCTGCACGCAGCATCGATGTATGGCGCTCTGACAAGCTAAAGCCGTATGGATCTACGGATCTGTTGCTAGCGAATTATTGATTTATTTGCGCGCCACCCCCCCCCCCCACCGTCGGACTCCTCGCCCCAGCCGAGAACACTTCTGGATCAGGGACTACGGGCGCTGCACACGTAGCCTGTACGCGGGAGTGGCTGCACGCGTCGTGTGGATCCCGGCACGCGTCCAGACCTCCAGTTAGGAGCTGATCCAGACGTGTATGATCCCTATAGCAGCGCCCGGCCACCTCCGGACATACATCACTGTAGCAACACGTTCGAGCCCTGTCCGTCCAAACACAGACCCGCGCTGACGCCGCAGCTATCCGGAATCCGCTTGTAACGGGATCGCAAGGATACAAAACAAATGGACAGGTGAGTCCATCTGGATCTATACCTCCTTACCGCGAGGAACGAATCCAGGGTAACATCCCAACAAAACAAAACATTTGTATAACATTTATACAGCGCTGGACCAACGTCAAAGACGTTGGGCCGACGTTGTATAAATTTTATACAAATGGTTTGTGTTTGCTGGAATGAGGCGGTGATCTAACTTATTTCTACCCGGTAAACGCAAAACAATTTTGCAATGTTGGACCAACGTCTTCGACGTTGTGCCGACGTCGAAGGTATGCCCTTCTGGCCCCTACGTAGGAGTCAGGAGGGCTTAGAAATAGGCTAGTGATTTCAAAATGCGCTTTTAAAATACTTTTTAAATACATTTTAAATTTAAATCGCAAAATTGAATTTTAGCAATTGCCATGTTACCATTTCTCAGCGAAAACTTGTGGTGACAAAAAAGTGTAGATAATAGTGAGGAATAATATCAATAGAATGTGTGAGTTGTCTATATTTAAAATTCTGGGTTTGTCCAATAAATAATACAGCTTCATAATTATAGATGAATAATTATTATACGAGTGAACCATCAATAGTTCTGGTTTATAATTATTTTTGTAGAGTAGGGATAGGTGCCACAGCTCTTGTCGAAATAATAAAGATATTTGAGAAAAATATCATTGCTTATCATGCAGATCATAAAACAAAATACAATTCCAAAATAACATAAAATATCTTAAAATATTTTTAGTAGATAATCAAAGTGCATTTTCGTGCTTTTCTGCAACACAAAAACACCTTAGATTAGAAGAAATTGCTTTAATAACTGCATGAAAACAGCATGATGATATTCTGATATTTCTGTTTGGGCTTCTGTCTCTCGTTATACATGTTCTGCAAGTTGCAGTACGCTGCACTAAACCCGGACAGTCAGTCCACTTATTTATTCGGCATATTTACCAAGCAACTCGCAATTAGGAACCGTCAGCCCACCGCTTTCTGGACGCTGGGCCAACGTGTAAATGTTGGCCCAGCGTCCAGAAAGCGGTGGGCCAACGTCTCCCGGCACGGCAACAGGACGAATTGTTAGAGTGCGTCTCTATGTAATGTCAAAGCATAACAAGTCTCGCACACGGACGTGCGGGAATAATTGATGGACAGGGTCTCCCCAGAGATCCGCACGAGATGAACAGCTCGCATATTTTTAACAAATTTGACGTCATTAGAGTTGATGACGTCGCGCAGCGTGCGTCACGCGCAATGGTTCGAAATGTCACATTTGGAAAAACAGTCTATTGTGATGAACCGTTTTTTATGGGATAAACAGGCATGGGAATTGGTGGCGGTATGTATTTTGAGTTTGACTGAAATGTCAGCAGACAAATGCCAAGGACATAATTGTCCTACGTAATTATGGAGTTATACTGTCCGCAAAACTTATAAATTGCAGAAATTTTACGTTTCTCTGCACATTACTAATGAAAAACTAAAGTGACTAGCATTTGACGTAGACGTAAAATTATAAATCAATTTTGGGGAAAATATCGTTTCTGAGAGGTTAACGTCATTTTTTCAGGAAAAATGCTGGCCTGGATGAGACGCTGTTTTTTCAAGTGTGTCATTCTCGAGTGTAAAATGAGACACCCGGTTCCAGCTGTCCGTCTGCCTGTCACATCCCAGTCAACACAAGACGCCCACCCAATGTTGGTTTAACGTTGGGGCAGCGTCGAAGACGCTGTCCCAACGTTAAATAAACATATGGTGGGAGTCTCTGACCAGGATCTGACCAAAGTCCATCTAATTATCTCGGCATATGGAGCATGTTGGCTCCGTACATCAGCCTGGACGTCCGTATATGCGGAGGGACTCCATTATTCTTCACACTGAATCCATTTCGCCGATGACATGGCCTTCTCTCCAGCTGACCCTAAAGTCCGAAGGTGTCAGGTTTCGTAATTGAATTTTTCGCAATTGAATTTGTCAACCTTCATGAACCAGGTAAAGATCCATTAAATCGCGGAAATTTAATTGAAAATATTTCGTCTTGTGTTTGTTTTGTTGATTTCGAAGTTAAAACGTTGGTAAATCCGCTTGATTTAAGTACGTTTTTAACTGTAAAATATTTTTTTATTAGCGCAACAAGTTCTATTTTATCTCCACAAAATAGATTCATTGGTCCTGTGCACAGGTGCAAGGCTGTTTTAGTCTTCATGACAGTCTCTTGACTTTTCGTAGTATGTTTAGCTGTATTTTGTTGTTATGCTCTGGTATTCGTCAAGTCATTTTTTCTTATAAATGTGCGTCGTGAAAGATGTGGACGGATCTGCCGGGCGAATCTGCAGCCGATATTGGCCATAATTCAAAATATACGACATCTCCTCTTGACTGTTTGCCCCTACACGGGTTGTCATAACAACGTGTCATCCAGGGATCTTCTCCTGCTGCTTGTTTTGATCCATGTGATGGACATCCAGTCAAAACAGTTAGATAGGTGTTGGCGAACCTGGTCATGGCAGCCATTTAGGCTAGTTATTATTTTCTCCCACCAGGTGGCAACAGTCAGCATGCCCGAGATGAATGTCATACACTGTGAACCGTCTGTAAAACATGTTGAAGGTAACTAGATATCGTGCTTTTGGATATGAAAGGGTGTATCTGCCACTTTACAAAGTGACAGTGACACCCTTTCACATCCAAGGTGTCTACCCTATGTTGAGGAATTGGCTCCTGATAAAAAGTGCCCCAATTAGTATTATTTGTTTATGAACTTGTGGGAATTTAATTTTCTTTGTGAGTCAACTTGTGTCTTATGTGTCAAATTACAATTATTATTGGACGTCATAAAGTAGCAGCAGCTCTGGTATAGCATTCAGTTTGATCACAAAGCCAATCCATATCTTGCTGTGAAACTGATAGTGTTGAAACCCTGGTCATCTCAAGATGAAAAGAGTGTATAGCGCCGCCATTTTCTACGTCATTTCCTGTCTACCTCCTGCTAACCAGGTGGCGTGTTGTGGCTGACTCGTTTCTGGCCACCTGATTGGCTGAGCGCCATCAGAAAGCTGCCTGCTTTTCTATTCTATCTTGGTGCAGTTGTTTGCTCTTGATTTTCACGGTGCGTGTTTCATTTGACTCTTCGGATAGGTTTTTATTCCAACGATGAATTCTTACATTCGTAAAACTGATGATCCTAATATTTTTCAGATTATTCATTGTAAAATGGTCTAAAAACAACCTTTGTAAAAGTTCGATATGTTTAATATAAGAAACCGAAGTAAATATTTTTGCCAAATTGATTTCTTTGGCAAAAAATCGTTCAAACAATATATATATTTCGAAATAAATAATTGTTTTTTTTTCACTATAATTTATCACAATCAATGTGCTTGCTATAAATTTTGGACAATCATTAAATTGGTTTCTTTTTAGACATATAGTATAGTCATCGTTTTTAAAGGTTACGGCTTTTTCTCAAATAAAACGGCCTGTATTTCTAGCTAGTACAATCATTGTCTAATTAAATCTATAAAACGCATTACTGCTGTGCAAAGCCGGCATTAAGGCAGTACGTTAACTGCCTACTTTTCAGGTTAGCACTTACTGCATTTCGGCTTTGCATAGCACAATAATGGTACAGGTGTATTCCCGATTTCCGTGTTCCCAATCGTGTTGATTTTAGTGGACTCGGTTAGCATCTAAATGGGTTTCTCGGTTGCCAGGAAACCGGATCTGTTTGCAGGCTGGCTAATTATACATGGCTGATGATGTTGTTGTGCATGGGGAAACAAAATACCCGTGGCCTATGTTCCGGCTAAATTAGAGGCCAACATTGCACCAGAACTGAACCAACATCATACAAATAATGAGGGGGTATACTAATTACTGCCAGCTTAGATTTCAGTTGCTGAATTTTCCTGACGTGAAAGGATATATAGAATCGACTAGAAAAGCTATTATCCAAAATCGATGTAAACCTAGCTGTTACTTGAACTCGATCTGACCTTCATTCAGGGACTAGTGATATTCTGGTTCAATTGCTAATGCGACTGGTATAAAAACTGAAATGGCCACTAAAATGGAGTTTATAAATTTTGATAGATCCTATTGTTCCTTCTAGGATTTTAAATGATTTCGCTAGCCTAGGCTATACAAAATACTATTTATAATCTTGTTTGTTTAATTTGTATCACCACTAAAACATGTAAAACACTCAATAAATACACAGAAACGTTTGGCAAATATATTTGCCTTGGGTTTGAATCTTGGGCCTTTCACACCGAGAAACATCTGATGGTAGTCAGGGATCGAATGCGGGGCATGTACATTAAATCCACGAAGGAGAGAGAGATTGAATGATCCCGATAGCAACAGGATTTGACCTGCGGGGTAGGTCACCAATCTGCCGTATACAAACGCTGGTTCAACGTTGGCTTCACGTCGGGACAACGTCGTAGACGTTGCCCCGAAGTAACGCCAACGTTGAAATGATGTGGATCAAGTACAACAGTGTACTACTCTCTTCCCACTACTTGATCCCGGTTCGAGTCGTACACACTCAAGTTGTCCACTATATGACCATTAATAAAACAGGGTCTCTGCACCACGTACAATGGCAATCAATGCCAGTCATAGAATACGGTGTCGAGAATTACCGGCGGGAAGGTCACACATATTACTCTTCTCTCTCACAAACAATACTTGGACTCTATTTAGTTTATATTGCTTCTGTATTACTCACCAAATAGAAAAATGCGTCCCCCATGCATAAAATTAGACTTGTAAATATCGCTGGAAGTGTAGATTTTTTTATTGCAAGTTTTTATAGTTGGAACCTAGCAAATGGAGATCTTTCATGATTATTCATTCAAAATATTTCTCTGAGATTGTTACACTTTACTTTGCTATCATTGATTTTGCTGTCTTTCTCATCAAATTTTACCAACAAAATCAGCATCACACACCAAGAACACATAATTATGGTGGAATGGTTCGGTATGTGTGTATCAACACGAGACACGCACCCAATGCTGGGTTAATGTTGGTCCACCGTCTTCGACGCTAGCCCAGCATTAACCCAGCATTGGTGACTGTCTGGGATCCCCTGACTCTCTTAGCCCTTGGAAGTCCAGTAGATCAGGATTCCGTTCAGGATCATATAAGATAGAGTTACTGATCAGGACTGCACATAAAAATTGTGAGACGTTGGCCCTGCACTGGTAAACTAACATTGTGTTTTTCTCTGTGAAAACTCTCATACCCTCCAGCAGAAAACTTTTATCTCCCCGAGGAATAGTTACGGAATATCACATGTACCACGGTACATTGGTGCAATGTTGGGCCTACGTCACTGATTATACTTCTCTGCTCGGTGGGGTAAACATTTCATAATTCTATGATTATATTTATAAATCCTGCAGCTGTTTTGCATATATTTTAACAAAGCAATACAGTTAGCACAGAAGAGTCGATAGCCTCATTCATATCACCCCAGCAGACACAAGATGTTAAATCAATGTTGGTTTAACGTTGGTCCACCGTCTACGACTCTGGACCAACGTTAAACCGACATTGATTCAACGTCTTGTGTCTGCTGGGTGTATCATTTCATTTTATAACAAAACCACACAATACATCTTTTACTTGAATCTCTTAATACAACGTGACACAAAGTAATGAAGCATCACCAGGAAGAATGCACTGACTTCAGGATGGGCGACAATGAGTGACATTCGCAATCCTCGTTCTGACGTTTCTCTCGCAAGGCTTGCCGGACCAGATCGCCCCGGTTTCCAAGGCCACACGGGAGTCTGATTACGATGCTATTGGTTGCTCTCTCGGGTTGAAATAACAGTCACTTTATTCTGGTAAACACCTGAGATCACCAAGTATTACAGAGAGTTACTGTTTGCCAGGCGGGCGAGCGCGTCCCTCTAGTTTACGGTAGGCATATGTGGACAAATTTCGCGAAATTTGCTTATGCGAAGACATCTGGTGGACATGAATTTAAACAGACGGTAAAATTCAAAATTATCCATCATAAAAATGCATAAATTGACAAAACAACTGCCTCGTGTGGGTGAAAATTGTATACTTCACAGAGATGTCATCCAAGTTTATCTTTCGGGTATCGCGTGACGCCAACGACAAGTCCGCGAAAACAACCCTGATCAGGATCCTGGTGTGTCTCCATGTGGGGCCGAAGCTTCCCAAGGTCACTATATCAGTAGTCCATGTTACTGTAGCTGCAGGAAAAAAATGAGGAAAATATTGTAACTACTAACTTGAATAGTAAGCGGATACTGCCTTATAGCTTTGAATACAGCACGGAGGTAATTTAATGGATTAATTCGAGAGGGAGATGAATTTTCCAGAGTATTCAGTACAGGTCCCTATCGAAGATAATAGCCTACATGAAGCCACATATCTACCAATGGCTGCAATAATTGCAGCCATTGGTAGATAGATGGCTTCGTATATTATTCGGGTGCATGGGTCTCTTGACAATCCCATTGGGCGCACGACGCTATTGCGACGTTGAATCAACGTCAATATGACGTTGTTTGAACGTCGCAATAACGTCGTGCGCCCAGTTGATCGCGCCTGCGCACACATGCTAGAAAACGTCGTTCGTGCGCGCACGTGTGCGTCAATATTTTCCTGAGTGATGGGATGTGTGTGGGAGAAATGGGGAGAGCTCTAAATGTTATGAGTGATTCACTCCCGGATGATAGTTACACATCACCTGCCGCCAGACACTAAGAAGCTAACTCACCACAAACCAGTCAGCCCCATTCACACGGACGATGACTTATGGACAACAGGGAAATGCCCGTCTGTCAGGCGGACATTTCTGCTAACAGTCGATACAATTTTCATCCACTGCTCGTTCGATCTCGAAATGTAGAAAGGACCACCAGACATTCTATATGTAATTTTGATCTCATTTCGATCCCACCTCAGATGCTGGCTTAATCTGCAGCCAGAATTGACTTTGCCAGCAATAACATATCAGTTTACTTTGAATTTTAATAAAATTTACATTACCGTGAAGGATATTAAAACATAGTGGTGAATACCGCAGAACAATTTCTCTCAATAATTTATTCGGCATAAGTAAATTGACAAAACTAAATCTAGTTTATGTACTTTTTTATCATAATTTTATTTTTGAAGCTAATCACTGTCTCAATGAAAAAACTTATTGTTGTGTCTGAAGTTCTATAATTTGCAAAGTTAGTAACAGGGTTAGTAACCGTTTGCTCAGAATACAGACTACTTCCGGATCCATAAAGGTGTTACACAGCGGCGATGTTGAACCGTCGCAACGGTTTATCACATCATGCTTCTCGTCTTTAAGTTATAGTCCTCACACCTGGATCTCTGACAGCTGACCTGAACCGTTGGCTAACTGGTGGCTCGAAGTTGGGTCAACGTGACCCAACTTCGAGCCACCATTTGGCCAAATTCAGGCCAGTGATCTAAATTTATGCACTTCTTCAACTGAGCCTGTCCGATGCAAATCTAACGCTAGAAGCTCTTGTCTGTTCCCACCACAATAGACAGGTTTCAGCCATTAGCTATGTTTTACGACCATTTGTCTCCATTTGCCTACATCATCGAGGCATAAAAGAGGAAAATAACAGCACCGCGATGATAGGCTTAGAAGATTAGGCATACTGAGATAATGCAATGTTGCGTAGGGGCCTACTTGATTCTAGATTTGCCTGTAATTAAATGGCTTATTTAGCTTTTATTTCTGGCGCGATATGTTTATTTTGTATTAGCTGTTATCTATTCATGGTGACAGGCAAATATGGAATATTACATTAAAATTTCAATAAAAACAGTGATAAAATCACAGAAATAATCCGGCTGTCGAAATGAAGTATAAACTTCTCTTGTGTCTAACCCCATCTGACAGTAACAGGTTCATTCGGTCCAGACTGTCTAAAGGGGACGTTTTTGCTTTCATTTAACAAACACTGTTTTTTTACGAGGGGATAACGATTTGCGAAAAAACGCGCCGAAATCAGTTGATGGATGAGACATTACAGAATCGGCAGGAAGTCATGTGAAAGGTCACGTGGTACTGCTGCGCCTGCGCAGACGGGTTGATGTCTCGCGCTGATATTCTGCGGAGATTGGGGAATCGGATCCAGAGGAGAGGAGATTCTCCCGCTGGGAAGACGGCGAGAGTCCAATGGGAACCACAGGGATTGGAACAAGGGAAGCAGAGGGAACGCGTTAGCGTAGACGATATGTATATAGGCGGGCAGAGCGCATGCGTGCCGAACTCATTCTGTCGTGATAAAGACATCACGTGATGTGTGTCGTATGTCTAGTTAAAGGTTAACTTTCAACAGGTGCGTTTGATTACTTTTCCTTTTTTTATTAACCCCCACAACAGCCGTGAATTATTTTTGTGCAAACCATTGAGACCAAAGAGTTTTTTTCAATTTGAAATTATCCTAAATGTCTTAGTTAGCTCCTTCCGTTTCATTAGAATACCTATGTCTTGGGGTCTACGGCCATTATAAATATTATTAGGCCTACTATTACACAGACAGACAGATATTTTATTTACAGAAATAAAAGTCATTACAGACTTATTTGTCATAGTAATAAGAGAGATATATGTACATGTACATACAAGAATGTTAGTTTGTTAAAATCATATGACAATACACATGGTATGACAAACAACTAAAATCATGTTAAGTTATTATTACAGTGCGGGGATCGACTTTAGACGTCAGAATCTGACGTATGTTGACGTCAGAGCAGTACATTGTGTACAGGAATTTGTTTTCTGTCGTGTCATGTTGTCTTAGAGCGGCACTCACTCAATCGCTCACATTTTACATCTCATACATTTTACTGCAGATAATAAATAAAATATTCATTTAAAAAGTTAAATCATAATCGACTATGTTATTATCTTATACCTATTTTGCTTTGCAAGACAGGCTGGTGGCTAAGTATAGACTTCAGCCAGGCCTTGGTGAAGACCGTCAACCAGACTGTTGCATGATTGAGTTACCTGAACCAAGACTGAGGGAGGGGGATATTTTCGTTTGAGATTTCACCTTCCCTAATAAACCACATTTACCACAAGGTCGAAAGGGGACGATTTAAATTAATTTTGTCATGAGAAACGTTTTCGCTTTATTATATATTTCAGCACGATTTCAACCTGTGTCGCTGTCACACATTCAAGGCATGCAGCTACCAGACGAAACCCAGCAAACACGAGACGTTGGTCCAATGTTAGAACATTGCTGGCCCAGCGTCTGCCGAGCGGCCAATCAATATTCGTGAAATGTTAACGACCTTGTGGATCACCGGGACATTGTTATTGCGGGATGGCGTGATTCTAGAAGTCTGTACTCGACGATAGGTGCCTGCAATCTCAAAGACCCTATTATTAAGGGGGCGAAATACCCCGTGTGCTATCTCGATCACTAGTGGATCTGAGGAGGTTCTGTTGGCCAGTTTAGCCTACATGTGCACAAAGGTGGCCTAAAACCCCATTCATTTCATTTTTTTCACTGATAGAGAAAACTGCTTTCTGACGAATATGTGCGTTCACATTCAAGAATTGGCAATACCAAATAAATCGAATTCCTGACTTACTGATGATTTCGCGATCGTTGTCTTTTTGGAAACCAACAACTAAACTACAATGTTTTTTTTGTATTTATACTATCGGAAAATCATAATTCTCGACAAAACAAAGTAAAAATGGGCATTAACTTAAATGCATTCCACGTGCATAAATGTCAAAATCAATCATCAGCACGATTGAATGTTCACTGGCAGTTATCTATATTACTTGGATTTGTAGATCAGCGGGGTGACATTTTTCCCACGTGATTTGCAAGAGGGTATCAAGAGCGCGAAAATAGGCAGGCGTTGATACAACGTTGGTTCATCGTAGGACCATTGTTCAAACGTGGTTCCAGTGTCAAGCCGACATTAAATAACTATCTGGATTGTCGACGTGGCTGGCTTGCTCGGAATCACTACTGGGGCGGTTGACAGGGCGCATCGCGCTTTCCTTGCAGCGGAATAAAATCCAGGGTTGTTGCAGAACGTCGGACCCAGTCTGATGGCGGAATGGCATGCCTATCTGTGGGAACGAATATACAGAATGCCAGATCTTCTCCGATGAGGATGTTGCATGCCAAGGCTCACTGATCCGCGGATGAACGAACGTAAACTAGAAGTCCCACGACAGTAAATGGACGACCCCCTCCGCGGCCAGCCTCGCATACTCAGCTGTAAAAAGCTACAGTGGCTTTTTCGCCCTATTTCAGGGAGGGTGGTGAAAGCGATCTCGCGGTTCCTCGTGGCCCATTTGCCAATCTCGTCCGGCTGTCTGTATTTCGCGGTAACAGCGCGGGAAACGATCCACCCACAGCGAGATCCCATCAAATCAATGACTGCCATCTCACGAATGATGAATTATTGAGGCCGGTTTTTTGCCGAGTCAGCTATCTTGGGATTTGTCGCCATGGCGCTGTCCTCACGGGAAGCTGCGGTCAATAGCAGGCGTATATGCCCCCCCCCCCCCACTTGTGTGCCGAAAACAAAATAACTTGTCATCACGGAAACGATGCGATATCGTATAGAGCCTAATACCATAAAGCGTTACTTAGTAGTTTAACCAGGATATTCGAGTGTATGCTTTTTTCTATTGAAAATCATTAAAATTATGTTTGCCGCCGGGAATTTATAATTATTGCTCGTGGCTGCAAATTTGTAATTACTTCTCGTAGACACAAATACCACCTTATGTTTTTTCATACATCATTGGCTAAATGCACACATCATTGGCTTTACAGCCTATGATAAAACTTCCATTCATTTCAAAGATATTTTTATTGCTGTCATTTCAGTCATGTCTTTTACAGTTTATTGTCTCATGTTATTACTGCTGTGCAAAGGTGAACAGCAGTAACTGCTTACTTTTCAAGTAAGCAGTTACTGCTGTTTGTCTTTGCCCTGCAGAGTACTATAATAAAATGTGATGATGAATCCTTTAAATCAGTTGCATTATAATGTGTATTTTATTTGTGTGTTTGCAGGTAGCGCTTGACGAGCCTCACAAGAGGACCACCAGGAACCTGCCTAGATTAGCTGATTTCATCATTCCTGTCTGCTCGCCAAGTCACAGGACTTGCCACCATGAAGCTCAAACTGCTCGTTTCCAACACTCTCCCCCGCCCACGCCGCAACCGCAAGAAGAGTAGCTCAGGAGCAGACCTCACCCTGAACAATATCACTGCACGTCACAACCTCATCACTGACACAGATCCATCCGACATCACCTGGAACAAGTCCCTGGTGACAGAGGATTTCCACTACCTGGAGAAATCAGCTCTTGACAAAGCCGACGTGGTGAACATAAACATTAATCTTGGACACGAGGAGGTGAAATGTGGATTCGATAAGGTGATCAGTCCCTCTGATGTGAGTGGATCCGGACTGTGGGAGGACTACGCCGATACATACGGTGTGAACGACGCTAACTTTAACACCGTGCCCCGAGCACGTACACGGATCAAGACCAATCCCTGGTTGACCTCACCCAAGCCTTCCCCCGCCGCCTCATGTGACTCATCACCCACCATGTCACATCTCACCTCACCCCTCAACTCCACCGTGACATCACCCAACAAGTTTGACGTCAGACGTAAGCTGTTTGACTTCTGTGACGCGGACACCATCTTGAATGACAGTAGTATATGTCACAAGAGGGAGAGACAGGATTCTGTGGAGTCCTCCCCCGTGTCAGAGGCTATGTCCTGCCTCCAGAGCTCCTTCACCTCGGATGCCTCGGACAACTCCATCACTGCCAATGAGAGGCAGAGTGGAACCACCCCAGTACCTGATCCGTGTGATCCATGGCAACGTATGCTGTCCCCCATAGACAACGCCGACCAGGATGTAAGCGGCGCTGAGGGGGAGATGGACATGTCCACTGAGTCATGGCAACCGCTGCAGCAGCTGGAATCTCCAGTGAGCTTCCTGTACGAGGAAGAGTTTGAATCTCAGCTTGAGGAAGAGGGGTTAACTGAGGAGCTGGGGTCTCAGGAGTCCCTGTGGGGTGCCGGTGCTGATGCGCAGTGGCTCTCAGAACGTGACCTGAGTGGGGCTGAGCATGGACAGGAGGAGGGAAGCCGCCGATCCCTGTCTGATGACGGGGCTGTGGACTCAGACGGCACACTGTGTCTGGATCTGCAGCAGTCATCAGAAGAGAGCTCTGCGGAGGACAGTGCCACAGAGTGTCCCATGCAGGAGATACTGGACGAGGACGTACCCCTTTACCAGGACCAAGTGGACGTACCCTACACGTACACAACAGAAGACAGCGACTGGAAAAGCCAAGCGTTCCAGCACAGCACCTTCCCGGAAGTCACCAGCAAGCCCAGCGGCCGCAGCCTGAACCAGATACGCGGAAGTCTGCAAGAGAAGGTGTCGCGCCTGCGCAAAGAAAAGATGGTGGTTGACGAGAAGGTGCGCACGGCCCGCGAGGAGGAGAGACTGAGACAGCAAGAGAAACTGAAGCTTCAGAGACAGATGACGCTGCTCCGGAAACAGCTGCTTCTGCGCACGCTGCAGGATCTGCGCGCGCAGCTCCACGGACAGAGTCAGCGTCTGCAGCACGCGTACGATCACGTGATGGCGCGTCACTGGGAGGAATCACGTGCTAGTGTGCCTCTCTTTGGGATCGGTATGACACAGCAGCAACCGGAGACTGCTCTGTAGTGGACAAACATAGTCGACGACCGAAATTGGCCCAGCATCAATCCACCATGTCTCTGTGAACACAGTTCTTGTTAAGGAGCTTCACCTAATTCTGACTCATAGTATGATCAATACTGCCCAGACGAGGTTTCCCTCAGAATCACATTACAAGAACAATGCGAACAATTGCGTTGCTTTGCTTCTATTGCATTGCTTTATGAAATTGCAGAGCATTTGCAGAGCAAGACAATCACTTGACCTGTTTCCATGCTTTCCCACGCTCATGGGGGATACTTATAGTATGTATCCTCACCCTCACGCGATCTATCAAAAAAAACATCAGTAACTCACTGTACCTTTATATCCCGCAACCTGAGAATATACAGGACAAGCAATTTGTATGGAACGCTCAGAAGTCTAGGCAGGATCTTCACAGCAATTGGCAAAGTAGCACACCAAAGCCAGCCTTTGCGAGCAGGCTAGCCTGCTCGCAAAGGCTGGCTTTGGTGTGGACAAATTGTAGACTAATTATGTCCCGTACGGCGTTTCCACCATTAGTGCTGTATATATATACACAGGTATTGATTCGGACTCTGCTTTCACGGGAAACATTAAAGAACACTCAAGAGCACGGCAATCAATACTGTCGTAAAGACGCACATATAATGCTAATACTTCCCGCTCACAGCCCAGGATTGCGCAATCTCGCAGAAGCCCTGCGGTGCAATTCTCAATATAGCAATGTGGATTAACTAGTCAGCGTTTCCATGGGAACGCAGCAATCATGACGTGCTATCGTGAGTAGATAGGTGTTGCTCATCAAGATAGCTCTCGTGACCTATTTCGCATTATAAGCATCCCCAGAAATGATGTTTAATTCAGTATTGTGCACCTATCGTGGGAAAAAGCAATGTAGTGTCTGCTTGCTGTAGAGTGACTGACACTAACGTGCGAGTATTATAAATACCATTTTATTGGTTGAGTTGTAAAATTCTGTTGCTGATAGTGGAGGACAAAAAGTGTGTAGAGCCTATACACAGCGCACGAAGAACTATGAAGATATGAACACTGATGAATTTATTTCGTGGGACGCATGTGCAATTTTAACAAGCGTATTTTGTAAATAAGACTATATATCTTTTTCAGATTGTGTTCATAAGTCTTTGTGCAACACAATTATATTATTGGCCTACACTGAATATTTTCGTACCCATCACTTTTCCTTACTCACTGCCGCAATTGGCCAACTGATTGTGCCCCCCATTTTTGTACATAGACCATATGCTCTTATTGTGCTAAGTTAGTGCTGCTTTTGTTACAATTATTGTTATTTATTTGCCCGTCGCACAATTTATATCACCTAAATTAATTATAATGTTCTGATTTATTTGCACGGTAGACTCAAACGAAAAACAATGTTACGCCAACATTGGCTCACATATTGTACCAACGTTGTTGCTTGCCTACCACACACTGTTACTGTTTTGTAAATAGCTGTTAATTATTATTGTTTCAATTCTGTTGTTCACAATGACAAATTATAATTTTCGCATTTTATTGTTGAATAGCTGCATCCCTTCAGATCGTGTGCGATCTAGTCATTATCACACCCTAGCAAACACAAGACGTTTATAAATGTTCTTTTAATGTTGGCCCAGTTTCTTCGACGCTCGCCCAACATTAAACCAACATTTGGGCAATGTCTCATGTTTATGCGGGCACGTTATCTTTACGTCCCCCCCTGTCTGAGATATGACGGTCATTTACATGTTGTCAGCGGTTTCTGATCAAAATGGTGATTAAAAATACCTATAAAACAAACACAGTGTCTTTTTTGTCTGCATTATATTATTGTTAAACAATGACCTAATTATTGTCTCAAGTTTAAAAAAATATGTGGCGATGACATGCGAGTTAATTAATTACAAAATAATCCATCGAAATAAGAAATTTATTGAAAGATGGTATAATCCATTGAAAAAAGGAAAATATTGATTCAAAAATGAATCCGTTGAAATAAAAGCGTTCTGAGATTTTATTAATTTTTGAGCTATTATATTTTTTTTTTTTGTAATATCGGGTCATTTTTCTCCACCTTGAGGCGGGAATTGCGGCAGCAATTCACATCTCAAGGTGAAGAAAATGAGAAGAAAACGCCGGTGGCTGGCTAGAGGGGTTACAGAAATACAACTTTCCACTTTTGGTGAAGAGAGGTTACATTTGAAATCGTGGTTACTGTTTGTAAGACACTTAATAAGCATCCCCCGTCATGATTTTGCACTGCACGTCCGCCGCCGCCATGTCTGTTTGTCCTTCTTCCCTTGTACCGATCAAATTATTCTACTGGACATAAACATGATAAATTTCGTAAGAGCAGTTGACTCATTTTTCATTTAAATCTGCTGTAATTTTGCGCACGTGCTAACCCTACAGACTCACCAGACGAGTTCGAAAATTATATGGATCAGATTCAAAATGGCCGACGCTCGGATATAAACGATTTTCACTTGTAAGCGCGATTGAGTCGCGGATTTCTATTTTACTGTTATGAAACTTGGTGCTCGGCACAACCTATAGGGCCTGCAAGTCAACAGATTTAAATTCGAAAACGACACCGATCAGATCATATTGGCCGCCGCTCGGGCACAAACGGCAGAGCTCCAGATAATTTTTTGGTTTGAAAGGTATTTTACACATTGAAATGGGTAATGAGGAGTGAAATACGATGAAAAAATAAATGAGAAGTATTTTTCATACAACAACATGAAAGTTTTAAATATTGATCATTTTTTTCTTACACTCAGGTCGCATAGTTCTGTTCACGTGCAAAATAAAACATTCGTTTCATTTTTTTCTCTGTTTCCTTTTACTTTGGTGGGTATTTCAATAGTTTTTATGGGTAATATTACTCCTAAGATTTTTCTATCAACGAGTATTTGCGTATTTTACGCATATACGCATGTTATCTGGAGCACTGAAACGGTATTTCAATGTACGCGCGATTCATTCGCGGATTTGTATTCCGATGTTATGCAGCTTGGCGCGCGTGTTCAAAAATACAATCTCGTCAGATAAGTTCGAAAATGATACGGATCATATTCAAAATGGCCGCCGCTTAAATTTTTTAGATGGTATAAACGCAACCCACCCACCCCCTAAAAAACAATAAGATTACAGTGATTTGGATCGACTAGAAATATGATATTTCCTGATCAGTCGCGAAGCCAACTTCGAAATATGGCTGAACTGTGAATGGGCGCGCGCAATTATTTATTTAATCTAAGTGGGGCCTCGACACTCTCACTATCGAACATGTCTTGGATTTTTGTTTTTTGCATCTTCGAGAGCTATTATCTGTACACAATATTTCTAGGAACACAAGGCATTATAGGCTGATGTACAAAGACCATAACATTATATCTGTGATTTATTTAAGTTATTGCTGTCATAATGTTTTAAATGATAAATATACTATTTTTTCCGCAATAAAAATTGTTTGTGCCTCATATTATAAAATAAAAACGATTATTAATCATTATAAAAGGTAGCATAAAACTGTTACGTATATAATTATCAAGCTTGTCTTTTCAATAACAACTGATAATCAACTCTTACAGCGTACAGCGCGGGGATCGACTTTAGACGTCAGAATCTGGCGCCTGTAGACGTCAGATTCTGACGTCTAAATTCAATTCTCGCACTGTAAGAGTAAATATATTTATAATGGTCGTAGGTCCATAACATAGGTATTCAAATGAAGCAGAAAGAGCTGACTGAGATATTTATGATTATTTTAAATTTAAGAATCAAGTAAACTTGTTATTAGTGTGTTGATGAAACAGGGAATATTAATGTACAAGGATGCTGTTGTTTTTGATCAATTTATGATTACCATAATTCGTCCCTTCGCAGATAAAGGGTCATGTCTGCCGCTCATTACAGTGGCAGATAGGACCCTTTATGTCCGAGGCGACAATATTATTATTTTGGTAATTATGCTCGCATGTTCCTTATCCTTTTGCTGCGCAAGTTTTCGTTTTATTTTTCGTTTCGCCGTTGTGCGTCAAATATACATGTAGATTTAGAGACAAAACAAGCTAAACGAGACTTCTAATAATGAATGAGGGTAACTATTATGTAGTCCAGGTTGAACGTTTTGTCAAAAGTCCTTACTAATTTCGTTGTTGTCTCTGTTTATTTTTTTATCGGGTAATTACTTTTACCAAACTTTTAACGTTAGCTGACTGTTTTGTCATTTTTTTCGTCGTTGACTTGAAGTTGGGGCAGCGTAAGAGACGTTGACACAACCTTAGAACAACGCTGGTTTATATTGGCGTTTTTTTGTTTCGTTAAAATCCTTTTTCTCAGTGTGTCGACCCTGCTTGTAGGCCTGCAACAAATGGCGAGCAGGGTGGCATATGCGGAACAAGGTTGAGTGCGCACAAAGGATACGGACATGCTGCATTTAGATTAAGAAAATATAAAGAAAAAGTTTTCGTTCGGAAAGTGTAATATTGTATTAAGTTTATTTTATGATTTATTAAGGTAGGCTATTAACGTTAGTTAATAAATGACTTACTTTCATTCAATATAAGTGGCCTACATACAAACTAACAACCTGATAATATGTCGCCTGATTTTGGTACAGGTTTGAATTGAATTTGTATGATTTACAAAAAAGTGTTTAGTAAAATTAAATCAGCTCATACGCATGAGCAACACTAAAATTTTTCTCACGAGACATTTATCCAATGCTGTGTTAATGTTGGACCAACGTCTGCGACGCTGGCCCAACATTAACACAACATTTAATAAATATCTGGTGTTTGATGGGTTAACACTTCAAAAATTATTGTAATATATATTTCTTGATTTACTGCCTACTGGGTAAATGTCGTCCGTTACGTTTGTGGGAATATGTGGAGAAAAACGTCAGGTTCCCATTGTGATCCAGTCAGTCATTGACCTATCAATGACTTACATGTCCATTAATCCTTAGAGCACTAAGCTAATTTTAATTCTATAATATTAGCGCTTAAAGGGTTAAAACACAAATTATAAGCTTTTCAAAGATTTAATGAATTATATCTTCAATAGCATAACATGATCGCCATAATGTTTGAAATAAGCCTACAATTTAATAAATTCAGACCATGTGTGATATTATATAATCTAAGGATGAAAGGGTCGTGACAGACCATTATAATATGTCCACAGTGCACAACCCAGCAAACACGAGACATTAAACCAATGTCGATTTAATGTTGGGCCGACGTCGGAGACGTTGGGCCAACATTAAATCGGCATGGGTTTAACGTGTCGTTTTTGCGGTGGCAGATTAATGTCGCTCCGGCATCGCAGATGCTGGGCCGCCATTAAATCAACACTAGATCAACGTGCGTAACACGATACTTTGAGCCTATGTTGGATTAATGCTGGCCCAACATTTGCGATGTTGGCACAGCATTAAACCGCATCTAGGGTGTACATCTCATGTACCACCACATGGCAATGTAATGTGACAAGTAGGATTTTATGGATGTTATTTTGTTGAAAATAAAGTCATTTATCATGCTTAACATCATGATCGTGATTGTTGTTTTCTTTTCTGTGTTTTTAATAAAACATCTACCATGTCTACTCTATGCTACTAATCAAATATTTTGTAGTTTTGAATATGAAAATAATAGATATTTTTATTTTATAAACTAAAACATGCTAGATGATTGTTATTTTAAAAATATAAAATGTTTTAATCGTTTTTATATTGAGCATCATCTAGTCACAAAACAAATCTCACTAGACCATGCTCAGTATTAACCCTTTCAGTGCGGGGATCGACTGTAAACGTCAGAATCTGACGTCTAAAGTCGATCCCCGCACTGAAAGAATAAACTATTTATAATGGCCGTAGGTATTCAAATAAAGCGGGAAGAGCCAACTAAGACATTTATAATGAAAATAATCCTTTAGCCTCAATGATTTATACACAAATATTTCAGCGTTGTAAGGGTTACATTTTTTTTTTATCGCATGAGATAATGTGGCGCGCTATAATCTGGTAAATGCCTGTACTAGTACTACTAGTCCGGTAGCCATGGCAGTATATCTGGACTTGGAGTATATAGTTTTTTTCTTTACAGAATACTGCTGCCCAGACCCCCTGTTTGAAGATTCCGGAGGGTGTGGAGGTGTCACCCTTGGACAATTTTAGTTATTCACGTTTTTCAAAATGGACGTCAAGAGCCACTGTGGAAATACAACTTTTTCACGTTTTAGCCTAGAAATATGTATAATACCACTTTTCCAACTAAATTGACCATGAAAAACTCATTTCCGACATTATTTTTTAATTCAGAAGTCGCTGTCGTGCATAAATCCAAGATGGCCGCCACTACTGAACCACTAAAGTACATTTCGGAACAGAAACAAACAAATTAGTAATATATAAATGAACAACACAGGTAGGGCTATATAAAATATAGTTACCACTATTCTATAATGGCTGTTCTGAACTCAGTTGTCATGAACATCTTAAATTGTAGGCTTATACGTGCATTAAAATCACCAAAATTCATAACTTTACTTGATAAACAAAAAGATGTGCCGACGATTAGGCCTCAGCTGCAGAGCTTAATTTGCATGAACCGACAGGCGGAATTGGGGATGGCCATACAGACAGACAGATTGACCGGTTGAAAACTTGACTACTTAATGTATCCAGCCTTAGGCTGATGGAGAGTAGTGTAGTGCTTAGTAGTAGTAGTGCTTAGAATGATGCTTAACGTCACTTTCGGCAATAATTTTAAGTGATATTTAAGTGTCATTTAAGTGACACTGTAATACACAAAAACAGTGCAGTCCATTGAGGAGATGAATTATGCACATAGTTATGAGGATGTGAGGGTGGGGTGATAGGGCATGGTGGGTTATTCAGAGTGGTTTCCTTCACTCGCCTGATAAGGGGTTATGGGCATGTCTAGGGGATTAAACCTCAGATATGCTCAGACGGTGGGAGACTTGGGTTTAGCTTTGCAAAACACAGTTCCGCTATCCTCGGGTCTGATAGTCCCCAGTAGTAATACCTGAGGGTAACTCCATTCATTCCATGTGATATACCTAATGTCAAACACTCTATTGCTGATAGCTTAAAGCCTTACCACGGCAAACACCAGTGCCTGCGCTGATGCGGGAGCAGCATTGTCACCGTTGTTGAGTGGAGGAACCAAGGTACATGTACACCGCTGTCAATCCACTCGAAGATTATAGCCAGATACGTGGAGGCTATACAGCTTCCCTTGGATAATCGCTGTAGACTAGTGCATGCAACATACAGAACAGATCCCCAATGACCCTCCCCTGGTGGGGGTCAAAATTACTACCACTGGCGATCATCCCAGTATTCTGAAAAATGACAACTTGCAGCAATATATAGGATCAAACTGGACCAAATATAATACTAACATATTTAAGCCTAATATTAAACGTTGATGTGGAAACACTACAATATATCATATTGTGTTTATATGTTTATTCAATAAATATTTTTAGTTATCATTGTCCTTGTCATTATCATGACCATTATGTATATGTGAAGTTGTTTCCACAATGTGTATCGCAATTGTAGACACAGAAAATTGTGAATGAATGATTATCACTTTTGCAGAAACATATTTTACTTCTGCGAGGTAGGTCGGTGCTACATGAACATGTTATAACCTATTGCACTGCACGGGGAATTTAATCTACATTTGGTAGGACAATAATATTGATAACAATTTCTTATTTACAAAATTATTTTGAAAGGCAAAGTCAGTTGGGTCAAAATTAGGAGGGAATTTCAGAGCACATTTCAAAGCTGTACCTGTAGATGTACTGTTTTAACGTTTTTTTGTGAAAGATCCGTTGTTGGAGGCAATGAACACAGTTATGGGGCAGTGGTCAGTGACGGTGCTTGCCTGTCAGCCCACTGCGTCTGCCTACCTTCACTCACGGTGAAGTATTGTGGCTGACCATACACATGCTGTCATAAATGGAGTTGTTTGTTCAATAATATCTGTGATTTAACGAGTTTTGCCATCTATGCAAAAAATGGAAAAAACAGCTTGAACACTGTAAGTATATTCAGTGCAGTTGCCATAGCAACAGGCAGCTGTACAAGTATCATAGACTGATATGGCATGCCGACCAAAATTATTATGAGGTAAGATAATAAAAAATAGTAGATAGTAGATACATATTGACGGAAATGAGTTTAGTAGAAAGAAATGAATTACAACTTTTGTAGTGAAGTAATTGACAGTTCCTTTAGTAGGCCAAGCTATTGTCCACATCACTACTGAACCATCGACCACCAAGCTAGTGCATTCACAGGTCTACGACATGTCTAATCAAAGAATATTGTTAAGGAGAATCAAACATAGCAGTTGCTAATAGAGCCAGTTCGTGTACCAATATATCATTAATTTGTATACTTCTAGGACTTGATTGAATGATCTCAAGAACCCGCCCATAAATTACTGAAGGGTCATACACCGTTTCAGTACCGAGTTTCAATGGTTTTCCAACTCAAGCAAATGTTATAATCTGCTTGGTGGTTGGATCGAGAAAACCTTCAGGCCAATTAGCTCTATCCAAGTTTAAATCATGTAATGATATTATATTACTGGTGATGTGGGATGTGATGGATCGAAACATAATTGCAGTTTTTTTTGTAAAGCAAAACGCCCTTTATGAGTTATTCTTTATGCTTATTCGAATCTGAATTGTTATATTGTCATACATATTCTTGAGACCATGTTCCGGTTTTGCGCAAAAATGTAGGCTTAGCGAATATGTGTATACATACCTGGCTTTAACCACTCCCCCAGGACCAAGCCTGTACCTCATATAATTTGACTTGATGAACATGTCACTCGAGACACCATTAGAACTTCATGGATTATGGTGCATTGTGTGTTCACCTTTCATGAACTGTTTCCAGATATTTAATGGCATAGCCTGCATATTTCTCTGATAGTGTAAACCTTAACGTGCATTGTCCAGATGCCCTGGTGCAAACATGTATGGTAACATCTGCTCAACTGCAGCTATATCTAAAGGTCAATCTTGTTTCCGTTCAGCACGTACATATATCATCATGATCAGAACTGGTTTTATTAGGAGATCTACCCAATTTTTTGAAGTTCTGCTCTTGTTGGTAATATCTGCCAACAGCTGCATCAGATCAGACATGAAAAATTGTCAATGTCTTGATATCTGGGAACCGATGAACTTAAATCCTGACCAATATTTTGGCGAAAACAATTGTAATTGGACTGTTGTAGGCTATATAGGCCTAGATTAGAGTCTAGTGCTATGCCTTGAAAATGATAGCCTTTGTAGTGTCAGTAAGTAGGCTCAGAAAGTTGTATACAGGTACCTGTACCTAAACATATGCTTCTCATGATACAAAATGTGAATTGCTAATATATAATAGCGGTGGCGGCCATCTTGGATTTATGCCCGAGCTAGGCTTCTGAATAAAAATAAAAATAGCGGAAATGTTTTTTGTGTAAATTAGAAGGAAAAGTGGTATTATACATATTTCTAGGGCACAAAGTGAAAAAGTTACATTTCCACTGTGGCTATTGGCGGCCATTTTGAAAAACGTAATTAACTAAAATTGCCCAAGGGTGACACCTCCACACCCTCTGGATTCTTTAAGTAGGGGGTCTGTACAACAATATTCTGCAGAGAAAAAAACTATATACTCCAAGTCCAGGTTAGAGCAAAATAAGGGACTTGGTTGCCGGACTATATGAAAAATGAAATGAATCGGGCTTTAGGCCACCTTTGCTGATCGCGCGCGATGAATAATATCAGGCTATGAAAAATGAAATGAATCGGGCTTTAGGCCACCTTTGTGCACATATAGGCTAAACCGGGCCAGGAGAACCTCCTGAGGATGGTGAGATGATTGAGATGACACTGTCCTCCAGACACAGGATTCGAAATTCGAGCCCCGGACTTTTACGACCCCGAACTCTGGCGTGAAAGGCAGCGGTGCTAACCACTACCCTAGGGCCCCCGCCCATCAGACTATGAGGTAACATTATCACATGTGGTTGTATTTGGTAAGTTATCTCCAACTTCGAGAAGGAAATATTTCGATGTGGCCACATTGTATTTTCCATTTGGACAGATATTTTAACCAGCCATCGGTACTTATATCAATACCATGTGTTGGCCTATACCCCCTCTACCTGGAATAATACAATCCTAACCCAGCAGACACAGACAGTGTAACATTATACAATGTTCGACCAACGTCATGGACGTTTGGCCGACGTTGTATAAATGTTTTACAAATGTTTTGTGGTAGCTGGGAAGTGGTCACGAGAATAGGGCCCCTGGTCCCCAGCTTCGATTTCTGAAGCAAAACAATCTAACGTCGATTGGTTCGGATTGTATACATCAGACAACAATTGGATTTTGACCGTTAAAAATATGTTTTTGAATTTCGGTCAGTTCTTGTTATCTGAGATACACCAGTAACTAATCAACACAAATCAATGCGAGGATTGGCCTCTATCACAGCCCAGTAAGGTATTTTTCTCCAGAATAATGATTCACCACGCAGCCTATCTCTTCACTTCAGGGACACCTAGTGAATATGGGCCTAGTAATATAACAGTTTGTTCGGGCTGCTCGCCAGGTGGTTGTAGAAATAATCTAGAGTTGCTACCATTCGAATACTTCAAAGATAAAAATGAAATGAAATGAATGGGGTTTCAGGCCACCTGTGTGCACATGTGGGCTAAACTGGGCCAAGAGAACCTCCTGAGGATGGTGAAATGAATGAGATTACACTGCCCTCCAGACACAAAATTCACAGATACAGCAGAAGATAGAAAATTAGTTTAGCTCTCCATAATATTGAATATTCTCCACGATGGATAATATTATTGATATATACGTATATTGTGGCGCGGGAATAGCCCATTGGAAGCTTGATTAACTTTGAACCCAGGGTTACGGGTTCGAGTCCCACTGCAGCCGTTATCATTCCTTGGTGCACACACATACAACTGTTTAAATTCATGGGATGACTACAACCAAAACTCAACCGATTAACGCCGCATTAAAAAAACGTATGAAAATAGAGAAATAAAATATGCATTCACATACATTAAATTACGGGCGGGAGTTTGGTATAGGCTATGGTGGCTACACCAAATGCCTGTCACATGCCGATAGAAGCTGGTGGATTTCAAAGAAACAAACAATTTCTGTCCTGTCCATTCGTAAAGATTTAGCATTGTGGGAAGCCTCTGTGACCGAGAAGTATCCTCAGACCGTCAGCGCTCGAATGTCGAATCCTATGTCTGGAGGACAGTGTTAACCCTTACAGCGCGGGGATCCATGGTTTACATAAAAAAGCAGCGCTTTAACCCTTACAGCGCGGGGATCGACTTAAGTCGTCAGAATCTGACGTCTGTAGACTAAAGTCGATCCCCACGCTGTAAGAGTAGATATATTTCTAATGGCCGTAGACCCATACCATAGGTATTCAAATGAATCGGAAAGAGCTAACTAAGCCATTTATGATGATTTCAAGGTGAAAAAAACCCTTTGGTTGCGATGTTTTTTACAAATTAATTCAGCGTTTTAAGGGTTAAATCTGGTTGATCTCACCGGTACTACTGACCCAGTACATGCATGGGTTTGAATACCGGTCGAGTCAGATATTGGTCACCGAGTATAATTGAGCATAAAACGGTGATCCAAACTGTTTAAAGGCCTGGAGTGTACAGAGCTGTCTATTGTACTATGTGCACTGTAAATAATTTTTGAAGTGATTCGATAAGAGTAGGGCATAGTCCCGACGTGGGCTTCTGTCGCGATATTGCCATGATCATTGTGCAGAAAGCGACGTAATATACACTGATATATAAAAGCAATATAGGCCTAGGCCTACACTCACTTACTTAGCCTATTCCCTTATTCCTAGCAGTAGACCTATCCCCCCCTTCCAAAAATGTTAATTCAATCTATGCTACCCGTTTGTTTGCCGTTGCGGCCAAAGTGTAGTTATCGACACCCATCCAACGAAAAGACGTGTTTCACGTCACGCGGTGGTAAATTGTCAATCAGCACCCGTCATTCAATTTTGGTGTCGAGTACTACACTTGAGCCGCAATATCATTGCTAACATATTCAGATAATCTGTTTGACAAAAATTATACGCAATTTCCATTGGACCAAAAAGAACAAAATCCAAGCTAAAATATAAAAATTTATAAGTTGTGAAACAAGTTTTCTAATATCAAATGAAATACAAAAACCTCATACTTTGAATGTTATGAGGCAGTTAAAGGCAAGTATGGATATATGGAGAGACTTTCAGCTTGAATCGTGGCATCTATTGAGTGTCTCACAATCATGGCGATGAGGTGATAGTAGCAAATATTATGGATGATTACATAATGGGTCTATACGTCAGCTAGCCGACATATAAGGCCAATAACAATAGTATTCGTCAGCTTGGCTGCTACATAAGAATATTTATACAGTTATACGGCGGCTGGCTGGTGTACATGAAAATATATCTCCTAATTCAGCAGCCGGGCCGTTATATAAGAATAAGCTATATGTAATATGGCAGCTGGCTGTTATATAGTGTATTTTGGCACACTGTGTGACAGCCTGTTAAATGGAACGTCGATTATGTTTGGTCAAGAGCTATAAGGTCTCACACAACTAATGACGGCTGCCAAAGTATTATTTGCCGTGGTTTGAATCTGATATGGGGTGAATTCCATAATAAGAATTGAGAAAAAAATATTTCCTGTTTTTCTTACAATTTTTTCGGATCTTCGCATTTATTTTATTGTAATACAATTTGCATTGATATTTCATTGTTTTCCATGACACCATCCTCATCCTCAACAATTGAGTAACGAATGGAAATTGTTGAAAACGGTGGTGACGGATGGATGAAATGCACGAGAACAACTGCTTACCGTTTATCCTCGCTTGAGTAGCGTTGGAGTAACGTGATTAACGACTGAAAACGCAAATTGTATAGTAAGTGATTTACCTTCGATTCTATCGCCAGCAATCACCATCGATTGCTAGACTGAAGAACGACTAGGGAATTACTGCCAGAGTGTGCTCAAAGTACAGCAATGCACAATCATAATCACGGTATTGTAACAATAAACACGCAGCAGTATTTTTTCAATCAGTGAGGTTCTTTTTCTTCGAAGATACATTTTATTCTAAGATTACACAAATTATCAAAGTATATTTTTTAAATAATAATTTTGTTTGGATTGTGATGTTATATTGATTTGTCTCGGGCGATTCTTAAAACAAACAAAAGTGTCACCGGAGAGTGGTAGGACTTGGAACCACTGACACTGCAAACCAGAGAGTAACGCATTAGTGGAAAAGACATTTTTTTGCACTGTAGGGAAAACAGATAAAGGAACACTCAACTTTGAAGTTTGGGACAATAAATAATGCAGTGGTCAAAATAAAAACATACGTTTGATTAAGTGATGTGTAAAAAAAAATTCTATGTAAATACAACATTGTACCACCGAACCATTTGCCAACCCTTCTTAAGATTACATATGGCCAACAAACTAACATTACCTGTGATCTAGCGGTCGGGCTGTGGCTTAAGGTAAGATATGTCCTCACCTGGCAGCCGGGCTGCCGTGTAAGGTATGAAATGACCTTATCTAACAGCCGGGCTGATGTGTAAGGTGGGAAATGTTTTAATCTGGCAGCCGAGCTGACACGTAAGGTAGGAGATGTCCTTATCTGACAGCCGGGCTGCCGTGTCGTGTAAGGTAAGAAATATCTTTATCTGGCAGCCGGGCTGACATGTAAGGTATGAAATGACCTTATCTAACAGCCGGGCTGATGTGTAAGGTGGGAAATGTTTAATCTGGCAGCCGAGCTGACACGTAAGGTAGGAGATGTCTTTATCTGACAGCCGGGCTGCCGTGTCGTGTAAGGTAAGAAATATCTTTATCTGGCAATCGGGCTGACATGTAGCCTAAGGTGGGAGATGTCCTTATCTGACAGCCGGGTTGCCGTGTCGTGTAAGGTAAGAAATATCTTTATCTGGCAGCCGGGCTGACATATATGGTATGATATGTCCTTATCTGACTGCCGGGCTGACGTGGCGTGTAAGGTAAGAAATATCTTTATCTGGCAGCCAGGCTGACATGTAAGGTAAGAAATATCTTTATCTGGCAGGCGGGCTGACATGTAAGGTGAGAGATGTCCTTATCTGGCAGCCGGGCTGACATGTAAGGTGAGAGATGTCCTGATCTGGCAGCCGGGCTGACATGTAAGGTGAGAGATGCCCTTATCTGGCAGCCGGGCTGACATGTAAGGTGAGAGATGTCCTTATCTGACAGCCGGGTTGCCGTGTCGTGTAAGGTAAGAAATATCTTTATCTGGCAGCCAGGCTGACATGTAAGGTAAGAAATATCTTTATCTGGCAGGCGGGCTGACATGTAAGGTGAGAGATGTCCTTATCTGGCAGCCGGGCTGACATGTAAGGTTAGAGATGTCCTGATCTGGCAGCCGGGCTGCCATGTTGTCAGGAAAGGTAAGAAATATTTTTATCTGACAACTGGGCTGACACGTAAGGTGGGAGATGTCCTTGTCTGACAGCCGGGCTGCCGTATACGCTTAAATGTCCTTATCTGTCCACTGGGTTGCCTTGTCGTGAAACGTAGGAGATATCCTTATCTGGCAGCCAGGCTGCCATGTAAGGTGGGAGATGCCAATATTCATTATGCCGCGTGTCAGGTAAGGTAAGAAATATCTTTATTTTGAAGCCGGGCTGCCGTGTAAGATAGGAGATGTTCCTATGTGGCAGCCGGGCTGAAATGTAGGGTAGGAAATATCCTTATCTGGCAGATGGGCTATTAAGTCGAGGTGGCACATAGATAACTCGACGATAAAGTAATTTTCAAATGGTTAGTATAAGCTTTCAAAATATCACATTATAGCAGTCTTCAGTCAATTGAGGGGAATTATCGTATCTATAGAGCCTTATAGGATGCCAAGGTTTAACATTAGGTGAAAATTTACGTAGGCCCTATAATGGCGAGAAAATTGGAAAAGTAAAAAAATGATAAAGACACATATAACTGTATAAATATATTTGAACGTTTTATTTGTGTTAAAACCTTAATATGACTAGAATATCAAAATATAATATTGACACAACCACTACTCTTAAAATATGTACCTGTCCCGCAAATGATACAGACACTCACAAGTTACATTTGAACTTTTTGTTTGCTTTAAAACTTTTTAAATACAATATTGACACAACCACTAGCATTGTAAGTAGTAATGGTATTATCAAATAAAAAGAAAAAAAATCTATCCATATAAAAAAAACTATATTTATACATGTCAGTTCAGTTCTTGTACATAGTTTTCCCCTTTTAAACGACGATTTAGGGTACATGGTGGGAATTTCCTGGGAATAGAACTTTGGGGGACCCCACTTTCAAAAATATATATATATGGACTAATTTCAAGCATTGCTGAGTTATGATGAAATTTTAAATAGTCGCAATGTCGTATGTTCCTCAGTTTGGATTACAAAAAATATATATCACAATTGTTCAATACTTATATGCTCTCTGTTATATAAGCTCCCGTCTATCCTTATACATAATCTTGCTGCATTCTAAATTCACAAAGGAGACAGTAAAAGTGATCTGCTACATCACTCTTTTTTATTCCAATACTTTCGAAGTACCACCATGAATAGCAGTTGTCACACTGCACCTTGTATCTTATATTTTTTGTGTTTTGGCAGTCATCTAGTGCACATGTGTTTTGGTGTTTTGATTCGATATATGTCTAGCTTTCGTATGGCTTCGGTAGTATGCTGCTTGCATTTGTCCCATCCAGCTGTCACATGCTTGGCCAATGCTTCAGCATTCTGAAATACAAATGTTACACATGTTGTATCAATATTATACAATAAATTATTACAATTGCATGTATAAAACAATAGTTTGAAATCCGGGAAATTAACGTAGTATGTGAGCTTCAAGCAGTTGTAAGGTGTAATCACTGCCTCTGTGTTTTGTGTTCACTCGATCAGCACTACGCCATACGAAGCCTGATTTTTGGAAAGGCGTAGGCCCAATGTTCATGAAATTCGTATGATCTGCTAATAATAGTCCAAGGGAGACTGACTGGCCTCACAAAAAGTAATGGTTTATTCGGTTTTCATCAATTCCAAACAATATAGCCTGGGGTTGTCATCTTACAAGCGTACTTAATGCATACATTATTGAAACAGGTCTCTCATTGTACATTATTCAACTAGACCACCACTCCATTATAATATATTTACTCATAAATATCCATTTTTACAATACCGTATACACTATTTAGACATCTGATTTAGTCACATGCCCAGTTTCACACCCTATTTGCTTTTTTTTAATATAAACTATAGCAGTGAGAGGAATATCGGTTATTAGCGTGAACTACATTAATCATGTTAACAGAGAGTGTGTTTAAAGTCAATATAAACATAATTACCATCAAAATATAAATTATTATATGCCACAACTGGAGCCATCCCTCTGTGTCCTACAAGGCCTTTGACATGTAGTCCAAACAATTCCAAGTTGAGGCTCAATATTTTGCTCACCTCTATACAGCATGTTCTTTCTTCAACAAACAAGATAATACAATGATTAAAATGCATCATGATAAACACAAACTTCAAAATAGAAGTTAGCAAAAGCTTGCATTATCATCCATAACCGGCTTTGATCTGCGAATACTCTGCAGACAGGCTTGTCTAGTATAGCTAACATGTGATATCTGTTTTAAACAAAACTCTCACACTTTAATTTATGATTTTTATTTGAAGCATGCATAAAACAATATAAAATGTAATATCGTGAGCTATTTGAGGAAAAGGCTTGCTTCATTCTAATCAAGCCTTATATAAATGCAAAACCGATAATTTGTTATGTTTACGTCACGAATGCCAGCTTTAGATTATGATTCAGTCAGAATCCCGTGACTTACGACTGATCAGTCACTGTCTACAGATAGCCTTCAATACATTTGGAACTATAAATCCCGATAATAAGCGATTTTAAGGCAAGAATGCGATTTATTTAGAAGCCAGAAGAAATTTTACAGATCTAAAAAAAATCACACTTATGGTCGAAAATAGTTCTTGAAATTTCAGTTTGCTAAATCCCTTTTTATTATATTAGAGAGCTGTTACAAAATAAAATCCGATTGATATTATTTTCACCATGGTTCAATAGAAAATTGTTTTTGTCTTCACTTTATACTTGTGTCTTAAATTCGGTTCATTATTATGTTAAAGTCTCCATCCATGACTCACTTCTGGATATCGCATGTAAATATCTCTTGAAAACTTTTGATTGGGCTCCAGATGCACGCTGTTCACAATCATCTTATCTCGTTTTCGATCAACAGATGCTGTAATTTGGATCTTACACCCTAGCTTCTATGATCTGTAAAACATACCACTCATGTTTCAAAAACACATGACAAGGGGTCTTTTCGTATCATCTGATTACCTAAAAGTAATGCATAGACATATTTTAGGTTCTCGGCCAATTGCCCCCGGGACAAATGCTGATTCTTAAATAATTAATTTAATTAATAATATCACGTTTATACTTAGAATACAACGACTAATAAATTAGCGAGAACTAAGATAGATGTGAATTATTAAAGGTAGGTGTAATGAAGCCATGCCCTACATTAGCGAGAATTAGGGCAGATGTGATGAAGCCATGTCAATTAGCATGATTAGCACGAATCAGGATAGGTGTTAAGAATGTATATGTTACAGAGCGAGAAGGTGTGAATTATACTATGTATGTACCTACAAAGGTCTATGTGCAATTTGTTCATTTGTATTTGCAAAAAACTTCTTTAAAAAATTGGGGGACATTTGACGGGGGGGGGGCTATTGCTACGGGGGACAATTGGCCAGGGGGCTGATGTCCGGGGGTCTTGTGTCCGCGGGGGGGGGGTGCATTTGTACTAGGATAAGGATACAAGGATACACAATTTTTATTAGCCCTGGCCTATTGAAGGCATGGGGCACAAACAAAATTGCAATGTAACAACATTTAATGAAAACAAGACAAACAAATCAATCAGATATGGTGTTTAAGTATACATATTAAAAGTGCTGCAAGGGATACTGTTTAAATATACAAAGTAAATAATCAAATATACATAAAACTAAATATATTATAAATATACTATGAAATTAAAGTAATTATATTATAAATATACTATGTATAACAATTTTAATTCCATACCTATATAACACACTACAACTTAAATGCCTGTGACAGCATTGTGTCGCTCCACCTCAGTACTGCGCACGCTGGCTGCAGACCGAGGTCTGGACACAATGCTGTCACAAGTAGCGTTGCAAGGTATACTATTCAAATATACAAATAAATCAACTATATATAATAAATATTATAAATACTAAACGAATGTAACAGCATTCAAATAGGTTAATTAAGTCAATCATATTTTATGAATTCATGTGAAACAGATTAATCATCAATAGTTATTGTTTTTAAATATGCCATATACGTCAAGAAATCCATATTTAAACTACACATTACAACCTAAATGCTTGTGACAGCATTGTGTCTTTTCACCTCAGTACTGCGCACGCTGGCTGCAGACCGAGATCTGGTCACAATGCTGTCACAAAAAGTGTTGCAAGGTATACTATTCAAATGTACAAATAATTCAAATATATATAATAAATAGTTTAAGTGCTAAGTGAATGTAACAGCGTTCAGACAGGTTAGTCAAGTCAGTCATATTTAATGAATTAAAATGAAACAGATTATTCATCAGTAGATATTGTTTTTAAATATGCCATATACGTAAAGAAATCTATATTTAAACTACACATTACAACTTAAATGCTTGTGACAGCATTGTGTCGCTTCACCTCAGTACTGCGCACGCTGGCTGCAGACCGAGGTCTGGACACAATGCTGTCACATAGGAGCTCTGCGAGGTATACTATTTAAATATACAAATAAATCAAAAATACATATTAAATCTTTTAAATGCCAAACGAATATAGCGAGCTAATTTTATATTAATGGGAATTGCATTACTGGACATAATACTTTCAAATTTATGAATGTTAGGTCTATTTTGGCAATATATAGGTAAGTACGTTCTTCTGAGGTCTGATAGGGTTGGACATTGCAAAAGAAAGTGAAATTCATCACTCAGTTCCTCCATGTCACATTTATCACAATTTCGGGTAAATCTTGGGCGGCCACTATACCTTCCAACTTCAATTGGCAGTTTATGGTTAATAGTTCTAAATTTACAAAATAATTTTCTATTATATGGTGACAGTGTGGTGAGATAGTTTTCAAATACAAAATTCCGTTTAAAAGTTCTGTATAACACACACTTAGAAGAATTATTAATAATTGTATTCCATTCCTGTACATATTGATCCTGAAGAGAATTTTTCACAGCGTGGACTATGGAAAAATTCTCTGGAAGTATTTGCGATAACCATATGAAACTATGACCAGTATTGTCTAATATATTTTTAATTTCTGATAACCATGGGGATGTATACACACCGTGCGAATTATATTGGTAAATAACCTTATACATAATATTTGATAACTTACTTTCTCTTTGACATAATAATTTTGACCAATATGATATCATTCTACATTTTATTGAAATTGATAAGGGATATCTACCTGTTTCCCCCAATACCATACACGTCGGTGTTGATTGTTTTAAACCAAGAATGTATTTTAAATATTTTAGGTGTATTTTTTCAATCATTGTTATATTTTCAAAACCCCAAATTTCACATCCATATAATAAAATAGGCATTATCAAAGAATCAAATAACTCAAGCTGCAAATCAATGGGTAAATCCAACTGTTTACTTCTTCTTAAAAGTGCAAACATAGCTTTTTGTGATTGGTCGATAACATGTTTCTTGTGTTTAACAAATGAACCGTTATAATTTAAAATGACACCCAGGTATTTGAAGCTATCTTCAACAGTAATAATATTACCATCGTATTTAAATATTTGTTTACCTTTCCATTTAGATTTCCCAAATATAACAATTTTAGTTTTTTCTACATTTACACTTAACTTCCATATATTACAATACAAATGTAAACAATCTAAACCTTTTTGAAGACCTTGAGCGTCATTTGAGAATATAGCAGTATCATCGGCATATAACATTAAAAGCACTTTGATTAAATTGTCATATACATTGTCATCAAGATGCAATACATTAAGGCCAGTGTCTACGAAAAAAAATTCCATATCATTTATAAATAAAGAAAATAGCAATGGAGACAGGTTTTCACCTTGTCTATCACCAGTATAACATGAAAAATAATTAGATTTGGCACCATTGGCCACAATACGCGATTTAATATTATTATAAATACTTTTAACATTAAGTAAGTTCCCAGTTACACCACATGTTACCAATTTTGACCACAACGCCACACAGTGTCAAATGCTTTCTTAAAATCTATGAAAGCACAAAATATTTTTTTCTTTTTCGATAAAAAAACATCAATAACATTTTTAATAGTAAAAATATGGTCAACAGTGGAATATCCGGGTCTAAAACCGGCTTGATTTTCACTTAAAATATTATTATTGTTTATAAAATTGGTAAGCCTGTAATTGATAATACTTGTGAAAAATTTGCCAAAACAACTTAAAATGCTGATACCTCTGTAGTTACCTGGTAGAGTGGGGTCTCCTTTATTTTTATATATAGGTACAATGTTACCAATAACCTAATCTTGTGGTACATTCCCTGTGTGCAGTATATAGTTAAATAACTTTTTATAAACAGGTAAAAATAAATCAATTGTGGAATATATATATTCGTTTAGTATATTATCATCACCAGTGGCTTTGTTTTTCTTGAGATTTTTTGCTATATGTCGTATTTCTTCATCGGTAAAATCATAATCAAGCTCAGGTTGAAAATGGATAGAATTATCATTAGGTATATTATCGTTAATGGTGTTGCTATGCTCGTTCAGTGATTTAAAATGTTCATACAAATCATCGATAGATGCTGGGATTTTTTTAGCTTTATTTTTATTTGAGTTTAATAATTTCCAATACGATTTGGGGTTAGTGGTTTTTAATGTGCGCAATTTCTGTTCAAATTTTTTTCTAGATTGTTGTTTAGCTTTTGACATACATTTTTTATATTCTCGACTTGACCGTATTAAATTAGTTTTATTTATGTAAGATTTGTTTCTTTTAAATGCAGCTTTATTTCTCAGATAATTAATGCGTGATACTCGACAGTCCTGGTTAAACCACTTGCTATTACCTCCGTCTCCCTCATGTCTTTGTAAATTAGGGGACTTTTCACGCAGAACACAGGCCGCACTATCCTGCCAGATTGTATTTATATCATTAACAATAATATCAACATCTATATCTCCTAAACTTAACTTAGTCATAATGTTTTCAATGTTCTCAGTGGTAATATTCTGGATAAAATCTACTTTCTTGGTATAATCCCAAATATAACCCGATTTATCATTATGCATGGCTGGTTCATCAACATTAATTGGAACATCAGATTCAGATATGGTACATGTATCAGTATTATTTGATTAAGACTAAATTGTAATGCACAGTGTATGTCAGAAAATAAAGGGTCAAAATCAAGGACTGTAAAATTAACACATTTAGATAAAATAGATGGTGACCCTATTGTATAATCAACAACACTATTTCTGGATGTTGTATAAGAACCTATGGATCTGTCACTTCCAACTCTTCCATTAAATATATATAATGTAGACATTTTACAAAATTCGATAAACCTTCGTCCATAATTATTACATACGTTATCTTCTGTTTTCCGAACAACTGGAATATCTAATCTTCCTAAACTTTCTTCGTCTGATAAAATGTCGGCTATAGCCTCGTCAAATTGTAGTTCGCGAAAAGATTCATAATTAAATGTGACACACTCATTTAGTTTATTTATACGTGAATTGAAATCACCCGTCATTAAAACTTGAAATGTATTATTAGCATTAATATGCAATAGGTGTCCGGGGGCAATTGTCCGGGGGCGTTTGTCCTAGGGGCAATCGGCCGGATACCATATATTTTTTTTAATCCTAAACATTAACAATCTTTGTATTGTGAATTGTTATACCTTAAATGCCTAATAGAAATATTGTCCATATCTAGCAGCCAGCTGACGTTTAAGGTATGAGATGTCCCTATCTGGCGGCAGCCGGCTGACGTGTAAGGTATGAGATGTCCCTATCTGGCAGCCAGCTGACGTGTGAGGTATGAGATGTCCCTATCTGTATCTGGCAGCCAGCTGACGTGTAAGGTATGAGATGTCCCTATCTGTATCTGACAGCCGGCTGACGTGTAAGGTATGAGATGTCCCTATCTGGCAGCCGGCTGACGTGTAAGGTATAAGATGTCCCTATCTGTATCTGGCAGCCAGCTGACGTGTAAGGTATGAGATGTCCCCATCTGGCAGCCAGCTGACGTGTAAAATATAATATGTCCCTATCTGGCAGCCAGCTGATGTGTAAGGTTTGACATGTCCCTATCTGGCAGCCAGCTGACGTGTAAGATATGACATGTCCCAATCTGGCAGCCAGCTGACGCGTAAGGTATAATTTGTCCCTATCTAGCAGCCAGCTGACGTGCAAGGTATGACATGTCCCTGAACTCGAGCGTGACAGACACAGTAGTGCTAGCCACTGTGCCATGAGCCTCATTCTGTGACCAGATCATTCGCTCCCTATCGGCACGATCCCCAGCAAACGCGGGGCATTCGCCCAATGCTGTTTCATGTTGGGCCAGCGTCTAAGATAACGGACCAACATTGAAATAGCATTGGGTTAATGAAATCACAAGAACAAAATCAGTAACGTTACAGGATAACCCAGCGCGGGTATGGCGCTGGTAACATGAACTTCCGCTACATTAACACTGATTAAGTATTCCCACTTTAGACTTACATCTGATTCGGTCGAGCACCTTTCGTCTGCCTTGGCTCTCCAGCATGCTTGCAGTAAAACCGTACACTCGCATATACAAACTTTGCAGCATATTGTATTTTATCGGTTGACAGCTCTCTACTTTTAGTCTCTTTTGTTTGGCTCCTTTTTAAATTAATTTACAGAACGTTTCCTTTTCTAAATCTTCTATTTCTGTAACAAATTCCTTATAATCATCGAACTCGCGTCCTTCAATGAACAGCGCCATTGTGATGCTTCCCATGTAATGTCACTCTGACCATAATGATGTTATGTGATCTGTGATTGGCTGCAGCGGGCTGCTGTAGAACGGGAATCAGAGGGTTATTCGTCAGCCCGACTGGTATATAGCCTATTCGTAATTTAATAACAACTCTGGTCCCCTCTTACCCTCTATAAAATAAATAGCTTCATTGTTTCGCAGTTTCGTTGTTTAGCATCGCCCTTTCGCTGTTTAGCATCGCCCCTTCGCTGTTTCGCATCGCTCTTTCGTTGTTTCGCAGTTTCGTTGTTTTATAGTCTCGTTGTTTTGCATCGCTCTTTCGTTGTTTCGTTCTTTCGTTGTTTCGTACTTTCGTTGTTTCGTACTTTCGTACTATCGTTGTTTCGCACTTTCGTTGTTTAGTACTTTTTTTTTTACTTTCGTTGTTTCGCACTTCCGTTGTTTCGTACTTTCTCTGTTTCATATACTTTCGCCGTTTTGTATTTTCGTTGTTTCGTACTTTGTTTTTTTAAAAATAAAAAAATACATTTGAAAATCATACGTGCCGTGGTGGAGAGGTTAACGCTGTCGCCGATCACGCCGCAGCTCTGGTAAAGAGGTTAACGCTGCTGTCCGTCACGCCGGAGCCCTTGCTGTCAGCGCTGCCGTCCATCAGCCCGGAGCCCTTGTGGTTAGCGCTGCTGTCCGTCAGGCCGGAGCCCTTGAGGGTAACGCTGCCGTCCATCACGCCAGAGCCCTAGAGGTTAAGGCTACCGTTCATCACCTCGGACCCCTGGAGGTTGATTACCGTCCATCACGCTGGAGCCCTGGAGGTTAACGCTACCGTCCATCACGCCGGAGCCCTGGAAGGTTATTACCGTCCATCACGCCAGAGCCCTGGAGGTTACCGCTACCGTCCATCATGCCGAAGCCCTGGAAGTTAACGCTGCCGTCCGTGAGGACGGAGCCCTGGAGGTTAACGCTGCCGTCCATCACGCTGTAGCCCTTGTTGTTAGCGCTGCCGTCCGCAGGCCGGAGCCCTAGAGGTTAACGCTGCCGCCCTAGAGGTTAACGCTGCCGTCCATCACGCCGGAGCCCTAGAGGCTAACGCTGCCGTCCATCAGGCCGGATCAATTCAGGTTAACGCTGGCGTTCATCAGGCCGGAGCCTTTGAGGTTAACGCTGCCGTCCATCACGCCGAAGCCCTGGTGGTTAATGTTGTAGTCCATCAAGCTGAAGCCCCAGTGAAGAGGTTAATGCTGCCGCCCATCACAACGAAGCAACGCAAGTACGAGACAACGCAAGTACGAAACAACGAATGTGCGAAACTGCGAAAGTACGAAACTGGAAAAGTGTGAAACTTGGAAGGTACGAAACAATAAAGTGCGAAACTGCAAAACAACGAAAGCACAAGACAACGAAAGTGCGAAACAACTTTCGTTGTTTCGTACTTTCGTTGTTTCGCAGTTTCGTACTTTCGTTGTTTCGCAATTTCGTACTTTCGTTGTTTCGCAGTTTCGCACTTTTGTAGTTTCGCTCTTTAGTTGTTTCGTATACTTTCGTTGTTTCGTACATTCATTGTGATAGGCGGCAGCGTTAACCTCTTCACAAAGGCTCCGGCGTGATAGACGGCAGCGCTAACCACTTCACCCGAGCTCCGGCGTGGTGGACGGCAGTGCTAACCACTTCACGCAAGCTCCGGTGTAATAGACGGCAGAGCTAACCCCTTCACCCGAGCTCCGGCGTGATGAACGACAGCGTTAAACTCTTCATCAGAGCTCAGGCGTGATGGACGACAGCGTTAACATTCAGGCTCCATCCTGGCTGGTGGAAGCGTTAACCTCTCCACAAAGGCCCCGGCGTGACGGACAGCAGCGGTAACCAGGACTCCGGCGTGGCGGACGGTAGCGCTAACCTCTTCACCAGGGCTGCGACGTGACGGACAGCAGCGTTAACCATCACATCATGGTCTCTGCTTTTCAGTAAAACCTGGCGTGACAGACTGTAGCGTTAACCATCACATGGTCTCTGCTGAACAATAAAACAACGAAAATACGAAACAACGAAAGTACGAAACAACGAAAGTATAAAACAAAAAAAGTACGAAACAACGAAAGTGAGGAACTGCGAAATAACGAAAGTGCAAAACTACTAAAGTACAAAACAACGAAACTGCGAATGAATGGAAGAGCGAGACTGCGAAACAACGAAAGGGCGATGCGAAACAACGAAAGGGCGATGCGAAACAACGAGACTGCGAAACAACGAGACTGCGAAGCAACGAGAGGCCGATGCGAAACTGTGAAACTACGAAACAACGAAAGTGCGAAACTACGAAAGGGCGATGCGAAAGAGCGAAATTTTAAACAGCGAAACAGCGAAAGTACGAGATGATCCTATCCGGACACCATAGTTTATACATTGTTTTTTTTCAAATTGTTTTATAATTTAAATCAATAAATCAAAGGTCTATATTATGGAGATACTTAGAATCCCATTCGCCAAGAAATAGAAACTGATCAAGACTTGAATTATTTCCCATGCTACATCAATAAAAGATTGCTGTAGCCCTTGGCTATTTTTTACAATATCTCTTTGTATCACGGGATATAATATTATAGTCACATTGGAGCTAGAAAAAGAGAATGGATGACGGGCAGCTTCCCAGGCACTGCCGCTGTAAAGACTGCAAATATAACCCCTCCCAGATTATGCCCGGGTAGATTGGGCGCCCCAGAATCTACCTCGGGGTAGATCCTGATCTATACCACCGGAGCAGATTACGGCGGCTCCCAGATCTAACCCACATTTTTGTTATTATGTGAGGTGTCTTCGGCTCCTAGAATATACCCCCCTTTCCTCCCAGAAAATACCCCTTTTTAAACATCTATATGCGACCCTTCCATAATTTACCCCTCCCTCCCAGAATATACCCCCTTTTGAACATCTATGAGTGGGGGGATTCGAGTGACGCCTGGATATATTCTGGGGGGAGGGGTAGATTCTGGGAGCGTCGCATATAGTAAAGGAAAAAGGGGGAAATATTCTGGGAGAGAGGGCTATATTCTGGGAGGGTCGTATATAGATGTTTAAAATGGGGTATATTCTTGGAGGGTGGGGTAGATTCTGGGAGTGTGGCACATAGTTGTGAAAAAGAGGGGTATATTCTTCTGGGAGTGTCGCATGTAGATGTTTAAAAGGGGGGGGGGGTATATTCTGGGAGGGAGGGAGGGAGTGGTAGATTCAGGGAGTGTCGCATATATTGTGAAAAAGGGGGGTATATTCTTGGAGGGAGGGGTAGATTATGGAAGGGTCGTATGTAGATATTTAAAAAGGGGTGGTATATTCTGGAAGGAAGGAGTAGATTTTAGGAGCGTCACATATAGTTGTAGAAAAGGGAGTGTATTCTGGGAGAGAGTGGTAGATTGTGGTAGGATTGCATATAGTTGTAGAAAAAGGGGAGGGGAGGGAGAGGTAGATTCTTGGAGTGTCAAATATGGTTGTGGAGAAGGGGAGGGTGCATATTCTGAGATGGAGGTTAGATTCTGGAGGGTTGCATATATAGGCCTAGTTGTGGAGAAGGGGGTATATTCTGGGAAGCAGGGGTAGATTCTGGGAGCCGCCAGGATCTACCCCGGGGTATAATCTAGCATCTCCCCTAGAGTAGATTCTGGGAGATTCCAGAATCTACCCGGTTATAGTTTCAAGGGGGGGGGGGGGTGGGGGTAGGGCTATAGGGCCTATGTACAACACGGAGCCCCAGATAAATCTTGTTTTGTGATGTCATGAAAATTACATTTAAAAAAAAATGTTCCCTCATAGACATGTACATCTAGGCCTATGTTGTCCCTCTTACATGAGTTAAATGGAGACAAAAACAGAATGGCCTATCTGCTGGTAGGAACATCCCATCAGTTCAGGAAAGTGGGGTCTTCGGGGCCGTTCAACAATTACGTAGGCTCCTAACGCTGAGAGGGGGAGGGGGGATAAGGGATGCGTCAGGAAGCGTAGTCAAAGTAACGTAAAAAGCGTTACGAAGGGGTGAGGGGTCAAAAATCGTCCAAAAAAGCATTACGTAATATTATTGGTGAACGGCCTCTTCAGATCTTGGAAATGCTAGTAGGCCTACTATGTAGCCTACCATCATCTGAAATTCGAGATATTGGCATCATAGACTCCACTGCACCATGCAATATATCATTAGAACGGGAATTTAATTATCTCTTACATGATGTAGATTGGTAAAATATAGGTTAAATTGAAAATAAATTAAGATAAACTCATGGTAAAATTAACTAACATGTTCGAAAATAATGAAAACGTTATTGAAGGATGCTTTACTTGAAACATGTTGATTTCTAAGGTCATTGTCAGGACAGCGTACAACTTAGGCCTATAGATCTAATGAAAACTTTCAAACGAACACCGAGTTTATTTATTTTTCTGAGACCTGTTACGCCTACACACATGATTTCTATTTATGGAATTCAAGTCATCGAACATCAATAATTATACATTCTATGATCATTACTCTACCCAGGTAGTAAGTAGGCCTAATCAAAAAATTCACCAGGTGACGCTTTCATAAAGTTTTAAGGTCTCACCACACAAATTCATTCGCGCATATCATTATAAAGTTTAAGAATAAGAAAGTTAGTCTCTTTTTAAAAAATACGGCTCTTTGCAGCAGCCTCGGTGGCAAATATTACAGATATATCATTTTGCTACCAATTTAAATCGATTCTGTGATGATTTGGTGTAGCAAAGCCATCGAAATGAGGAAAGATAGATCCAACAGGAAGTCCTTGCGCTGGCTGTAAGAAGGCTCTTCTAAAAAACAAGGTCAATTATTTTCTAGGTCGATCAGAGGAGAGTGGGGCAAGAGGTTATTATGGGCTCAAATAAAAAAAATTATGTCAGTTAAACATGCCTTTTTTATTGTTTAGATTGAAAGAGAACAGACTGATGGTTAAAATGATATATAGTTATATTTATATTTCTCCACTTAAAGAGTGCTGGGAGGCCTGAGTGTATGGGTCATATTACATGTAAGTCTATGGGACGGGTATTTGGTGTGGTGAGACGTTAAGGCCATAGCTCCAGAAAACACATTTTCGCGCCTGTGGGATGTTTTACTGCTACTAGACCATTTATTTTGCTCATTTATTATCACCAGGCGGCCAATTCAACGAAAAAATATAATATAGACATGTTTTGTAGCGAATTTAATGAAACTAATCTGATAATGTTCAATTATGGGCCATATACCAAGCATTCTTCCATATAGCACTGAAATAGTTGTAAGTTCAACTTGGTTCTTCCACTTCCCCGCATTTATTTTTTTGTCCTTTGGTATTTATACCTCTTTTGTTTGTGTGTATAATGTTCGTACATCACTATTCTGAAGAAATAAAATCATTCATTGTCTAATTTCAAGACGATTCCCTGAAAAAATAGACCAATTCCATGCAGATGCTTCATGAAAATGGAAAATTATGTTGTGCTATAGAAAAACAGGTCATTTCTCGAGATCTAGTAAAAAACAGGGGAATTTCATTTTGCGTTTGTGCGCCTTCTGCTTATCGGAATTGGACAAGGTTTTCTTTTTCGATTTCAGAATAGAATGTGTTTTCTAGATCACTTGAAAAAAAACATTCCATAAATATGTTTTTTTCCCTTAAGGTCTCACCACACAAATTCATTCGCGCATATCATTATAAAGTTTAAGAATAAGAAAGTTAGTCTCTTTTTAAAAAATACGGCTCTTTGCAGCAGCCTCGGTGGCAAATATTACAGATATATCATTTTGCTACCAATTTAAATCGATTCTGTGATGATTTGGTGTAGCAAAGCCATCGAAATGAGGAAAGATAGATCCAACAGGAAGTCCTTGCGCTGGCTGTAAGAAGGCTCTTCTAAAAAACAAGGTCAATTATTTTCTAGGTCGATCAGAGGAGAGTGGGGCAAGAGGTTATTATGGGCTCAAATAAAAAAAATTATGTCAGTTAAACATGCCTTTTTTATTGTTTAGATTGAAAGAGAACAGACTGATGGTTAAAATGATATATAGTTATATTTATATTTCTCCACTTAAAGAGTGCTGGGAGGCCTGAGTGTATGGGTCATATTACATGTAAGTCTATGGGACGGGTATTTGGTGTGGTGAGACGTTAACAGAGTGCACTCGAATATTCACCAGGTGACGCTTTGCTGACGTTTTAGCAGAGTATTCACCAGATGACGCCTCGATGACATTTTAACAGAGTATTCACCAGGTGACTCTTCGATGACGCTTTACAGAGTGCACGCGCCAGATGCATGCATACAAGCTGTGACGTCAGGATGTCGCACAAGGTCTATTAATAGCTCTCGAGTAGGGTTTCCCTGTCTGGTGGTACATGTACACTCCATTCTGGCACTGCACAATACAGTCCCTAGGATACACACAATCAATACTGAAGCAATATTTATGGATTAGATCTATGGGCCTGGGCACTGGGCATACCGTTTACGTCTGATGTGCTGATGCAGGTGGAGTTTACATTACCATTTCTAGGGGTTGTTGCTGCTTTAAATTAAAATGTTTGTACTGGCTCGGCACATGCAGAAGAACCCGCTCTCCAGTCATGCCAGTCTTCACGTGAGCTGTGCCTGTGACTGTGTGAACGTGGCTCGATAGTCAATACAACTCCAGTCAGCTGAATGAACTGCTTGTTGCCACACTACTACATGGTATAACATAGCCTCATATAAATAATAGACTATATAAGGCTAAGGTTAAGACAGGGTCTAAGCCTGTTGTTTTTTTAAAGTGGAATTTCTGACAGACAGATTGAATAGGTTTATGTTGATGAGCTTCAGCTTGGAACACGCATTCACGGTGTTTTTGTCATGACGTGGCCGCGTGACAGCGTGAATCAACACATTCACTCTTGACTTGTCCAGTTTTTACAACACGAGGACTGGGCTCAGAGCTTGGACTGGGCTATAGGGGTCTATATCTGCAACGTGCGAGCGAATGTGAATTGTGAGCACTTGAGCATGGTGAGTGATACTTGAAATTGAATTTTAGTGAGTATATAGCATTGCCTGGTGGTGGTACCTGGGCTAGTATTTAACATGTGTAAACACAAACCATTTGTATAACATTTGTACAATGCTGGTCCAGCGTTGGGCTGACGTTGTACAAATGTTATACAAAATGTTTTGTTTTTACTGAGAAGATATGAGTGTGTAACTGAAAGATCTCTCATGTACCACTATTCTGCTCTGCAAAGGCAAAAGGCAGTATCTGCTTAGTTGTAAAGTAAGCAGATACTGCCTTTTGCCTTTGCACGGCAGTATTCTCTTGGTGATATAACAGCTATAGGCTACATGTAATGTATAATGTAGGCCTAGGTCTATTTGCACGCCCCACTTAATAACTAAATAGTCTGAGGCATTGTCACTAGACATGTTAGAAGGATTAACCGTTACCAGTGGTTACTGCGTTAGCGAGATTTAAATGTAAGTGCTTCAGCAACTGAAATAGCTATACTACATTTGCCATAGATATAATTATCGACATGTGAAAATTGACATTAAAGATAATTGACTTGGTGAATTACCGTGATTACATAACAAGTAGATCTATAACAAGTAGATCTTGGACATTATTATTAATTACACTAAAATGTCTTTATCATGTTTATTGCAGATTAACCTGACAACTTCACATTACGAGCATATCGTCAGATAATCATGATAATCACCGATTACCAGATTGCCACCTGAACAAGTCAATCCAGAGCGTGATCTCATTTATGCTACATTTGTGATCACATGTCTTGAAAATGTTGAACGTCTGACGTCACTTCGGAATCTCAAGTGTCAGTCTAGTCATAGGCCTACATTTACTATCTGGTGTGTGACTTGTTATTCACTTCCTGTTATAGATCTCAGCAGTTTGGTTGTGTGATTATTTACATTGCCCCTATTATGTAGGCGACAAATTTATAATAGACTTTGTAGAGTATAGAAGGCCTACAGCACTGAAATTCTGATTTTGTGCAGGTATAGTGATTATTATTAACATGAATGGCACACGCAGTCGACATTTCCAACTAATATCAGGGCTCGACACTAACACTGGCCCGTTGGCCCGAGGCCAGTGAAAATCACTAAGGGCCAGTAAATCAACTTATATACTGGCCCTGGGGGCAACGAAAAAATTACACTCCCCTTGATACTGTGTACACTAAGGACTGGAACGATAAGGCTAAGGGCCAGTAATTATCTGAAGTTACTGGCCCTTTGGGCTACTACTTGAAATCAGTTAGTGTCGATCCCTGTAATATAGTGGTTTGTGTTGTTTTGCTTTTCATCAATTTTGCACACAGAACAACAGGTGAAAATGGGTCCAACAACTGAAGCAGACGTGCACGATATCACGCAAGACGACCATAATGCCGCTAACGACCACGATGTGGAATTGGCCGAGATGCAAGACTCTCTTCTTGGACAGGGTGCATGCAAGGCCGGAGGCGAACCCGACATCGTCAGCAAGAGCCCTGTCAGCCAAACGATGAGCGATAATGAGTTGAGTTTGGAGGACGAGGATGATTCTGCCACCCATCGCTGCGGTTATTTGGGTTGGGAACCTGACTGGCTTCAGAAGTTCCACACCCCTCAAGCTCTACTGGCCTGTGTCTGCCTGTTTGCCTTCATTCAAGGTAAGATTTACTTACATATATATATCCTTCATCGTACCCTTAGAACTAAAGTGTCAGGAGCCCTGCCCACTTCGATGTCATCCTAACTTTTTCTTTTCTCCATTTGAAAAGTTAAGGCCTAGGGTAGCTTTTCTAATGGAAACAGAGATAGTTAGGTTAAGTATTAGATAATCAATACCGTTACAGCCGTGGTGCGACACTTTGACTTCAAAGGAACCGCATTTTACCATTATTATCTGATTATCATCATCATCACCACCATCTTTTTACGCAATTAAATCTCAAAATAACTAAATACATAAACATAATAAATGCCCTTGGGTATTTATCATGTGGTATTAGGGTCGACGTCCGTGATATCGTTACTCTGGAGAGTAAATTTTAAATATTTCTTTTTAAATCGTGTTGAAAGGCAAATGATTTTAGCCTGGGCATGTCCCTTTAAATGCCATTGGAATTAATGTTGAAGTATTATAAGCCTTTTTCCCCAGTGGAAGTTGCTCAGACTTTGTTAAAATGATTCATTTTTGAAGATGTCTTTATAGTATTTATAGTAATATAGCAACCTCCTTGGTAACCATGGTAATAGAGATAGAATAGTTTGATTTTAGGTGCCGCATTGCGTCTGAGCACTCTTTGCACATGCAGTAATTTTTGACAATAACCCATTTCAATAATGAGAACGCACACAATAAAATTATAATGAGCGGTATGGTTTATCATGTTTATCATGCTTATCACACGAGGTATGTCATCTCAGGTCATGTGTATTAAACTCACCCTGTCTAAACTCTGTACTGTACTATAGGCCTTCCATATACATACATGTGTATGTACAATCCAAGCAGACGAGAATACTGAAAGCACCGTACCATAGGCCTACTCATGATATTTATATCATGAATTTGTCATAGGGATAAACATTCAGGGCTCGAAATAAGGTCATTCCTCCTGTCCGGTACTGCCAAAAAATGTGCAGGATAGGCAAACAAATTTTACTAGCCATTCCGATAAACTGGCGAATTTTAGGCCATCCTTTTTAAAGACAAAGGCCATGACAGTTTTTACTCAAGAAAGGCAGTTTCCTTGACTTGCCAGTCCTGTGGATTGGCTTGCCCCCAACGTTTAATTCTACCCCTGTACATTCATACCAGAAATAGATAAAACAATCCGTCGCCTCGGAGCTAAACCATCCTATCTGCCACTCTAACGAGTGTCAGATAGGATCCTTAAGTTCCGTGGCGACGAATCTATTTCTGATGATCATGATGATACACGTGAAGGCATAATCATCACTCATCACACACCGGACGCCGACCCAAAATTGTTTCACTGTTGAGCCAACGTCGTAGTGGCCCGACATTGAAATAACATTTAGCCCTCGTCCAGTGTACAAGCCCTGTACGCGGTACTACAGGGTGTATGTATATCGTTGATTTAATAACCGATAACATAAGACGTTGGACTACTAACCAGCTAACGTGATTTCAATTTTGAGCCATCGTTTCATTTGGTGTCAGACTGCGACGTATAACTTAGACACCCGGCCCCCGAATAGTCACATGTGACCCTAGTGTGCTAAGTGTAGCTCTCTGACAATATATTATATACATAATTGACAGAAGAAGGAAAAATGTTTTTTAACATGTTTAAGTGACATCTGCACAGATTCATCCTTTATAAATGCGTTATCATGGTTATCATTGGATGATCCTGATCATGCATTCATGGATTTGTATCTTGACATCAGATCATGTGTATAAACCACTGACTAACTAGTATAAACATGATAAACACTGATAAACAGACATGTAATACATGTTTATGTGTGTACATACAGTGCACATACAGGCTGTGACGCAGATTAAACATGTTAATTTGTAAGGCGATATCCTGACGTCACATATATGAGTAATTTCCACCCCCTTGAAGTTGTGTGTCGCGCTGGCGAGATACAACTTCAAGTGTGTGCAGATTTAAATAAGATAACTTAACGTGTAAAGGGTTAATTTACTAGATCTAGAAAAGATAATTTATTCCCGAAGAGCTTTTTCTTCACCAGTTCACAGCAAGACAATGTCATAGTGTCTTATTTAGGCCAATATCATGTATATGTAGAACTATAATGATAATCAATGATATATTTTCGTCCCCTTGGATATGAAAGGGTGTATCTGCCACTTTGTAAAGTGGCAGATACACCCTTTCATATCCTGATATCAAAGAAGACGTATTGTGAAATTGCATTTGAATTCTGATCTGTGATTTAATGAACGTCAATGCGCCCATGTTCAGATGTTGACCCTGTGCTATATATTTTTTTTAATATCAGTAAACCTTTACTGTATGTGCATACATTTGTTGATATATACATACGGTATATGTATGTACAGTGTATGTGATGTACATGTTTTACACATTTTTTATAAATATTGACTATTTAGTGTTGGGATTCAATTCTTGCCCGCGACCGGTAGGCCTACTGGTCAGTCGGTAGAATCTTAGCTGTGTCACATTCTTGAACATGCTTATAACATGTATAAGAGTGTGTATTTATATAACCCGTCCTGATACGGTAACTCAAATTGTTCAGTATCGCATCTATTAGCATGATTAGCAAAATGCTATGCAATTCTTCCTATCTATTTATATTATAGGCATGTTCTAGATCAATGGAAATATCACTAGTTATAAATTTAAATATGATCTAAACTGCTAAACGTATACATGGTATACCATGTATGAGGTTCCAGCAGCTCAAGGGTTGAATAAATACTGGTTGGCAGACTTGATTACTCATACTGTAAGGGGTTTTGTCAAGTTTGAAAAAATCCAAAACCCGAGAAAAACTCGGATTGGTCAGACCAAACCCACCCACCCGCCTATCCAATTTTTAATTTTTTTTGGAAACAATGGGAAACATGAAAACAACACAAAAAACACAACATTTCCAAAAAAAAATTAAAATCCGAGTTAGGGCTTGACCCACCCACCCACTTCCGAGTTTTTCTCGGACTTTTAGATTTTTTTTAACTTGACAAAACCCCTAACTAGACTATGCAGGAACCAGTGAACATGGTGAACACAATACATTTTTATAACATTGGTACAACGTCGGACCAGCGTCGAAGACGTTGGGTCGATGTTGTACAAATGTGTTTGCTGTGAAGTATACAGTTACAGATCTATAATGTATTCCCCTATACCTCAGTAACCTGTATACAATAATCGTACAGTAACCAACCTCCATAACTCCATAACCTGATAACGACTATTACATAATGAAAAATTTAGTCGTCATAATATCTCAATCAACTATATAGATGGGGGTTCGGTTAATTATTGATTTCAGTGGCTGTGCGGGCATCTGAGAGTTGATAGATGTCGGTCAAAGTCATTATTATCCTGATTATTGATCAGTGATGAGACATGTGAAAGTAAATCGAAAAATCCACTAATAAAATAAAAATTAGAAGTAGTTTTGAAATGTATGTCGATTAACCATTTAAAATATATTGTTGGTTACACTGGTACGGTAATTCAAACATTCTAAAACAACAATTGCCATGATTATAATACATGTATACATGGTATACGTGCGTGTACTTAAATATTAAACTATTAAACATAAACATGATAAAATGGCATAGTCTCGATATATATACATCATGTTTTAGATCAATGGAAATATCACAATAAATTTAAATATAATAAAATCGTTTTTGGTAGATGCTCAGTTTATCCAATAATTAACCCAATAACCCTTTAACCGCCAAATTAGTCAATTTGAATTTTCACCCACTTGAAGTTGTGTCTCGCTGACGCGATCCACAACTTCAAGTGAGTGAAAATTATTCACATTTGACAAAATGGAGGTCAACTCTTTTTAAATCTTGCTGGTTGATGTCACATTTTATCTTTAACATATTTTAAATGTGGTACTCAATGTGCCAATAAAAAATGTAAACCCGAATATACGCGGCACCGGCGGTTAAAGGGTTAGCCCAGCATTGATTCAATGGGTTCTGCCCTCTACGTGCACGCATATTGACTAATGAGAGTTGTGTCATGCCTGTGTTTATTCTGCTATGCCCGGATATATACGGGGTTAACCCTTTAAGCCCTCACGATGCATTAAAGCATCATTTTACATCCCTGAAAACAGACTTATTTTTCCTACAACCAAGGGTGTCAGAACGAAAATTTCCATGAAACTGGTTTATCAATACATGGTAATTCTCTTTACTTTTTAAACCACATTAAAGCACCTTCATCCACTACAAGTCGAGACGCTTTGTTGATCCAATAATTTAATTTTAGACATGTCTATTTTTCACAAATAGTACTATTTTTCGTCATTTGAAGCTGGAAATTGCGTTAGCAATTCCAGCTTCAAATGACGAAAAATACAATTGAAGCAATTCAGCAGGACAAGGGTTAAGCATGAATGTGTGTTTTTTATTGTTTTGAAAATCACGTCACTTCCCCAAGTATCGGCTTCACCATGCCTCCCCCCCCCCCCCTACCCCAGGCTGGGTTATCTGGTTATAAAAAATCGTGATGATTCCCATTTTGGAGTGTAGAGAAGGGGGCGTGGCGCAATGGCTAGAGCGCCTGACTGCTTCGCCAGTCATGCATGCGTCCCGGTTTCGAGCCCCGCTGTTCCTGTGTGGGGTTTCAGAGAAATAGCATTGGTTCTCCCTTCTCAATGTGACTGGGCGATCACGTTAATGACGGCCTCGTCGAGTTGAGATCTGTATCGACGCTAATTTCGCACAGGGTCCCGCGCTGCGCCCTCCTCACACATTGCCGAGTGTATACAAATGTATTCAAACCAACCATGCTAACCGCCAATTAACTTATTTCAATAAGTTCAAGACTCCACCAGATAGGCTATAATATTGTGCGTTCATCAGTGTTCATATGATACATGTACATGTATAATGTACATTATGTACAAATATAATATTATTTCCATTTTCAAAATTGTATGCCCGAAATATTTCTCTTGTTTTCACTGAGAACTAAATTTCTGTTAATTTAGATGACATTTTTTTATATTTTCGCGACGGATGTAAAGACATCCCATACATCCGTCTACAAAAATCTCTTGCTTTTCGTCGCGCTGTATTTTTAGCGTACTGAGGGCGGTTTTGTGTATGAAGTGGCGTTTCCGTAGCGATCTTTATCTGTGATCACATGCCTGAAGGCTGCGGTTGAAACTTTTCTAGTCTTGTTTGGTTATTTATGACGCCTAGTCACACAGATTTGTACACACGAGTAACTAACATGACTAATGACATTCCTTTTATATTTACTTGAACCAAGAAAGTTCTTGAGCTGACTACGGTCGGCAAACAGCATTTCTTTTCACCCTCTTATAAACATTATTAATATTATTACCAGGGAGCTTAAAATGTTAATCAGGTGTTAATTATTTGTATCTTGTAACATGTATGCACCATATGGCATATTTTCAGAAAAAAATGAATAAAATGGGGCATTAACCCTTTTCCCGCTAAGTTAATTTATTTAAATTTCCATCCACTACCGCGATCCACAACTTATATTTACCTGTTTACCGCGAGACACAACTTCATGGGTACAAATTACTCACATTTGCTTAGTTATGAAAGCAACTATTTGCACATTTTGATGTTTAACATGTTTAAACGCCCATTTCATTCGCAATACTACAATATTTTACCTTCAAAGCTTCTATTAAAACAGAATAAATAAGATAATGGTCGTGCTTTGCACTTTAACCCCTTCAACGCGGGAACCGTCTTTAGACGTCAAAATCTGACGTCTGTTGACGTCAGATTCTGACGTCTCAAGACGTCTAAGAGAATTAAAATATTTATAACATGTATAATGGCCGTAGACCCATAACAAATGAAGCGGAAAGAGCTAACTAAGATATTTATGCTGATTTCAAATTGAAAAAGACCCTTTGGTCTCCATGGTTTTTACACCAATATTTAGCGTTGTAAGTGGGGTGATGCGCATCATTATATTATTTATCATGATTATATTAGGGATTTCTGAGATATTACACTTGGGCATTCCACAAAGTCACCGCATTCAGTTGGGAATTTGCAGCTTCTTGAAAGTCAAATTTTAACCCTTCAGACGCTAAGTTATCTGATTTAACTTTTCACCCACAACTCCAAGTGAGTGCACCGGTCACATGGAATGACATCTTACGCCGTAACGCGGATGACGATCTGTGTAGTACATGTACCTCTATAGCAAGATTAGATATATACCGGTAGGCCCCCTACTAATAATTGTACTGAGTTTAAAAAAATTCAATACAAGTTCACAACTTAATTTAATGCTTTAATCCACTTGATATTATCTCGTCGTGCCTAGCCACAGCTGAATATGTCTAAATCATGTAAATTTGGAATATTCTTTTTTTTGCACCAAAACATGATTCATGGGAAAATGTCATGGCAATCGCCCGCTTGCAACAATCGGTGTGTTTACTTTAGCTGTTTAACATGTTTAAATAGCTAACTTTTAAAAAAAGCTTCGTATCTTTATTCTTCAGTTCTTGATGAGATGTAAATTATTTCTAAATTTTATCAAATGAAGAAATGTCGACCATGCATTGTGGAAACCCTATTTGAACCCTATTTGCAAACACCCACACTTACCTACCCTGTTCGGGAAGGCAGTGTAGTCGAAACAGAGGGATTTTTGGCCTTACGATAATTATTGCTGAATGTGTAGGCATGGTGAGATACATGTACGTACACATGGTACAGTGCGTTAGTGGAACTTCGGTTGACATCCGATCTCAATTTGGTAATATGATAGGTACTTATGGGTCAATCAGTGTGGAAGCGTGGGTGAAGAATGGGATTGGATATTGTTTGTTTTCTATTTGTGGACTCCGTATGGCTTCACTTCACATACCTGCATACCGTCCTACAATCTATAATTAATCAAGCATTCTAGATATTATTGGCATTCTCATAGCGTTTTTATTTTTCCACCACCGCCGCTGCGAATTGCTTTAACTCTCACTTTTGTGAGAAGAGCGCTTTCTACCATGTCCAGTGTTCAGCACAGACAAGAAATAGGTGGGGACATTTGTCTCACTACCCTGGAAAAAAAGGAGACATTTGACCTCTAAGTGCGTAATTGACGCCAAGTGTTAAGCACAGACAATAAATAAGTGGGGACATTTGTCTTACTACCCTGGAAAAATAGGAGACATTTGACCTCTAAGTGCGTAATTGACGCGATATCGCGGCCTGTGCTGAACACTGCATGTCTATTGTGTCCACCCAAAAAGCTGGTGAACTTGACGGTTTCCATCTAGAAAAAATCGACATTGCTGTCTCTCCACATTTAGAAACAGTTTTTTGTATTTCTTTGATGATCGCATGACTACCGATACAAAATGACTTTGAATTTCGCTAAGTTCTCCGTATATTATTTCGTGTACAGTGGTGTAAGCTGCACGTTTTTAGTTCTTATGAAATATTCTATAATTCTTAATCACTGTTAATAACACAATGAATTGTCGTTATTATACATTCTAATTTATTCAAATGTATCATGCCACTAACCATGCGAACGTTTACTCATGAGTTCTGTTTTAAAGCTTATACACCATGATGGTTAATTAAAAACATAGATATATTCTCTATATCTTTGATTAAAAATCAACATTTTCATGATTATGATGGTGTCAAAATTGTCATTGACATAAACTTCACGACTATATATGTTTACGCCGGGCCTCTCGGATTTATCATGTTTATGCAGGTCAGATAATTCTGGTCATCACCCATCATTCAAGACCAAATAAGGGATCAAGACGATGAGTCATAATCTTGATCCCTTATTTACCATGTTTACTCGTGAATCGACACCATTAACACTGTTTTTAATCCGTTTGATTTGGCCGTTTAAATCGCAGTTATTGGTGAACGAAATGTGTTTCAACCCTTTAACCGCCGGTGTCGCATATATTCGGGTTTTCATTTTTTATTAGCACATTAAGTACCACCTTTCAAACATGTCAAAGATAAAATGTGACATCAGTCAGCAATATTTGAAAACAGTTGACTTACATTTTGTCCAATCTGAATAATTTTCACTCACTTGAAGTTGTGGATCGCGTCAGCGAGACACAACTTCAAGTGGGTGAAAATTTAAATTGAATAATTTAGTGGTTAAGCGCGACTATAGTCATTTTAATCCGGTTTATTTAGCCGTGTAAATCGCAATTATTGGGAACGAAATGTGTGTTTAAACTGTTAAACATGTTACTCTCAAATTTAACAAATACGAGTAATTTTCAGCCACTTGAAGTTGTGGGTCGCGGCAGCGTGACACAACTTCAAGTGGGTGAAAATTTGAATTGTTAATGGACATAGCGCTTTAAGGGTTAATACAGACTGTCATAATGACAGTGCTATATATCCTTAGCACTATAGGATGTATGCTATAGACAACGCCCTTGAAAATACGCAACACACTGAGACATGACAGAAAGAGAGAAGTACATGTACGTTTATTTTAAAAAATGATTCATCTGCAAAACGCGCATGCCTGGGACGGTCAAGTGTAGGTCAAAAGTAGCCTATTGAGTACAGATTGACGGCATTATTATAGCCACTGAACTGAACTGAACTGAACTGAACTGAACTGAACTGAACTGAACTGAACTGAACTGAACTGAACTGATTACAAGATACTACTTAAACGGGACATTGTTCCAATGCTGTTTTAAGGCTAGCCCAACGTCTGCGACGCTGGCCCAACATTGAACCAACATTGAATAAATGTACAATGTTTGAGAGAAAGTCCTCCTGCCCAGCAAACACATACAACGTCGGCCCAACGTCTTCGACGTTGGCCCAACATTGCATAAAGTCATACAAATGCTTTGTGTTTACTGGGCATGTCAATACAAGCTTGGGTCAAGCAGTTTCAACATCCCCGCAGTAATACAGTCAGTTTGTTTGCAAGCCAGCGTCCACGTAGGGGTAAGGGCCAAGAGCTTTGATTTAAAAACTCATAGATGTCGCTCAAGTATATATATGAACTTGCTGTGATTTGAGAACTTGCTCTTAATGAGGCTTTGGGTATGAAACGCATATTTAGTATTATTATGGTATAGGGACTTGGGCTACCCACGGGCACTATTGCCTTCTGGGGGACCCTTGTCCCGCAAATTTTGACAGTTGACCACACCTTTAACCAATTTACATGGCTGGGAGACCCTCGCTAAGTACAGATGTATAATGTATTTTCTGAGACGTTTTTTTCTGTTTCGTTTTTGTCTTTTCCCAGAGAATACCCTGAATGATACAAATGTTGTGTAACGTGTGTAAAGTTACTCTATCCCACGACTGGAGAACGAATAATATATTTTCTGATACGTATTTTTGTAGCTGGGCGTCAGCCCAGGTACTTTATTATCAGAATCTGGTCTCTGAATGTGGGACAAAAAGTGACGTCATTCCATTCAAAAACTGATAGATGGGTGAATTCCATTCATAAATCTGACCATTGGCCTTAGTTTCGGGGACCCTATCAATAGATACATATATACGCATAAAGCTTCTTATATATCAGTTTGATACAAAACAAGACTGTTCGATGTTGAGTTGACTGTCACTTAACTACTGGTAGTAGGTTAGTACTCAAGTCTGTCCAAACAGGAATGTTATTGGCTGATCAGCAATGGCCCTTGTCCAGCATAATCAATCAGCTATGTTCTGATTAGGCGCAACTAATGCAAATTACAGGGCCCGGTAACTAGCATTTTTCTGGGGAGAAGGGTTTGTATCCTGATCAGTGATTAGCCAGCGAAGACATCATTTAAAATGTGACATGATAGCTGACATCCATCTCCAAATATGGTATGCCTAACTGGTCTCAAGGATTTCCCCTCCTGGGACATACTGCATGCTGATTGGCCAGCAATGACATCATTTATAAAATATGTCTGACCTCAATAGCTGACCTAACCTCTGTGGTCAGAATTATCTGTACATAGTGGCCTACAACCCCTCACCCCACATGAACTGAGGGAGGGGTGGTATTCAGTTACCAATAATATCGTTATCCCTCAAGATTTAAGGTCAACCCAGCAATCACGATGCATTGACCCATTGCCGATACAATATTGGTCCGATATCGCAGACGCTGGGCCAACATTAAATCGTATTGAATCTGCTAAGCACCTGTAATCAATGTTGTTTAGTTCATCTGGTCTCGACACACATTAGCCTATAGTCTACCCAGCATACGCAACATTGACAGTGAATCAATGTTGGTTTAACGTTGGTCCAGCGTCGTAGACTGGGGTATAGGCACTACACACCACAGCTGATCAGCATGATCTTTGAGTCTGATTGTCACCTCATAGATATATCCACACCTTGTTTCCCAATTTTCCTGTCGTAGGCCTACATAATACATTGTAAATAAGTTGTAAACCCCAATACAACACAACGTAGCAAAAAAAATTGCAACTGAAGGTTGTGGACAGACTTTGGGTTGTCACTGTTGGTGTGGGCTCTTCCAGGGCTACAACGTGGCTCACCCCTGTGGGGGATTGTGTTAACCTACTAACGTTACTCATGCACAAAGTCTCAACGTCTGTCCAGGTAGGCTACATACAGACTCAATTCAGCGCCACATGGTTACCCCTGCATCACATTCAATTGGAGTAGGCCGGCCTATCCAGCTGGAAGGGGGAAAGAGTCTGGTTGACATACTAAGCCATCTGAAGGGCGCACCATTTGATATCTGGGGGGGGGGGGGGGAGGGCTAGAAAAACATAAAAAAAAAAGTTTGTTGGAAATATGGTCAGAAAAAAAAGTTTGTTGTCGAAATTAATGAAAAATATGGTAACGTACATAATACTAATAGGAAAGGCATACGACAAGAATATATATTTCAGTTCTAAAACGATAATAATAAAAAAAATTGTCGGACGTCCATCCGTTTTCTTGCCGAGGTAAAAAAAAGTTTGCAACCAACAAAAACTCTAGCCCTCTTCCCTATATCTAATGGTGCGTCCCTGACTCCTGAAAGGCTGAATTATGTCACTGTGTTTTCTGTCAAAGCAGTGCTACCATGGAAGTTGCAACTAACACTTGAAATTCAAGTACAATGCAGACTGCTTAATATTTTTTAGTAACATTGTCATATACAGATATAGCCAAATTGTTAAAGGGACATGCCCAGGTCTAAAATCATAAAAAAATCGGTGATTTTATTTTAGCTTATTAATATGACCATATGATGTAAACGTCCATAGACTAGAACTGCAAAAGTTTTTTAATTTTTGTGCTGTGCATTCACCAGTTAGGCTAGATATAGAGACGAAACTCCTGATTTCTAATTATTGACAACCATGTCAAAAATAAGAAATACGGGAATTTCGTCTCTATATATCTAGCCTAGCTGTAAGTGCGCAGCAAAAAAATTAAAAAAAACTTTTGCAGTTCTAGTCTGTGGACATGTTTACATCATATGATCATATAAAGAAGCCAAAATAAAATCACCGATTTTTTGATGATTTTAGACCTGGGCATGTCCCTTTAATATATATGCCTGCTGTATATATGTCTGAATGGTATAATCTCACAGTAAAGTATAGGGGAGACTGGGGCACCTTGGGACTTTGAGCACATTGAGACAGGTCTGTTTGACAGAAATTATATTGCGATTTGTTCGCCAGCTGGTCAATGGTACCAAAACTAGTCAGTTCCCATTTTCCACACTGTTTAAGCTTAGATCCATTTTTTACATGAAATTTACTTTTTTAGGATGATCAATATCTGTGTCTATAGATCACGTAATACTCGATTTCCCTATGATTTTGGTGGTATCGTACACCTGTGCTATCACTTTATCATGTATAATGGTTTGCTTCAAATACACCCCACACAAAAACTATGAATAATATCAGATATGAGGTCAGTCAGGGTGTTTCAATGTGCCCCAAAACTTTCTCAAGGTGCCCCGAGTCTATCTCAGTGAAGGTGCCCCGAAAGTGTTTCAAGGTGCCCCCAGCTTTTTCAGGCACATATTGTTAATGCAACATCTAGCATTAGCCAACTGCAGGCTTTAGGTATATGTAGTACTTATTCAAATCTTGATTTTAGCTTGATTTCAGTCAAGGTGAAGCTGTGACAAGAGGATCAGCATCATTTAATTATCCTTTTATATCAGTCTTGATATAGATAAAATAAGCACACAACATTCCTCGTTCATTTACTGTTGTCGCCGTTGCATGGCGTATGTTGCGATCAACAGTAAAACATCACAATTTTATCAAAATCACAGATTTGATACGCATATAAGGGCATGCCGTTATGAGCGAGTATGTCATTCTAAATGACACACTCCTTATAAGTGAACAATTTGTAGTATTTCCCTTTGCCCCAGCAAACATTGTCTCAATGTCCCCTATTTGCCGTGACTGTCGCATTGTCAGCTGTTCTGTTTATAAACCTCTTGAGGAATGTGAATGGATAAATCAGATTTTATCATGCTCATCCACCCCTGTGGGCATTCACCCAATGCTGTTTCAATGCTGGCCTATCGTCTTCGACGCTGGCCCAACATTGAAACAGCATTGGATGAATGTCCTGTGTTTGCTGGGATAGTATTGGGATAGTATTTTTCTTCGTTTGAAGCTGGAAATTGCGTTAGCATTATTCCAGCATCAAATAGAAATAATTCAGCAGGACAAGGGATAACATTGCTAGCTGGAAGTAACCATGATAACTGCAACATTTGTCATGTATATATTAATGATTTATATCAGATTTAATATCTACCTGGGAAAAAATTTCCAAATGAGATTCACCATGTGCTTTATGTGATGCAGCCACCATATACTGTATTTACTGCAAGGTTTGCATGCTTAGGCTACTAGCTTACACGTGGGGCAGATGTTATGTCTTTTGTCAATGTTATTTTAGTTGATTAGACTTGGCACTCGGAGTATAATGTGGCCACTATGTAATACATTGTGCTGAGGTAAATGTCCTGTCACACTTGACTCTGCTGTTTAGCGTCGCGCTGTATCAGAATCAATCTGGCAGGCCACACACCTCCCTTATTACTAGCTGACTGCATTGCAAAAGCAAACAGCAGTAACTGCTTACTTGAAAAATAAGCAGTTACTGCTGTTTGCCTTTGCACGACAGAGCAGTAGTATGGTGTCGAGATAGGACCATTTCGCTGTTTCAGTTTTCTTGTTCCGCATTGTTGTTTCGCAGAACTTTTCTTAAAAAGGATAATACTAAACGTAAAGGCGATTCGAAAAAAGATTCGAAAAAGAAGACTGCGAAAAAACAAAACTTCAAAACAACAAAAAAGCGATGCAAAAGTACAAATGGCCATTTGATGCGAAACTGATAAATTGCGAAACAACGAATGGCGATGCGAAAGACTGAGAACTTAAGCAGCGAACTTTGTCAGGACCGAATTGCAGAACGGAAGGGGGAGTAAGATGCTCCTAATTACTTAAGGAAAATTTATTCGTCCCTTTTGATTTGTGGTTGAGCTGTTAACCAAAATCGTCGGTCTTTATCATGTATGGCCTTAGCCACCAGCGTGTAGGCTACATGAGATGAGAGATGAGATTAGGCCTAACCTATGTACATATCGATCTGTATGCTGTATGAAGTGGGTCTAAGTGACCAGGGATCATGAGATGAATCTGAAATTTTACATAGTGTCCCAGTCTGAGACAGACTGGGACCTTCCTAACCTTTTAACGATGTTTAACATACAGTACATGCTCAAGTGTTGTCTTTTGCGGAATGGGATTCGCATATTCAGACAATGTATACCAGCCGCCCTTATGATGCTCACTGCAAACTATTAAAATGACAATTTACCTTAGATGCTTTCTGATGGGTATAGATGTACATGTAATGTCTTAAATTGCTAGCCAGTATCCCGCTGAATTGTTTGTTTTTACTTTGGACACATCTGAAGCTGGCATTGCCAATGGAATTTCCAGTTCAAAATAGCAAAAATAGTTATATTTAAGTGAAAAATAGATGTCTCTCTAATCGAATCATTAGAAGAAGGAACTTTAAGCATATCCCACAAATAGTTTTGAGTGGCATTTCGTGCAACATTTTGTTTCAAATTGATTGATTAGCAATTTTCTCAATGATCATGTTGATGTTTAAATACCTACATGTATCATATAGGCAGAATTGCGTAGCTTTTTTCTACGCAATACGAAAAGAAATTTTCCACACATTTTATTTAGATACATACACTACATGTATCGTTGCGGGCCCAGCAATAACAGGGTTAACCCTTAAAGCGCTGAATTAATTAAATAATTTAAATTTTCACCCACTTGAAGTTGTGTCTCGCTGCCTGGCTACCGCGAGCCACAACTTCAAGTGGTTGAAAATTACCCATATATTTGTTTTATTTGAGACAGGACATTTGCAAATCTTGATCTCACATTTTGTTCCCAATAACAGGTATTTGATCAGGTATTAACCAAAATGTGCTAGCGCTTTGACCCTTCCAGCGCGGGGATAATACTATATAGATGTCAGAATCTGACGTCAGAATTCTGACGTCTGTAGTCGATTACCGCATTGAAAGAAAAGAAAGTTTATAATGGCCGTAGACCAATAACATAGGTATTCAAATAAAACAGAAAGAGCTAACTAAGACATTTATGATGATTTAAAATTGAAATAAACTCTTCACCTCTTACAGTAATCTTTATATGTGGGGTTTGTTGTAGGATTTGTGGTGAACGGGATCATCAACGTGAACCTGGCCACGCTGGAGAGGCGCTTCAACCTGAGCAGCGCACAGGTGGCATGGGTGTCGAGCATATATGACGTCACGGGTTGTATGCTGGCCATGATATTCGGCTACGTCGGGATCTTCGTGCACAAGGGTCGTGTGCTGAGTATCGGCTGCCTGGTGATGGCCGTGGGGTCGTTCGTCATGTTTCTTCCCCACGCCCTGTCCGGCACGTACCAGCTGGGCGTGGTGCAGCAGGAGCACTGTATCCCATCTGGTGAGTAATGACGAAGTTAAAAACTTATTCAACCCTTTAAGCCTTACCCCGCCAAGTTAGTTGATCTATATTTTTGCCTTGAGAAAATAGTTTGCATGACTTGTAGGTGAATGAGAACAAGAGTGGTTTACGAACGCTCTAATGTATTTGAAAATGGTCCTGACAATGTACTTGAAACTTCCGGTGCGATTTATGTGTTTCTATGGCCGTGATGAACCCTATTTTGTTTGCACATACTCGGCTGGTGCCAGTAATCGCCACCGTAATCATGGTAATCTTGAAACATACTTACCTGGTACAGAGGAAACCGCGAGGACGTAGGCGGTTCCTCCAGAGTGAGGCCTTTCCATTGCACTTCGGTTTGGCTGACCTTTTTAATATTATACACTGCTACCGGGACTCACATGTTCGACAGAACATCCTTTGTTTCATTTTATTTAATTTTTTAACCACGTGAAGCTGTGTCTCACTACCGCGACCCACAACTTCAACTGGGTAAAATTACTCATATATTTGAGACCAAATATTTGCAAATTTTGATGTTTTAACACTCATTTCAGTCCAAATGTAAGTGATTTTATCGGATAATTTAAGGGATTAAAAACGAATATAGTCATGTATGTAGCGCTTTAAGGGTTACGCTACCCACTGATGTCTTGTGGTATGATTTTTGTTTTTGTGATCTATCACATTATTTAGTTATTTTAGCAATTGTAAAAGAAAGTAAAAGCGCTCTCTAGCTCCTGACAAAAAATACGCCTCGTGAGTTTTATTGACCCACATCAAATACGAAAAGTTGACACAATGCTGGTTTAATGATATACCACCGTCTGAGACGCTGGTCTAACGCTAAACAAACATAGGGACAACGTCTCGTGTCTGCATCCTGGTATATCTGCATCCTCAAATGAATGATATAATTATAAACTTCCAGTGGACAATCATATCACAGATCTCGTCAAGTACCAGTACTTATACTATATACTACTACTTATCTATCTATCTGGCTAATGAGTTTAACTTGATTGGATTTTTTGCTCCATTCAACGAGTCAATTGATCATCGAGATAAACAACTAGTCCTCAACACTTTGAGCGCAGTATTACACATTGTAATGTGCAGATGCTTGTAAGCGCGATAACTTCATAACGCCTTCACGTAGGACCTTAATTTGTTTACCTCATGTGTATGACACTAATCTGAAGGTCAAGTTCGACATTCAGTGATCTTGAACTCATATCAAGGTCACCAAATCACGGAAACCTAAATGGCTTGTAAGCGCCATAACTTTATAACGCCTTGCCTTAGAACCCTAATTTTTCCACCTCATGTAGTACATGACGCTAATCTGCAGGTCAAGTTCGACACTCAGTGACCTTGACTTAATTTCAAGGTCACGGGAACCAAAATGGCCTGTAAGTGTGATAACTTTGTAACGCATTGACTTAGAGCCTTTATTTTGTTACCTCATGTGCATGATACTAATCTGAAGGTCGATTTTGACATTTAGTGATCTTGACCTAATTTCAAGGTCAACGGATCACGTAAGCCAAAAAGGCTTGTGAGCGCGATAACTTCATAACACCTCGACTTAGGGGCCTTTGTTTTTTCACCTCATGTGCATGACACTAATCTGAAAGTCAAGTTTGACATTCAGTGACCTCGACCTGATTTCAATGTCACCAGGTCACGGGAACCAAAATGGCTTGTAAGCGCGATAACTTCATAACGCCTTGACTTTGGGACTTCATTTTTTTACCTCATGAATATGGATGACTCCAATCTGAAGTTCAAGTTCGACTTTCAGTGATCTTGACCTAATTTCAAGGTCACGGAAACCAAAATGTCTTGTAACGTCTTGACTTAGAACCTTTATTTTTTCATCTCATATACATGACACTAATCTGAAGGTCAAGTTCAACATTCAGTGACCTTGACCTAATTTCATTGTCACGGAAACCAAAATGGCTTGTAAGTGTTATAACTTCATTTTTTTACCTTAGGGCCACATGTGCATAAATTTATATTCTTGATGTTGATGGAACAGAGCCCAAGGCTGAGGGGTCCTGCCATCAATTCGATGGCTATTTTTTTTACAGTGTTTTAAGCTGACACAATATTTTGTTATGACAGAGGATTAGTTCGCATTGTACATCTTGAATATTCTAAAATACTGGAACTGAACAATTTCATTTTTGATTTTCACTTTGTAATATTAAAGGATCGTATTTCGTATGTTTATTCCAAGGTGATGATATTTTCAACAGGTAGTGTTGTTTCCTGCACTCACAGTTCTAACACTAAAAGCGCTGCATTGAAGTTATAGATTTAAATTTTTACACACTTGAAGTTGTGCCTCGCTGCCGCGACCCACAACTTCAAGTGTTTTAAAATTAATTATATTTGTAGAACTAGAGTCAAAATATAAGCTAATGGAGCAAATTTATTGCAGATTTTCTTGTTTAAAGGAGAAATAAAATGGCTGAAAACGATGATAACTTTAACTCTTATCCTGCTAAATTAAATAAAATAAATTTTCAGCCACTTGAAGTTGTGGCTCGCTATCGCGACCCACAACTTCAAGTGGCTGAAAATTACTGATATTAGTTTAGTTTTACAACAAACATTTGCAAATCTTGACGTTCAAACACTCATTTCATTCCCAATAACTGTGATTCAATCAGTTAATAAAACAGATTAACCCTTATCCTGCCGGAACCGTATCCGTTTTCAACCTAATTTCCGACCAAATAAATTCAACTCAAATCGCTAAAATGTTTTGTGGTAGATGCTTAGTCAATCTAATAATTACATTTTGAACACGTATATTTTTGCATGATTATCATTATTTTTCGTCATTTACAGCTGGAAATTGCGTTAGCAATTCCAGCTTCAAATGAATGAAAAATAGTCCTAAGCAATTCTGTAGCATAAGGGTTAAAAAAGACAAAAGTCGTGATCAGCAGGCAAAGGGTTAAGGATTAATTATCTTTTCGTGAATACTATGATACACATCTATCAAATTATTGATACATATTAGATCTCAACTAGTTGTTGGATGCTATCTTGTGTACACACTTAATCATGATAATTATCACTAATTAATTAATTATGTGTGAGAGTCATGGAGTGCGAAGTGGTACTTTTCCGTTCTCAGTGTCTCTCTTGAACAGTGTTGAAGCAGATCCATTAATCTTCTTCAACATGTTCAATAAAAATAACTTTGTGAAAAAAGAATATTGATATGATATCATATACACTACTAGCAGCTGGCAATCAAAACACAAACATTGTTCGTTTTTCGGGTGATTATGGGTCCGATAATACATGCGATTGTTGTACCTATTTACGTGTTAGTATTCATCCATTGGTCACTGAAATTATGAAATTATTTGTGTCGTCAAACCAGAATACTCCACGCGCCGTCCACTCTCATGAAAAAAACACACGAATGTTTGCCACAGGATAAAGGGGCTAGGGTTACCATGGTTACAGTGGTTTAGGTAAGCCTCAGTGATTCATTGACACGTTTTACGCGAATGAAAAGAGGGGCCAAGTGAGATACAGTGGCATGGAAATGATTAAAAGTGATTAACGTGATTTAAAAAATAATGACTTTAGCCAAATTACAAGCGCGTTGGCATGCGAACGCTAGAATTTGCAGTAATGCGCATTAGACATGTTAGATAACCTGTAATCAGGTAATAAATCATGGGACTCCCGACACATGCTGCACAAATTAGTTGAATTACAGATTTCGATTCTGTGGTGTTTGATTTTGTTTATTCCAGTGGCTTGCACATGTGAATTGTTCGACGAGGAAATCGTCATTTTACAATGCTTTAGGATTAAAGTAACGTATGTCACCATAGTGTAGATATGTTCCTTTACCAGTTGTTCACCATGTTTACTCTCATTGACAAAACACGCAAACGCCACGATTCTGCTCGTGAAGTTTTACTCAGGACTATAGACGTTCGCGTACCGGGTAGGCCTACCTATCTCTCAGCGTACAGCAAGATGGTCCCGATCCATGCTTTAGTTTGACCCTTTCAGTGCGAGGACGTCAGATTTTGACGTCTAAGGTCGATCACCGCCCTGAAAGAGTAAAATATTTATAATGGCGGGGGATTGGCCGCAGACCTATAACATAGGTTTTCAAATGGAGCGGAAAAGCTAACCCAGCCATTTATAATGATTTCAAATTAAAAAACCCACTTTGGTTTGTGTAAAAATATTTCAGCGCTTCAAGGGTTGAGTTGACGGAACGTGTACATGGTCAATTCTGTGAACCTCAATAGCCTTGACCTCCAATATTTTCACCGAGCTAGTTAATACAATGATGTATGGGGGAGGGGATCTTATATAATTTGTTTTCACCGAGTTGTCATTCAAAACGGTATCCGGTGACGTCCTGCGTTTCACTGAATACTTGCATCACATTATATCATCGGATCAAGTACCCCATCAAGAGCTCTATCACAATAAGGGGTTACTTAATCTCACTTTCGTTCTGTTAATAACACAGATAAATATCTGGTATAGTAGTGTACTTGACATGGTAACCCTTGTCCCACTAAGGTATCTCATTTAACCCTTAACCCTTTGAAGCCTGAATTTATCATTGTCATCGACAGATGAAGATGATTAAAAGTGTGTGGAAAATAAAAGAAAATTGTCATGTATTGTAAGCCAGTCTCATGGAAATTTTCATTTCAAAACCCTTAGTTGTGGGAAAAATAAATCTATTCACAGGGATTTAAAATACTGCTTTAATGCATCGTGAGGGCTTAAAGGGTTAAAGCGCTAAATTCTTTTATGAAAATCATGGAATCTAAAGGGGTTTTTTTCAATTTGAAATCATGACAAATGTCTTATTCAGCTCTTTCCGATTCATTTGAATACCTATGTTATGGGTCTACGGCCATTAGAAATATTTTTACTCTTACAGTGTGGGGATCGACTTCAGTCGTCAGAATCTGACGTCTACGTCAACTTGAAGTTGTGTATGGCTACCGCGACCCACAACTTAAAGTCGATGAAAATTATTTGTTTAATTTGATACAAAATATTTGCAAATCTTGATGTTTAAACACCCATTTCTTTCCCAATAAAGTTCTGTGATTTAAACCGCTAATAAAACAGATTAAAAACGACCACAGTCGCGCTCAGCGCTTTAAGGGTTAAATACCTGCTTCGCCACTCGACATTTTCATTCTTCGTTTGAAGCTGGCTTTTCTGACGCAACTAATTACCAGATTACCAAATTAATCAGAAAAACTTTAAAGCTTTTATGTTAACCCTTAAACATGTTAAACACTGTTAAAGCGCTGAATTAATTTGTAAAAAACATCGCAACCAAATAGGGTTTTTTTTTAATTGAAATCATCATAAATATTTTCGTTAGCTCTTTCTGATTCAGTTGAATACCTATGTCATGGGTCTACGGCCATTAGAAGTATTTATACTCTTACCTGCTTACGGTGCGGGGATCGACTTTAGTCGTCAGAATCTGACGTCTACAGACGTCAGATTCTGTCGACTAAGTCGACGTCAGATTCTGACGACTAAATTCGATCCCCGCACTGTAAGGGTTGAAATTATATATATTTTGCCTTTTATATCCCCCGCCCTAAGAAGTGAGGCCTTGGCTGTGTACGTCGTCGTCAGCACGCCTTTTAGGGGCTATGAACTTTGACCTATTTTTGCCCTATGCTTCTGAGCCAAAATGGGCTCACTGTACAGAGATTAACAATCTCGTTTACGGAACATATCTCTCGGGGGATTTCTTCCATTTTGTACTCGCAGTCATCACCCAGGGGTGTAGATGTTGTGAGGCTTATTCCGAAACAGCTTAGAGATTAACGATTTGCTTTCCCATGTTTCCAGTGCATACATGTATCTCTGAAAACCCTTTCGGGAATTATTTCATATTGCACACACACACACACACCCATAGGGGCTGTGTATCTGCTCTTTGGGGGTCATGACCTCTGACCTACATATCTAACCAAAATAGCGTGGAAACTAAAGATATATCCTTTTTTTTATATTTAAACTGTCTACATAGTATTATTTTGGAATAATATAAATTTACACTTTCATACACACCTACATTCTTATAAGGATGTAGGTGATGCCTGGGTAATTTGAGGCTGCACGTAAACATTTTATTGATCTAAGTAATTGAGAGCTTTAATTTAATTGCTTTACAATAATACCATCTGTATGTGATTAACATAAATTATTCACGATTTCTAATTTTCTATACGACGCATGCTAAGCGACACTGTTCGTTTGTTCATTGTTCATACGTTCACCCAATGCTGGTTTAATGTTGGCCCACCGTCTGCGACGCTGACCCAACATCAAAACAACCTCGTTTCAACTTCCCGTGCTTGTTTCTGCTATAATCGCCATCTGGGTGACGCCAGGTCAGACGTAGGTCATTGACGGTCATGGACCAGTGTCTCTGATATATTTAACCTTTTCTCTGCTAAGTTTCCTAACTAAAATTCCTCTCATGTTTGTTCAATTTGAAATCAAACATTTGTAAATCATGTTGTTTTTTACCAATAATTTAATCGGTTGAAAAAATATGTTTTAAGAGGTTATGGCCTTCGACCTACTTTTTCAAAATAGGCCTACTGTAACTAACCATCTCGTTTTCAGAACATAACCGCTTGGGGGATTTCTTCTATATTCTGTGAAACACAGTGACGTAATCGGAAACTATTTTGAATGGCTACTCGGTGAAAATAATGTTATGATATACACTGTAAGTCCCCCTCCCCCATACTTCATTCTATTAGATTACTAGGTGAAATTATTGCAGGTCAAGACTATTGAGTTTCACACAGAATTGCACACACACACAGCAACCTGAGTGTAGATGCATCTTGTGAGGTTTATGACCTTTGACCTACATTTCCAAGCCGACGCAGCTTAGAGACTAACAATCTGTTTCCAGAGCTTACAGTACATGCATCTCTGAAAACCCTTTCCCGAATTATTTTATATTGCACACACATACACATCCTGCCTTTTGGAGGTCATGACCTCTGACCTACGTATCTTACCAAAATAGCGTGGAAACTTAATATCTCCTATTATTATATTTAAACTGTCTACATAGCATTATTTTAGAATTATATAAATTTGCACTTTCATACACACCTACATTATTATAAGCATGTAGGTGATCCTGGGTATTTTGAGGCTGCATGTATACATGATATTGACCTAAGTAATTAAGAGCTTTAATATGCTTTATAATAATACCATTTGTATGTAATTAACATAAATCATGTAAATTATTGATTATTTCTAATTTTCTATAATTTAAGCGACACTGCTCGTTTGATCTTAATCCCAGCAAACACGATACATTCACCCAATGCTGGGTCAATGTTGGCCCACCGTCTGTGACGCTGGCCCAACATTAACCCAGCATTGGGTAAACGTGTCGTGTTTGCTGTGTTAGGACAATGAGGTGTTGACCCAATGTTATGTTGATGCTGGTCCACCGTCTACTACGCTGGCCCAACATTAAAACAACATCAATTCAACGTCTCCTGCTCGTTACTGATACATATAAGATCGCCCTCTGGTTGGCGGCAGGTCAGACGTAGGTCAACAGGTCATGTATCAGTGTGTCCTCAGCAAACACGACACGTTGAAACAATGATGTTTTAATGTTGGCCCAACGTCTGCGACGCTGGCCCAACATTAAAATATCATTGTTTCAACGTGTCGTGTTAGCTGGGTCATTATTATATTTAACCCTTTGCTGGCCAAGTTTCCTCATTTACATTTTCATCTGGCCACTTAGGTGGTTGAAAATTAACATGTTTAACCCTTGTCCTGCTGAATTGCTTCAATTGTATTTTTCGTCATTTGAAGCTGGAATTTCCAACGCAATTTCCAGCTTCAAATGACGAAAAATATTACTATTTATGAAAAATAAACATCTCCCAAATTGAAAATATTTGATTAGCTGAGCATCTACCACTGAATATTTTATCAATTTCAGTGGCGTTTTATTTGGGTTGAAACTTTCTTGAAAACGGATATATCCGGGTCCAGCAGGACAAGGGTTAAATGGCTACTCGGTGATTTTTTTTATTATATGTCCCTCTCTCATACCTTATTGTATCAGATTGATCATTGCTAGATGAAAACATTGCAGCAGGGTGTGACATTAACATTTTGTATCACTAGACCAGCAGGTCTAGTAACCTTTGTTTATCACTAGACCTGGTGACATGTCACTAGACCAGGTAAGCTGGAATCTGATACGGTATGGACTTTAAAAAACAAACAAATTATGTACAAGTGATGTACAACCCGCAATGATTGTCATTTTTATAAAAGTTAAAAATAACAAAGACAGGGCTCCAGATAACAAGCGTATATGAGTAAAATACGCATGTAAAAACAGCAAAAACTCATTGATAGAAAATCTGAGGAGTAATATTACTCATAAAAACTATTAAAATACCCATCAAAGTGAAAAAAAACCCCAGAAAAATGAAACGATTGTTTTATTTTTTACGTGAAGAGAACTATGTGACTAGAAGAAAAAAATGATGTAAATAAAGCTTTCATGTTGTTGTATGAAAAGTACTCCTCGTTTATTTTTTTATCATATTTCACTCCTCATCACCCATTTCAATGAGTGAAATACTCCTCAAACCAAAAAATTATCTGGAGCTCTGCAAAGACACACATATATCATAATACCATAATAATCACTTGTCTTTTCACATTGAAGAGTCAGTTTAGATGATATTAAGTCACATAATCAAATAATATAAATAACAAATTTGCAGTGGCTCTAGATGGTGTAAGGTGTAAGCTCGAATCTGATACGGTATGGATACGCACCCCCCCCCCCCTCTCCAATAAACGCCGCCCCCCCCCCCCCTCCCCCCGATTTTGTTGTACCCTGTATTACCAGAAAATCTGCTGGCTTGAAAAAATCTACGCGACACTAGCCTGCTGCATGTAGCTGTGTCAACATGGTTGAGCCACGGTCAGCGTGTTGTGAGCGTGGGTGTAAGCGCGGTATGCTACTGTTAAATGTAGCCTAGTTGCTGTACATTTTGTTTTAACACTGGGCCAGCGTCGTACAGGTGGACCAGCATTGAATAACACCTGTGTATGTTGGGTAATTAATCGTTGAGTTGTGTCAGAATGACGACACCATATATCAGTTTTGCTTACAACAAAAGTAAGGACTGTTCATAATCATTGCACTGGTGATCACTGATTTACAGATTTACAAGCGCCCCTGTTAAATTCCCAGCGATAATGCGACGTCAATTTATAGACTTAATGTTAAGTAGGCCTAAGATTTGAAGCATCTGTTTATCGCGCTAGCTCATGTTTTGACTGTTAGCAGTTTGCGTCCACTGGTCATCGAAATATGTGAGGTATGGATCTTTTTCTACCATAGTAGCGCTGAGAGACACAGGACTTGACACGTGCTCAACCCCAGACGAGCTGTTGCAGCATTGAACCAATGTTTAGCGCACATGTATACACGATGTCCCTGCAGAGATGATATACCACCATTTGATCAATGGCGGGCTAAGGTCGGCAAGAGATGACGTCATCAGGACGGTCTGCTTAAGGCAGACATTCTTAGGCCTACACACTTAGACGTAAATTTAATCAGTTAGGCCTACGTCTTTTAAAAGCATTCATACAGTATGCCGCCAACGCATTTCTATTATTCTGATGTGTCTAAAAACAACTACCATATTAAGATATTGTCGTGCCCAAATGAGAACATTCAAAGATGAAGTGTGATGGTAACTGCGTCGTCTAAGCCAATAAAGCGGGCCGTGGCTGCATAGGGTGTCAGCCTGTGTTAACACACCAGTTACAACTGCTGCCAGCGCGTTCACAGTGGCGGCGTGAGAGTGGATGGAGGCTAGCACGTGCAGGGAGCACTAACCAATGTGGCGTGGCTTAATGACGGCACCGCGTTGTCTTAATACCGCTATTGCAGACTATCCGTGCACTGGTCAGACATGCTGACAATACTAGTGTAGGCCTAGTAACGTTACATTTAAGCAGATAAGGCCTTGAATATATGCTCGACCAGCAGGTCGAGTGCCTGAGACTGTGTACTCGCCCGGTGCCAGGATTACTGGACTGGGTCGAGCGGTCGAGCGTTAGTGTCGCACACTGTTGCAGGTCAAGGGTTTAGAGTTTCACAGAATTATAGTTTTGCTCAGCTCTTAAAGTTTAACACGATCGGAAATGCATAATGCATGTGTCATGCATTTCTTTTCGGAGGCAATACATTATCGTGTTTTTTGTGTGCACGGCGTATTAAAGCAGACAAATTAGAAAATTAATAACTAAATTTAAAGCTCATAAATATATAGATGGTACCTTTTTATCACTAATTAACCCACATGTAAGTTCTGGGATGTCGTTTTACTGCTTAATTATTGTTCTCTATACATGTGAATTGCCGCCGCAATTAACATCTCAAGATGGTTGAAAAAGCCCCGATTTGATAAACTACCCGAGCGACATAACACATCAAGAGTGATAGCTAGATATATGTGATGAAAGATTGATTTTTTTGTGATTAAAGATTGATTTCTTTACTGAATAAATAATTAAACAAACGATGTGCATAAATGAGACAGGGATCTTCGGATCTTAAAAGGTTAATGCGGTAATGTTGCTCTGAAGTATATATACGTGACATTGACCCAGTGTTGGCTCAAGGCCGGTCCAGCGTCTACAACGCTGGCCCAACGTTGAACCAACATTGTATCAGCATCCCGTGTTTGCTGGTTTAATAAGCTCAGCACAGCATGATTTGTGCTGTGAACAAGGGATTTCAACTGCCAATTTTAATAGTATTTCTCGAATATAATTTTGTAGATCCATCTCACCTTATCGCAAGATGTTAGTATTAAAGCACGTCGGTCAATATAGATCTACATATCGTCGCCTCGGAGCTAAAGGATCCTATCTGCCACTCTGACGAGTGTCAGATAGGATCCTTTAGCTCCGTGGCGACGATATCGTCACTATAATCATAATAATATCTGTATTGGAGTTGGAAGTTGTCTGCTACCGGTACACATGGTCGATGTCGAAAAAAAGATACAATGTATTTGTAGCACATTTTGCACCACATTTTGGAACTATACTAATAGCACATGCCGTTTCTCATTTAACAGTTTAACATGATGTTTAGGCATGCTGAACATGTTAATGTCAAATTCACTGCCGATAATATCTCTGAAATGTTAACTTTTAGACATTTGTAAATGTTATGTATGTTATTCTCTGTGAGTGGGTCGTTTCATTAGATTTACGGTAAAACATGTATAATATGAACTGCCTTTATAAACCTCAGAAAACACGAGACGTTGAGCCAATGCTGGTATAATGTTGTTCTGACGTCTGCGACACTGGCTAAACATTACACAATCGTTGTTTTGTACGTGTTGTGCGTACTGGGATGGAGTCTAATTTGTGATATCGATAAACAGATAACGCGAATGTTCGATCACGTAGGCTCTACCCGGATTCACCTTCATGTCAAATTACGTAATATACGGCGTTGTTAACCGTTGTGCTGCTAGAGCCGTATATATCCGGTTTCGAGTAAGTTTCAGAGGAAATAAAATGCCACTGAAATCCATAAAATAGTTTGTGATAGATGCTCAGTTAATCAAAATGTTAATTTTCACACATGTTTATATTTCATAAATGGTCATATTTTTCGTCATTTGAAGCTGGAAATTGCGTTAGCAATTCCAGCTTCAAATGACGAAAACTACAATTGAAACAATTCAGCAGGACAAGGGTTAACCCTTTCAGCGCGGACCGTCTTTTTTACGTCAGATTCTGACGGTCCCCGTGGGTTGCGGTGGCGAGGCACAACTTCAAGAGGCTGAAAATTTTAATTATTTAATTAAGCGGGTTAAAAGGTAATTACCCTTTTGCATGTTATGTGGCATGCATTGGAACTAGGTTATTATTCTCATTCCAGAACATATAAATTCAAATTATATTATAAAATTGGGAGAGAGAGTCGTGCCCAACCTCAACCCGTGAGTCCTAATACTGAAAAACCATTAATTTCTTGTCACTTTTATGTCAGAAAAAAATATTGGCTCTTCAGTATTAGGACTTTCATCTCACAAGATAGACCATTTGTGTCACTCTCAATATAAATTTTAGCCCAATTTGTGCACTGCACGTGAAAGTAAATTTTGCCAAGTTGAAGAAGGGGATTTCAGTCCAGCCATGGTCCAACCCGGTCACCCCGCGCTCGTCGACAGTGCCCTCCCCGCTAGAACGGGGTGATGGCGTCCTGGAAAATTTTGAAAATGTGCATCTAAAGACTAGTACAGTGTGTGACTGCTCTGCATAGCCAAAAGGCAATATCTGCTTACTTGTAGAGAGTAAGCAGATATTGCCTTTTGGCTTTGCACGAAAGTAGTGGCTTCTAGTCACACCTTTCTTGCAAGTTTCGACTGCTAAAATGAATCTTGTCTGAACTTCACTCATAATTCCATCAGCGACCCCTAGCAGACAAAGTGTCCTATGTGGTACTCATTTGAGTGGTGTATGCGACACTTTGGTTGCTATGAGGCGAATTATATTGTCTAAGTATGTCAAACACTTGTGATTGGTCGAGAGGGCCATCTCGACCATGATATATTGGTAGTTCTGTGATTCGCTCATTTTGTAACATTCAAATATCTATTATGTATAGTAACATTTCAACAATATTATAGCTGGTAAAATATTGTCCTTGGCATTTGTTTCTCTGAATATACACTCTAATCTAAGATAAAGCTAATTAATCACACGCGCCCGCCGGTTATATCTGACACATATCCCCTATGTTGATTAATGAGAAATAATGTAGCTACAAAGTGATCATGGTAATTGGCTCAATGGTAAGCCAATGTATGTGACGCTGGCCCAGCATTGATCCTGCGTTGATCATATAGCTAGATACGGTAATGTGGTAACCGGTGACCAGGTGACCCCCTCTGTGACCTGATAACACTCAATTAGCGTGATAGAAATAGATTGACCCTTTACGCTGATTTTTTTTTTTAATGGGTTTTCCATTTACAAATATCATAAATGTCTCAGGTAGCTCTTTTCGCTTCATTGTAATACCTACGTTATGGGTCTATGGCCATTATAAATTTTTAATTCTTTCAGTGCGGGGATCGTCTTTAGACGTCAGATTCGCACGTCTAAAGTCGCGTCCCCGCACTGAACATGCTGAACGAGTCAAGAAGCGTATGTAGGCCAAAGATTCAAACCCAATTCTACATGTTTCACATTCAATTTAGCCTGTGAAACAAACATTATATAGTTAAATAATTCATTGACATGAGGAATTTATACATGTATGTTCATGCATGTATTAACACTGTATAAACAACCGATATACTGACTACCGGTACTTGATTTAATGTATTTGTTTTTTTTCCCGCATCACAAATAAAGAGAGATGAAATATACAGCTTGTTTTATTAGCAAAAACTCTTGAGCGTATACAATTACAACCTGGTAGTATACCTGGTATACAGCAAATAGTTATATGTTATAGTGGCCACTTGATTTCACGATTTGGTTTGTTTCACGCATCAAAAATAAACAAAGATTAAATATACACATTTTTTGTTTGTTAGCAAAAACTCCTCTGAACGTATGCAATTACCAGTATTACAACCACGATTACCATGATTACAACCCTTAGATATGAAAGGGTGTATCTTGATACACCCTTTCATATCTAAGGGGACGCCATGTTCCTTGTGACAAGAAATCTGGATATTCATTCAATATTGTACCAGTCAACTAAAGCTACGGCCCCACCAAACGCCGCGCCGCGCCGCGCTGCGCGGTGCCGAGAAAATCAGTAGGTGCGGCCCCACCGAACGCCGTGCCGCGCCGCGAAATGAAAGCTGGGAAAAGTTTATCTTTCACGGCGCCGCGTTTTTTAACGCGCGGCGCGGCGTTCGGTGGGGCCGCACCTTTAGACGTGAAGCGTTGACATGCTTTATATAGACCAAAGACAAGGGGTTTTTTTTCAATTAGAAATCATTTATCTTCCCGCCTCATTTGAATACCCATGATATTGGTCCACGGCGATTGTAATTATCAGGGAATAATTTGTCCCGGAAAAAATGTGTAGCAGTTTAGTAGCCGCGAATGTGCAAAACTACTATTCTCAATGCCAAAAAACTGCCTTACCAACACATTAATATTATTGTGTTGCATATGCCCAAACTTGAGTAGCAAACTGCTCCTCTACACCAGATAAATTATTCGGGAGGACCAGAATATTTCACTCTTTCAGTGCGGAGTTCAACTTTAAATGTCAGAGTCTGACATCCATCGACGTCAGACTCTGACGTCTAAAGTCGATCCCCGCACTCAAAGTGCTAATGTGAAATATGAACACTTGCATTTTTTATTCCAATTTATTTTTCTATCGCACGTTTTACTATAGATATGTACACCTCCGTGATTTCAGGTTTGCTGGTTTAAATCCCTTGTCCTGGTATTCTAAAAGCGACTGACCCAAATCTGAGGCATGTAATTGGTCGAGACGGCCATCTGGGTCAGTCTTTTTAACCCTTACAACGCTGAATTATTTTTGTTTAAACCATGGAAACCAAATGTTTGTTTTCAATTTAAAATCATTATACATGTCTTTTTAAATTAGCTCTTCTGCCTTATTTGAATACATACAGTACTGATTTCACAAAATGGGACAGATTTTTCATCAGTGGCTGGCCTGCGTTAACGCTGGCCAGCCCTTCATTAGCCCGGGCGCAAGCCCGGCGAGACAGGCGCAGAATTGGTTGCGCCCAGCGCATGAAATGGGCTTGAGCCCCCACACGGTTCGGGCCAGGAAAATATACCCGCCCAAATCCTACTTGGGCTTGCACCCAGTATACTGTGTGGCGGCTAACATGGATGCTGTGAACCATGTGTCATCTCGCCGGGCTGGCCAGGCTCGCTCTGGGCAAGACAGGGCGCGCTCAGCTTGACCACATTCAGCATCATCTAAACAGCTCTGAGTTGATCTAAACGTGCAATAATTGAGTGTCCGTACGCATATACATCTAGACCTGTTGCAGTCCTCATTTATTTCTGCTTAGCCATTTAGCATTTAGCCTTTAGCATTTAGACATTATCTTTAGTATCGGAAAAGCAGTTCAGTGTATAAATTCAGAAAATGGGTGGTTTTATGAAGCTACGGTCACTGGAATAGACCTAACTGAAGATGAAACAGCAGGCACCTGGAAAGTCAGGCTCGCCCGGCGCACCGGTCGAGCTTGAAACAGGACCAGACGAGAAGCGCGCCTGACTAACACATACAGGCGTTGACTCAATTCGCCGAGGCTCTAGATTGGCTTGAGCCCCGGCGATATGAGCGCGGCTCCAGTTATATGAACTTATACCAAAACGCACATTGCGGCCCGGCTAAAGGATTTTATAACTTTGGGCGCATACATGCGAGCCCCAAATGGGGTGGGGAGAGAACATGGGGCTAGCCCAGGGCTAGCCTGCGTTAGCCGGGGCTAGCCCCACTGAAAAAGCTTGTCCCATTTTGCTAAATCAGTACTGTAAGTTATAGGTCTAGTCCCATGATCGGCCATTATATATTTTTTAATTCTTTCAGCGCGGTGACCGTCTTTATACGTCAGAATCTGACGTCTAGAGACGTCAGATTCTGACGTATAAAGACGGTCGGTTGAGAATACTGGCACTTCGTGACATTTATAAATACAAATACCAGTTTCCACTCATTCTAAACATATACACATACATGTATATAGTGTTCAGCCCAGACAAGAAAGGGGTGGGGACATTTGTCTCACTACACTGGAAAATAGGAGACATTTGACCTCTTACATGTCTGAGTGCGTAATTGACGCAATATCGAGGCCTGTGCTGAACACTGTGTATATACCGGTATCTACGTTAAAAAACATCTCTTTTCATACCGAGCCTCAAAAATAAATTGGTGTGGGTGGGTTGTTGGGGTGGTGTGTGTGTGTGGGTGGGGGGGGGGGGGGGAGGGGTGCGTGCACGTACTGTACCAATAAATACAATTATATAATATGCAATTTGAAACCATTTGTAATTACCAATTTCTGCATTACGATATCAACTGTAATCGACCACATGTAAACCGCATGTGCCCTCATGTACAACGTAATATGGTGTGATGCTTGCAAACCTATATTAAACATGATAAAGGTTTCTACCGCGAAATTAACAATTATTTTAACGAAGTATTGATCATGAGCTGTTGTGAGTAGGATACTAGCATGCTATTATATCTTAATTATTGGATTCAGTAGTGTCACCCGCGATTGCCTGTTATGCATTTTTAGCCCGTCGACGGTAACATTTACTTGTGGGCGCGATAACTTGAAAAGTTTTTCATGTATCCTTCCCAAATTTGTTATGCATGTTACTAATGACCAGTTCTCGGACAAGTCCAATAATGGCTGAAAAAAATTAAAAATGGCCGTCTTATTGCGATTTTTCGACTTTTACGTCAATAATTTGACCTTGTTGGCGTGTTAACTTGATTTCTTTTATGTATCCTCTTCGAATTTGTTATGCATGTTACTAATAAGCAGTTCTTGGACAAATTCAATAATGGCTGAAAAAAATTCAAAATGGCCGATTTATTGCGATTTTTCGCATTTTACGTTAATAATTTGACCTTGTGGGCGCGAGAACTTTTAAAGTTTTTCGTGTATCATCTTCAAATTTGTTATGCATGTTACTAATAAGCAGTTCTCGGTCAAGTTCAATAATGGCTGGAAAAAAAATTAAAATGACCGATTTATTGTCATTTTTCACATTTTACGTCAATAATTTGACCTTGTGGCCGCAATAATGACTTCAAGTTCAATAATGGCGGCGGGCTATTGTCGAGTGTGCTCTTGTTATTCTATGAAGCTGAAATTGCTAGCAGAATTTCCTACTTCAAATGACGAAAAAATGACAGATAAATCTGTGGTTATTTTGACATACTTTTCTCATGCGTAAATGCTGAAAATGTACATTTTGCCGGTATTAACCGTTTACATTAGAATTGCATAACCACTTTAATTTCACCTGCTTGAAGTGTGTCTCGCTAACGCGACCACATCTTCAAATGTGTGAACATTTCAATTCAGTCACACCGATTTGTGTATAATTTTGCACAATATTATACATGTTATATATATATATAATTCTTTTGTCAATTTTTCTGAGTAGGTAGCTGAACTGAACAAATTTCAAAAGAACGGTTATATATAATGCCGTGTCGTACTCGTGGCATACGAAATTGTCATGAAAAATACATATGGTGAAAATGTAAGCCTATCTAATAATGTCACTCATTTTTGTGCTCATACACGCGTCTCTAGCAGGTAAGGGGTGGATGTACATGCCACACATTCCTGTGTGCCCATGACCATGATGACGAGGCATGTGACAAAACCCCGCTATTCACAAATAGTCATATGATAAGGGGGCCACCATTCAATCTCCGGGGAGGGGGGGGAGGGTTGCTGGAATTTTTTTCGCGGACAAACTATTTATTTCGACCCGGCTCGGCAGCGCCTTAAAAATTTCAAATTTTTGCTACATGTTTATATAGAACAGTTTTTGAAGTAAATTATTTGTTTCACGCAGGGTCCGCCCGAAATTATTTATTTCAAAAATACTCCAGCCCCCCCCCCCCCCGATACGATTTAAAGACTTGCTTTATTAAAGATTCATACAGCTGTTAAACGCGCATTAGTGGGACGGTCAAGTGAAGGCCTGTAAGCTTCAATTTGACGGCATTAATATCAGCGACTGAACTGATAACAAGATACTACTCCAACGAGAAATTGGCCCAATGCTGTTTTAATGTTAGACCAACATCTGCGACGTTGGCCGACATTAAACCAACATTTGGTGAGTGTGCGGTGTTGGCTTGGAAAGCTCTTACTGTCAATATGCTGGAGGTCAACTGTTTCCAGATCCCCAGGGTAATACAACCTTTTGAGTCACAACACAAAGCCCACATGAGAGAAATGGTGAATTATTTCCTCATACATATCGCTCAAGTATATAGAGTTTATATGACTTGGGAACTTGCTCTTAATGCGGCGATGGGTATGAAACGCATATAGTATTATTATCTTGGCTGATAACTGTGGATGTGGGGTGATATGTCATTGTGAAATGTCCACGGGCCCCTGTTGCATTCTGGGGACCACATTGTCCCGCGTATTTTGACAGTTGGCTTTAATCTTGGAATACATCACTGTAAACAGGGTGGGACGCATCCACGCATAAAAGGCGGGTTTTCATACGGGCCCGGCCGTTTGAAAAGGGCCGGTGCCGTGTATTAATGCGTGGACGTCTTTATTTTAATGGACGGCAGCATGAACTGATGTTCAATGAATAAATAAGGTCATAGAAATTATTCTATCACAGTCATGGCTATAAAATCTGAATAATTAATTGCTGAGAGTGAATTACAAAATATACTATACTTTCTAGTGATGTTATTTATTTTCACTTCATTAAAAAGTGATGTAATAATATATTGTAACTATGACCACCACCTTAACTTCTTGTCATGCGTAAAAAATGACACGGTGGAAAAAATATTTATATGTGTTCAATGGATCTCGACAAATATATCTATAACTTAGCCGCATCATTAAGATATCGGTAGCAATCATATCTGAAATGATGAAAATATGAAAAAATATCGTTTATTTTTTGTAAATACATCCCTTTCGTCCCTCGTAATCGGGTTGGTCAAATAAAAAATTAAATACGCCATAGTTGAATATCTTATTATTGAATTAAATCATAAAAAACATGTTTTATCTGAGCATAATGACGATGGTGTGCAAATCAATTTTGCTACACACATTTCTGAAATTATTAAACCATTGCATTCGTCAATGTCGGTATTCCTCTGTGATCAAAACTATACAATTGCATTTTAGTTACTATAGGGTGATAATGGAATATGTATAATAAGTCAAATATTAAACAATATAAATTCAGAACCAAATGCATTGGTGATTTAAAAGTAGAACGGGCTTCTGGATTGTTTTTGCTAAAACAGGTCAACGTTATTGGGTTGCATAATTTTGACAATGAGTGTACGGAAGCAGACGCTTTTCCTGACCCTCACGACAGCTGTCATTTTTCTGTCTATTATATCTAATTTATTAATTATGTCTCCGTCCGTAGTATGTATTTTTGCTTTATTGTACGTTTATATTACTAGCAATGAATATTGAAACCCAAGCGTGACTTTATAAAACTGTATTTAAATAAAGCAGACACATTTCTGTTAGAATCACCCATGCATGACGTGATTCAGACAGGTGTTTTTGATAGGACGTCCGCTAATAAGCTCACGGCCACATCGAAGCGGCCAGACCCGTATAAAAAGCCACCCTTCATTCGAGTATGCTTCCCTGGTAAACAACCATGATTATTTCTGAAATACAAGTGACCTTTAACTGATTGGAAGCCGCTTTTCAAAAGCCTTTCTGTAGGTCTCCCTCGCATTTGTTATATCACTCTAGTTGATGTAATATGCACTTTCAGCATAAATAAATAAATTCTATTTGACTTAATATTGAATTTATTGATTTCTCATCAAACAAGAGCAGTTTATGCAATGTTGGTTCAAGGTTGGGCCAACGTCGCAGACGGTGGACCAACATTAATCCTAGATCGGTTGGACGTCTTAGTTTTGCTGGTTTTGCAGTCCGTCGTAATAATTGCAGGGTATACGTTACATTTTATGAGAGTGAAGCCGGGCCACGTGCAATGCATACAATAATTTTCAAAAATTATTACAAGTAGATAAACTTAACAAAGGTGGAGTGTAATCTGATTCACCATTGTGGATTTTGTTCTGAACCTTTTAATGCGGATTTGCTAATTTGTCACCATGAGTATGAAAGGGTATATCTGCCGCATTACAAAGTGGCAGATACACTCTTTCATATCCATGGTGACGAGTTATTATCGAGTATCCATTTTATGCTCGAATTGTACATGCCAAAACTAGATATCTAAGCAATTTTATAATTAATAATAATGTTCGAGGTCACACATTTCCAGTACAATGTTTGTTAATCAACACGATCATGTCAATTAAAACCGTAGGCTACATGTATAAGTTGTCATGGCAAGACAAGGAATAGAAAGGTATTAAATTCAGTTAACACAGGTACATGTATGACAGTATGTTCTCCTGGGCAAGTATATTTAGTATTTCAACTAGTTTTAATCCTTTAAGCCCTCACGATGCATTAGAGCATCATTTTACGTCCCCGAAAACACACTTAATTTTCCTACAACAAACGGTTTTAGAATTTAAATTGAAATGAAACCGGTTTACCAATACACAGATACATGACAATTTTCTTTAATATTTCACCCACTTCAAATCATCTTTATCCACTGCAAGTCGAGAATCGCGACAGCGATTCGCGGCTTGTAGTGGGTGAAGATGACTGTGGTAAATTCAGGCTTCAAAGGGTGAAACAAAACAAAATGTCAATGAGGTTGACTAAATACTTTGTTGCAGGTGCCCAGTTATTCTAATATTTCATCTCTATCTTTTACATGGTTTCCGCCAGAGGGGGGGGAGCGGGGGGATAACCCCCTTGTTGGCAAGGAAAATAAAAATATTTTCTATATTTTGCTAACATTTCAGTTAAAATAGGCCATTTTAAGCACTAAAATGTAAAAATCTGATTTTTTTTCTCCTGGGCCGGGCGGCCCCTCAGACCCCCACCCTTTTGGACCCCCCCCCCCACTCAAACATTCCTGGAGGAAACCCTGTTTTATTCAGAAATACTTTTCGTCATTTGATGCTAGGATTATAGCATTAGCAATTCCATCTTCTAATGAAAAAAATCTGGAAACACATAATTCAGCAGGACAAAGCTAACCCTTAGGACACTGATGTCGACTACAGTAAACATTCTGTGTTTTCGTAAGCACCTATATAATCAGTTGTTGAAAATAAAATATGCTTTCAATCTTGAAACACAGATATATGTTGGGACTTAAATTTCACAAATTACACCAATTTTCAGCCACTTGAATTTGTGGATCGCAACTTCAAGTGAATGAAAATTTTAATTGAATAGCTCAGTGCTCTCAGGGTTAACCCTTACATTAAAAATAAGAATTTTCACCCACTTGAAGTTGTGGGTCGCTACTTCAAGTGGGTGAAAATCACTCGTTTGTTTAATTTGAGACCGAACATTTGCAAATCTTGATGTCTAAGCACGCAATTCATTCCCAATAACTGCGTTTAAAATGGATTAAAAAAGACTGTAGTCGTGCTTGGTGGTGTAAGGGGCAAATTATTTTACAGTCTCGAAATACCTATGCCTGTGTACCGTAATATTTCTATGCCTGTGTACCGTAAAAAAAAAAGTATACAGGGGTATCCATATTTGTCTATCTTAGTTATTGCCCAGTAGATAAGTGATATAGCAATAATATCATTATCTTCCGCCCTACACCATGGCATGTACATGTATACTTGCATATATGCACAATTCAAAGAACATCTGTCCAACGCTAGGTCGATGGCTGTTTACGTTGGCCCAGCATTTTGTTAGCGCTGGGCTGACACTAGCCCCAGCGTGCTTGACCGAGGACTAAAATCTTAGCTAGGCTGATACTACATTGGGCTTGGATACAATAAGCGTGCATGGTGATTATCAAACAAATACTTGAGTCATGTAATACCTTTTCAGGTGTCGTCACTCTTGCTTTTAAACCCCATAAGCGCTAAGTACGACACTTGTCATTTTTAACCCTTACAGTGCGGGGATAGACTTTAGTTGTCAGAATCTGACGTCTATAGACGTTAGATTCTGACAACTAAAGTCTATCCCCGCACTGTAAAGAGTAAACATATTTATAATGGCCGTAGACCCACACCATAGGTATTCAAATGAATCAGAAAGAGCCAACTAAGACAAATATGATGATTACAGATTGACAAAAACCCTTTGATCTCCATGGTTTTTACAACAATTTTCAGCGCTTTAAGGGTAATATGTTTTATTTGCCGATTAGATCACTGTTATTGGGAATGAAATTATGTCTCAATATTTGGATTTACGAATGTTTGGTTTCAAAATGAATAAATATGATTAATTTTCACCGACTTGAAGTTGTGGGTCGCGCTAGCGAGACGCAACTTCAAGTGGGTGAAAATTTAAATATGATAACTCAGCGTGCAAATGGTTAAGAGTGCACGGAATAATCACGGATATGACTCACTGATACTCTGTTATATTATGATCGATCTGATCATCTGATCATCGTCCTGACCTAATCAACTAAAACTATAGAAAGATAGTGACAGTCAAAAAGTAGAGCCTTGCGTCACTGAATGAGCATTTTTACTATTGAGTCAAGTAGTCAAGTCAAGTAAAAACGGGTCACCCTCAATTAATTTAAAAACACTACAGTAGTACACATAATTACTGTGGCTAGTCAGTTCCGACTTATAAGACACTATAAAAAATTACCAATAAATAACATATTGGTAAATACAATATAAAATGATTATGTATGTAGGTTATCATGGTTATAAAATGTAGTACAAACTTAGTACTATACTAGACTACCCCTTTTTAACCATTGTCTTCAAAACGAGTTGTCACTCATCTCAAAAGATTCAGGCTTTAAACACATGTTAAAAGCTGATTGAGCCTGCTCCAAAAGGCTATATAGTTAACCGTTCTTGTGTGGTTTATGTGTCATCATCTCTGTTGACATCGTGCATAAGAATTTATAATATACAAACACTATACCCTAAGCAGCTAAGGTTATTAAATCTACATGTGAACTCCTCAATTACCGGGCTTGTTGTGCGGGCCAAATATCAAAATGTTTTTGTAAATTTTAGGCTTTGTATATGTGTGGCTGTCGTGATGACACATGCTTTGTGTGAAACTTTATCCCATTTGAAAAAAAACGTTGGTCATACATCCTGTTACACCAGAAAGCTTGTCCTGAATACATGAAATCATCAACTTGGTGCTTATATATTAGCGTGAAATATCAAAATGAATGAGATTCGTTTTGTTCAGCTGCTAAACTGTGTATCGCGAATGGCGATCCAAGAAGTTCTTAATACGAGTTTTAGCATCTGGGAATCAGTGGTCTTTATATGGTATATTGTTCATTCATATTGTGTCACTTGTAATCCCTTCGAACGTGCACATAATCTGGTTTCAGCTACACGACGATGCAAATTAATGATCATTTGCAACAGCAATGTCTTATTTCTACTTCAGTCCATCGCCGGTAAACACAAGGCGTTAACTCAATGTTGTTTCAATGTTGGTCCACCGTCTACGACGCTGGCCCAACATTAAAACAACATCGGGTTAGGGGCTTGTGTTTTGTGTGTCGTTATTCCCCTACAGACAAACAAGAAGATCCTTGAGACAGCCGAGATTAGTATTGTATAGCATTGAATATGTTCAAGATAAGACGGCATTATCCCAGCAAACACAAAACATTTGGATAACATTTATACAACGTCGGACCAACGTCTTTGACGTTGGTCCAACATTGTATAAATGTTATACAAATGTTTTGTGTTTGCTGGGATATGTGGTATCGGCCAAGTTTTCTATTGTGATTACTAGGGTCAACTGATGTAGACAAATTCTGGTTATATATCTATAAATTTATTGAATTCGTTTATACACTCTTTCGACTGTATCATAAAACGGTATTATAATACATGTAATAGTTGTGTAGTAAACAAATTATCAACCATATATATTTGTCTCTTGTCTTGACTGAAATATTTTGAGTACAGTACTGATTTCACAAAATGGGACAGATTTTTCATCAGTGGCTGGCCTGCGTTAACGCTGGCCAGCCCGTCATTAGCCCGGGCGCAAGCGCGGCGAGACAGGCGCAGAATTGGTTGCGCCCAGCGCATGAAATGGGCTCGAGCCCCCGCACGGTTCGGGCCAGGAAAATATACCCGCCCAAATCCTACTTGGGCTTGCACCCAGTATACTGTGTGGCGGCTAACACGGATGCTGTGAACCATGTGTCATCTCGCCGGGCTGGCCAGGCTCGCTCTGGTCGAGACAGGGCGCGCGCAGCTTGACCACATTCAGCATCATCTGAACAACTCTGAGTTTATCTCAACGTGCAATAATTCAGTGTCCGTACGTGTATACATGTAGACCTGTTGCAGTTTTCATTTATTTCTGCTTAGCCATTTAGGATTTAGCCTTCAGCATTTAGACATTATCTTTAGTTTCGGACAAGCAGTTTAGTGTATAAATTCAGAAAATGGGTGGTTTTATGAAGCTACGGTCACTGGAATAGGCCTAACTGAAGATGAAAAAGCAAGCACCTGGCAAGTCAGGCTCGCCCGGCGCACCGGTCGAGCTTGAAACTGGACCAGACGAGAAGCGCGCCTGACTGACACATACAGCCGTTGACTCAATTCGCCGAGGCTCTAGATTGGCTTGAGCCCCGGCGCTATGAGCGCGGCTCCAGTTATATGAACTTATACCAAAACGCACATTGCGGCCCGGCTAAAGGATTTTATAACTTTGGGCGCATACATGCGAGCCCCAAATGGGGTGGGGAGAGAACATGGGGCTAGCCCAGGGCTAGCCTGCGTTAGCCGGGGCTAGCCCCACTGAAAAAGCTTGTCCCATTTTGCTAAATCAGTACTGTACGTATCGGGAAGATCAAGTAACTTTAATGACAACGACAATTATTTTTTTGTGATCTGCCATTTCTTTTTATTTGAGTGATGTGAGTCAGGTATTATCCCGTCTTGTATGCTGAATGTAAACATGGATGAAAATCATTAGGAAATAGAACTTGAAATCCCCATGTTTACATGGTTATACTGCAAAGACTGAAACGTAATATATTCGGTTATAAATAGACTTGTCAAGTGGAGACAAGTCACCACCACCTTAAACCACCGAGTACTTCTCGAAGCTGTTCATCTTTAAGATCTGGGAAGTCTTGTCAAGAGGTTCAAAACAGACGTTTCATTTAAGTACTGAAAAAATTCCATCACTCTTGGCTAGTCTTAACACTTTCACGGCGGGGACCGACTTTGAACGTCGGAATCAGACGTCAGATTCTGATGTCTAAAGTCATGGAGATAGTAGATACTATCTCCATGTCGATCCCCGCACTGAAAGAGTAAACACATAACATAGGTATTCAAATGAAGCGGAAAGAGCCAACTAAGACATTTTTATGATGATTTCAAATTGAACAAATCCCTTTGTTCTCTTGTTTTATGTAAAAAACATTCCATCGATTTAACATGTTTTTGGCTTTCCGGAGCAGAAAAGACGACCAATGATGCTAACATTGGGCCAACGTTATTTGCCGCGCACCATGATTCACTCAAGGCTCTCTGTCTCACAGCAAGCACTATTCATTGAACCAATATTGGCTTGATGTTGTCCCACCGTCTGTGACGCTGGGCCAACATTAAGCCACATTAGCTCAATGAACGGTGTTTGCTTCGTTTGCGGGATATTTCCAGGGCGTCTGTGGATGGTTGCCATTGAGTCAACGTTCAGCCATTGTAAAACAGCTGCCAAATTATATTAGTCTATATACGTTATATAGTACACGAGACATTGACCCAATGCTGGGTTTATGTTGGGCAGCGGCGAAGACGATGGGCAAACGATAGGCTAACATTGGTTCAATGTCTTGTGTTTGCTGGGCATAGTACACGTACATAGAGACGTTTGTCCCGATGTTGATATGATGTTGGACCAGCGTCGCGGACGATTGCCCAACAATAAATCTACATTGGTTAGGCGACGAATGACTAGCCCTACTGATGAATTTACTATATCCCATCAAACACTACACATCTACCCAATGTTTGCCCAATGTTGGCCCACCGTCTACGACGTTAGCCCAACATTGGTCAAACATTGGGTAGATGTGTCGTGTTTGCTGGGATGGTTGCAGTGCTCTACCAGGTCACCGCGACCTGGGTTGTATAATAACGTATACATGTACATGTAGGCCATGGTTCACCTGACTGTCTGACTTCCGTATATATAGTTAGGCCTAACATAAAAATAGAATTGATTGTTGGCTTTTAAACGTTAACCCTTGTCCTGCTAGGTAAATTTATTTAAATTTTCAACCACTTGAGGTTGTAGATCCCGGTCCTCAAGTGCTTGAAAATTACTTAGATTTGTCTAGTTTGAGACCAAACATTTACAAATCTTGATGTTTAATCAGTTATCCCATTCCCTATAACAGTGATTTAATCGGCTAATAAAACGGATTAAAAACGACTTTTGTCGTCATTAGCAGGCAAAGGGTTATGTTTATTAACCTTGGAGGTATTTGGGGGACAGTCACAACTCACCCCTGCAAGTAAAATTGAATGATGGGCTATTATGTCCAGAATACTGAATATATCAGCTTTAGCAAGTGATAAAATAAAATTACCTTTGTTAGTTGTGCTTCAAATTGTGTTAAAATTATATAAAAGGTTGAGTTAAATTACTAGTGATCATTCAAATTATCCGAAAAAGCCAAAATGCCAGTAAAAAGGCAGTAACTGCTTACTTGGATAGAGTTTCACTAATTCTTCCCCTCTCAGCCTATGGAGATGCTTTGTTTACTTTCTTGAAATTGTCTTTCTGGAACAGTGTCTTGAGAAATGAGAAAACACAAAGTATTTTTTTTCTTTTTCTTCTATTTTTTTATTTAAATTAAGTTATCACCCTGGTTATTGCCATTCTGAGAATCCAATTAAAATCAGCTGTTATTAGCTCAGTCATTTTGGTCACATAATCAGATAATATTACCAATCCATGCACGACGACTTGATTAAAAAAAAAAAAAAAAATTCACATAAATCCGAGCTTACGCATTATACAGACACAGTAATTATGTTGGCCTGCTCACGTGTTTTGGGAGTGTTTGTGTGGCGCCACTCAGTGTTCATAGTGATGCCTAGCCAACGCTCAGCCATGCATTCATTGCGAAAAACTGCTGTTTTCTCCGGGATGCCAAATTTGTCTATATACGTGATATAGTACACGAGACATTGACCCAAAGCTGGGTTAATGCTGGGCCAGCGTCGAAGACTGATAACCTGACATTGGTTTAATGTCTCGTGTTTGCTGGGCATAGTACACGTACATCACAGAAAACACGAGACTTTGACCCGATGTTGATATAATGTTGCTCCAGCGTCGCAGGCGATTGCCCAACATTAAATCTACATTGGGTAAGCAACATATGACTTGCCCTACTGATGCATTTACTAGATGGTTGCAGCTCGCAGCAAACACGAGACGTTCCCCCAATGGTTGTACAATGCTGTGTCAGAGTCGTAGACAGTGGGCCAACATTATACCAACATTGGTTGACGTCTCGTGTTTGCTGGAAGTGCTGCACCAGGTCATGGCGACCTCGGTATAATTACGTAACATACATGTAGGCCATGGTTCACTTGACTGTCTGACTTCGGTATATATAGTTAGGCCTAGCATAAAAATAGAATTGATTGTTAGCTTTTAAACGTTAACCCTTGTCCTGCTAGGTAATTTTTTTTTAATTTTCGCCGGTTAAGGTTATTAACCTTGGAGGTATTTTGGGGGACAGTCACAAATCACCCCTGCAAGTAAAATTGAATGATGATTTAGGGCTATTATGTCCAAAATACTGAATATATCAGCTTTAGCAAGTGATAAAATAAAATTACCTTTGTTAGTTGTGCTTGAAATTGTGTTAAAATTATATAAAAGTTTGAGTTGAATTACTAGTAATCATTCAAATTATCCGAAAAAGCCAAAATGCCAGTAAAAAGGCAGTAACTGCTTACTTGGATGGAGTTTCACTAATTCTTCCCCTCTCAGCCTATGGAGATGCTTTGTTTACTTTCTTGAAATTGTCTTTCTGGAACAGTGTCTGGAGAAAATACAAAGTATTTTTTTCTTTTTTTTCTGTTTTTTTATTTTAATTAAGTTATCACCCTGGTTATTGCCATTCTGAGAATCCAACTAAAATCAGCTGTTATTAGCTCAGTCATTTTGGTCACATAATCAGATAATATTACCATTTCATGCACGACTACTTAATTAAAAATTAATAAAATTAAATTTCACATAAATCCGAGCTTACGCATTATACAGACGATTGAGCATAACATAGCTCTTGTTGTTTTTCCAAGAAACAGACACAGTACTTATGTTGGCCTGATCACGTGTTTTGGGAGTGTTTGTGTGGCGCCACTCGCGTGATCATGGTATGGTGATGTCTAGCTATTTTAACCCTTTCCCTGCTAAGTGAAAATTACTCCTATTTGTTTAATTTGTGACTAAACATTTTGAAATTATTTGTGTTCAACCCTGAAGCACTGAATTATTTTTGTTTAAGCCATGGAGACTGAAGTGTTTTTTTAAATTTGAAATCATCATAAATGTCTTTGTTAGCTCTTTCTGTTCCATTTGGGTACCTATGTTATGGATCTACGGTCTTAATATATTTATTTTTACAGTGCGGGGATCAGCTTTAGGCGTCAGAATCTGAAGTCCACAGACGTCTGATTCTGACGACTAAAGTCGGTCCCCACACTGTAAGCTAACATATATAAGACTATAATCTTTTTAATCTGCATTAAAAAATATTACCGATCAAATCATTGTTATTGGAACGAAATGTGCCTTTAACCCTTCAAGCCCCCACGATGCATTAAAGCATCATTTTACATCCCTGAAAACTACTTAATTTATCACAACTAAGGGTTTTAGAACGAAAATTTCCATGAAACTGGTTCACCAATACGTTGTAATTTTCATTAATTTTTTAACCACATCATGTCATCTTCATCCACTACAAATCAGACAAATATCAGTAATTTTCACTCACTTGAAGTTGTGGGTCGCGGTAGCCAGACACACTTCAAGTGGATGAAAAATTTAAATTATTCAATTTAGCGCTTCAAGGGTTAAGTTTATTTTTCCACAATAATAATATGTGTTTCTTACACATATCTATTTGGAATGTTCATGATGTAATCCGATATAAATAATTGAATTTCGAATTAACATGAGCAAGCGTAGGCCTGAATTTCAGATTGAAGCTTTATACCTTCAACACGTCCATTTGGAATTTCTTATTTGTTTTTATTAATTTAACCCTTCACCCACTAAGAACGACTATATTCGTTCTTAATCCGTTTCGTTATTCGATCAAATCACAGTTATTGGGAATGAAATGTGTGTTTAAACATTCAAGATTAGCAAATGTTTGGTCGCGCACTAAACAAAAATAATGTGAGAATTTTTCAACCACTGCAAGTTGTGGGTCGCGGTAGCGAGACACAACTTTGAGTGGGTGAAAATTTAAATTGAGAAACTTAGCGGGCAAAGGGTTTAATTCAGAATTGGTTGATATGGTGATATGCCCGGGTGATATGAGGATAAAAATCATTTTTGCTCGCCCCCTTTTTCTCATATCCTGGATCCGCCACTGATTTGTGCCCACTTTTTGTCGATTTGGGTCATGAATATTTTCCATTTTGGTCATGAAAATTCAGGAATTTTTGTTTTTGAAATTTTGTGGCAACCCTGCATTGTTGTCTAGAATTTATGTTACCACTGGTCACATGATGTTAGTTTGGTAAATGGCCTACTTTATTAGTCATTACGACGTCCTCATGAGCCTGATGAAGCAAGCCTCCTGAGTTTCCCAGCATCAAGCCAACATTGTTTCATTTATGGCCACCGTCCAACAGGAAATCAACACTTGGTCCAGCGTCCCGTACTTGTTTGGGTTTATTTTGAGACATCCTATTATTCTACATGCACATGACCGTAACGTACCTGATAGTGCCCCTGGATTCCGGCGGACACGGGGCGTTGGTCCAACGTAGGGCTGACGCCGTGGGCGTTGGACAACATTAACCCTTTAAGTGCTAAATTAAAAAAATTAAATTTTCACCCACTTGAAGTTGTGTCTCGCTACCGCGACCCACACCTTTAAGTGGGTGAAAATTACTCATAATTGGTTAATTTGAAACCAAACATTTCGTTTCGTTACAATGATATAAGTACGAAGTTATTACATCATGAACCGCGGCCAAAAATAAATCACTGCCACTCATCGTTCGTGGTTGCCGCACCACGCTTGTCGAATAAAATTGCCTTTTCAAATACGTGAAGCAAAATCAGTCACTATCTTTCGGAAAAAAATAAAAACACACCTTTTTACATTGCTACCACCTTAATCTGAGCATCCACCGACCGTCACCGCTAAATTATTCAATTTGAATTTTTACCCACTTGAAGTTGTTTCTCGCTGACGCGATCTACCACTACAAGTCAGTGGAAATAATTCAGATTTGTCAAAATGGAGGATTACTATTTTCAAATCTTGCTGATTTATGTCACGTTTTATCTTTAACATATATAAAAGGTGATGCTTAATTTGCTAATAAAAAAGAAAAACCGAATATAATCGGTACCGGCGGTTTAAGGGTTAAAGGTTAACCCTTTCATCGCAAGTCACGACCATCGTCGTTTTCAAGCTTTTTGTTTGTCTTTCTGAGCAAAAAATTTAAAGGAGAAATTAACATTAAAATTGCTAACTAGATATAAATTTTTATTAAAATTGTACATTTTTGAGCGGGCACCGACTTTAAACGTCAGAATCTGACGTCTGTAGACGTCAGATTCTGACGTCTAAAGTCGATCCCCGCACTGAAAGACTTTAAAAAATATAATGGCCGTAGACCCATAAGATAAGTACCGGTATTCAAATTAAAGGGAAAGCACAATTAGGATGATTTCAAATTGAAAAAGCACCTTTGCTATTCATGTTTAGTACAAATACATTTCAGCGTTGTTAAAAATTTAAATTTTGCCTTTTATTGTGTTACAGACGGGGAGGAGGAGGATGAAATAGTGTCGTCAGGTCTGATGTCATTGCTGCTGATAGGGCAGCTTCTACACAGTGTGGGCGGCTCATCACTCCACACCCTGGCCACCTCATACATGGACGAGAATATCAATATCAAGTCCACATCCACTTATGTCGGTACGTGATTTTTTGGCATTTTGCGTCATATACGTACTTTGTGATGAAACATGTGAAATAGAATGGAAGGAAATTGAAATAATTTTCCTTCGCTGTTCCAATGCTGTGTCAGTGTCGCAGAATTGTAACAAGGTTGTACAAGACAATGAGACATATTGCATAGGCCATATTCCCAGCAAACACAAGACATTTAACCAATGTTGGGTCAATGTTGGTCTGACGTCGTAGACGGTGGGCCAACATTGACCCAACATTGGTTCAATATGTCTCGTGTTTGCTGGGTTACTTTTCAAATCAAATTGCCAATGTTTTTTATAATCATTTGGTTGAACCAAGAAACTTTTCCCTGAAAACCAATATCTTGACGAACTTGGTTAGTGGCTAGTTACTTTTTAAAAACTTTTTTAATAGCTTCAAAACCTGATTGTTGTTATGTTTTTACCCTGCTAGTTTATTAATTTTGTAATTAAATAGTCGTAAGAACCCCTTTGGCAAGTGACACTTGCCGGGGTTAGTTGGAACACGGGGTATGTTGATACATGGCTCATTACTTTGTGCCAATAATATCTCCGTCTTGTGGATTGCCACCTAGTGAATGGGTTTGTGCCTAACATTACCGCCATTTTGTCTGAAAATTTTGATCTGCAAAAGTGGAAACATAAACAAAGTTTGTTCATTTTTATGAGTCTGAGTAAATTTTGCAGTTTAGTGAACATCAACTTCTGAGTAGTAATTTATTGATGAATTTGGCTGTGTTATCTATGCATATTTTAAACCCACTATTCAGTCATACATTGATAACATTTGATAGGGTGTGTGTTGAGTTAGTGGCGTGTGGTCAGCATGTTGGTGGCACATAGCCCTACGGGGATGGTTGAAACACTATTGGTGGGGTTGTTTGGAACACTACGTTCCGACTACGTTTCAACTAACCCGTTGTGTTCCAGCTAACCCCGTTGTGTTCCAACCAACCCCGGGCCCCTTTTATCATTTGTAAGTGGACGCTATGCTATGTAGCCGTGACCAGTGTAGTTTACCCTAGCATTGTTTCAACATTGTCAATTAGGCCCTAAAGACCGACATTAACCCTTTAATCCCTCACGATGCATTAAAGCATTATTTTACATCCCTGAAAACAGACTTAATTTCCCTACAACTAAGGGATTTTGAATGAAATTTTCATGAAACTGGTTCACCAATACATGGCAATTTTCTTTAATTTTTAAACCCCATCAAATCATCTTCATCCACTATAAGTCGAGAATTGCGATAGCAATTCGCGGCTTGTAGTGTAAAGGGTTAATCGTCTGCTTTAGGTGTTCCAACTAACCCATATCTCTGTTTCAACCAACCCCGTGGGTTGGGTTTATTGAAACAAGGAGGGTATGGTCATTGATTGTTTAATATTTCTGCAGTGCTTATCGATTTTTCATGTGATGCCGTGTGAATATTTGTGGCATAGAACAGTTGCTTTTTTCATACCATTATGGTCTCTTTAAATAAATATACTGATTGGCAAGTGTTTTTTTGGTGAAAATTGTTCCGACCAACCTCGGTCTCCCTAACCAATATCGCACTATTTTAAAATTCTAAAATATGTCTGAATACCGCGCTAGCAGCAAAAAACACAATTTTTTAAACTTTTATAATGTCTTCATTGATGATGATTTAAAACGTTGTTTCTCGTTGCAGGTATCTACCAGTCTAGTAGTATACTGGGACCCGCTCTGGCGTATTGTCTGGGTGGTCAGCTACTGAACGTGTATGTGGACGTCGGCAGAGTGGACATAGAAGTGTGAGTGATACAACTACTGTCAAGTTTTTGTTTTATTAACTCTTGCAGCACAGGACCGTCTTTATACGTCAGAATCTGACGTCTGTAGACGTCAGATTCTGACGTATAAAAATGAACTGAAAAAAATTAAATATTTATAATGGTCATAGACCTATAACATAGGTATTCAAATAAAGCGCAAATAGCATTCATGATGATTTCAAATTAAAAAAACAACTGTTGCCTCCATGGTTTGTGTATTGAAGTATTTTTGCGCTTAAACCCCTTAACCGCCAAATTATTCAATTGGAAAGTTATTCAGATTTGACAAAATGGAGGTCAACTATTTTTAAATTCTTGCTGATTTATGTCACATTTTATCTTCAACATGTTTAAAGCTGGTATGCAATATGCTAATAAAAAATGTAAAAAACGAATATAATCGGTACCGGGGGTTAAAGGGTTAGGGTTAAACACCCCTGAGGATGAAAGGGTCGTGTAACTGTCATTTACATGGCTTGTACGACCGTCTGCTCCTAAAGAAATCGACTCTCACGTGTGAAACGACTAACTCTTGGCTTAACCTCAAGAGTATTCATGTCGACTACAGTTCTGTCATGCAAACCATAAGGCAGTGTCCTTTTGGCTTTGCAGATCAGAGTAGTTCATTGGTGGTTTGATTAGCATTAAAACAATTGTGTAAGCAGTAAAATGGGCCTTAAATCTTGAAACAATGATATATAACGACTGCTGATTGAACAAGTAACACCACACACGATGTGAAAATACCGTCATTGGCAGGGGTCTATAATTACATGTAGGCCTACACCTGGACTGAGTTTAGCTACAACATGTATTAGTATAGTGAGCTTTATTTTTTTAAATTAAGCAAAATACTGTCTGGAAAATTCCAATATTAAAAAAATCTGTCTTGTGGATAGATTACGTATTTGTATTAATCCCTCAAGCTGTTAAGATGACCCTATTTGTATTTTGTAGGCTCGGGTTGACCCCTCATGACCCGCGCTGGGTAGGAGCCTGGTGGATAGGCTTTGTCTTCTCTTCATCCGCAGCTCTCCTGGCTGCGGCCCTGATGGCCTGCTTCGGCAGGGAACTGCCAGGTGAGTGAAGAAACAACAATAAAATATGGTCTCTATCACTTATCTCAATTAAAAACACCTATTTTTCACGAACACAGCAGTTCTGAACAACTAAGCAAATGTTGCCGGTTTTTTGGTAAGTATACATGTATGTTTTTATGACTTAATCAATGATTAAATATAAAGTATCTATAATTGCAAAATATTTTATGCTGGTCAATTAGCGCTGATATGTCTACTGACATTGTCAGTTATGAAGATGCTATACAGATCCCCTGATCATTTACGTGGGGAGGAGCTTAATGTATGATAATGGCGCGGCCTCAAAATAAAGGTGGTAATTTTATACAGTTAATTTTGAGCCCTACTGACACCAGGGTATTTAATTATATGATTATATATAGTTAAACACCCGTGTATTATAGTTTAAATGAAAACTCTGAACCTCCTTAATGTGATGGTTTATTCCTTTTCTGTACTCAATTATTTGTATTGAATACACTGTATATTCTTAATGATGCATAACTGTTACAAGATAGCACTGCGGTGCAAAATCAAAAGGCAGCATCTGCTTTCTTGCAAAATGGTCAGATACGGGCTTTGCAGAACAGAGCTCAATGGGGGTAATAACATGAATAAGCACTATATTCACATTGAATTCTCGTATAAGGCACACTGGAGCAGCGTACTATTCTATAAATAGTACGCTTTATGCATCATATTTATATTTACTACAGTGTGTGCAATATATGCAAAAAACTTAAAAATATTACGAGAATGATGTGTGTAAGATCGGGATTCCAGTCCATTGATCTTAGCAACGCATCCGACTTGGTTCAATCAGATCCCGATTCCCAGTACCGTAGTACTGGCAGAAAGTAATAACTCGAACAAGTATTCAAATTTAATATAGCATGGCTGATGACAGTGCGTCTCTCGTCCTTTAACTCTCGTTACTCTCTGGTCTTAATCTCGTACCAATCTGCCCCTGTCATCAGCATGGCCTCTTTTTATTCAACCTCTCATAGCATCACATTTACATAGCATACATCGCGCGGCCTATCGGCGAAGCCCCGGGGCGAGGAGATAGGGCCGGGAGGTGGATCCCAGTGCCCTCCCCTGGCGACGGGTCGCCGGTAGGTGGTGCGATCAGCGGTGTTTACTCAGGCCTTTGATACCCCCCGCTTGTGTGCTGAAGGTTTAACCCCTGTCGCTGCGGCTGCCGCCGATTGCTTGGCTCAGCAATTGGCACATCTGGTTGCGTCATAGACTTCGCCATGTCCGTGACGATCTGTGGCAGCCGCCTTGATCACAGGTCGGTTTTATTAGGGCTGTCGTAAATGTAACAAACAATCCAACCACTTGTCAAACTAGGGGATTACAGATCGTCCTGTCTTACGTCAAGTCGTTGATTTGTCGTGCTACGGCAGTCCCCAATAAAGGTGAATAATAATAGTAATAATATAACATTATTATATATGTGAATCATTGGATGTACATCCAGGATTCTACAATGTGTAGCTGTAGTTTAAGTAGTTATGATTCATATGTTAATTGCTCTATGCTTGTTTTATTATATGATGTCATCTGATTTAAATTTTAAATATCATGCATAATTATGTCAATTTTTATGTGATTCTACCGAACTAACCGTGTTGTATATAGGCGTGTACATATATTTTATACTGTTCATTTTAATGACCCATAAGTCTGCATGGACTCCCCGTCATCAATAAATATCTATCTATCATGTATGATGTTGATCCACCGTCTACGACGCTGGACCAGCATCGTATCAACATTAGTTAAATGTTTTGTGTTTGTAGCGTTAAGGGTTAATGTGGGGCCAGTGTCTATGTGACGTTAGCCACTGATTGAGCCGCAGCACAACACAGACGACCCGCATATCGTCGCCCCGGAGCTGATTCCTCCACTCAACAGCGGAGCCAATGCAGCACCCGCATCAGTGCAGGCGCTGGTGTAGGCCGTGGTAGCCTTAAATAACTGGCAATAGAGTGTTTGCCATTAGGTCTCTCACAGGGGATGAATGGAGTTACCCTTTCTATTGTCCCGATGATAGTGGAGCTTTGCAAAATGCCACAGAGTTTCAGCATTAAATTGCATAGCGAAACCCAACTCTCTGGTCGTCTGGGCATGAACCCTTTATCGGGCGAGCGAAGGAAACTGCTCTCAATAACCCACCATGCCCTATCACCCCACCCTCACATCATCATCTGTAAATCATTCATCTCATCAATTGACTACAACGTTTTTATTACAATGTCACTTAAAATACCATTTGTGCCAAAAAATGACGTAAAGCACTAATTTACTACTACTACTTCTTTACCTTTAATCACAATACTACACGGGATCTCGGTAGGTTATTGGGATAGTGCATTTTGAAAGAATCTACCAAGATTCCCTCTATGGGGCCAATAAGCAATACATGTAAACGTTGTCTAGATGATTGTCGGATGACTGTCCTAACGTATGACAACTTCCAACAGCGTGTAGCTACGTTTTTAGGACGTGCTGGCATATTTTCTTCAAATGAAGGCATACGCTGGCTCATACGCTGTGGTGTGACAGCCCCTTGGAAGTTTTGGCAGTCAGATCTAATATTGAGCGTGTGGACATTTTAATTATTCACTTGGCCAATTTTCGCATGACTGCTAAAAATTTCGCCCTTGTGGTTGACATCATGTTTGAGAGTTTTTTTTACTGTGTAGTTTATTAATTTTAAGCAATTCCATTCCGCTGTAGGATTACGCTCATTCATGTGAAATAGATGAGATACATATGATTTACTGTGCTGAAAAAAAAATATTGAAAGAAGAAAAATGTATACATTGAGAAATATAAAAAATTTAAATAATCAGTGCGATGATCCGGAACGTTGGTTTATTAAACGTAATTTAATGAAAAACACCAATATTGCTGTAATTTGGGAAATAGTGCGTAGAAAGTAGGCTTCACTGAAATGATGAAGATTGGTGACGTAAAAAAACGTTTCTGAATAATTTAGTGTACCCTGATGACATTTCTGCTTGTGGCGAAGGCACAGAAGGTTTACGATTAATGTCTCCTTGTCATCGCACGATACACACTGCTAGATTTTTTCAGGGTAAATTCAGGGGTTGCTAGCTAATTAATTATGTTTGGACCTTTTGGTCCAAATATATTGAGTTTTGTTTGGATCTTGACACTTTATTCTATGTCGAGGGCTATTTCTCCATGAGTTTTAATCCTATCGACTTCAAACATTGTCACAATGATCCTCATGTTTTGGGGAGATGTGCTATGACTTTCCTACATCATGTTCTTCCGAATGTACCCAGGATTTTCTGGATCACTATGTGGATCTATGTCGGTTCAATGTTGTAAATGTCGGGAGAGCCCCATAGATGAATCTTGACCAGTCAATAGGGGCTCTTTGTCAGAGGCGACACCACCGACTTGCACCCTTTGAGCACCCTCTACATTTAATCAATTAAAATACAGAGGCCTATATATCCAATAATGTTTCAATGTGGGGCCAGCGTCGTTGAGAGTTGCTCAGCATTGAACCAACATTGGGTGTTTGATATTTACAGCATAACCTTTCAAATGCTACATTTCAACATTGAACTAACAGTTGTAATTGCATCAAACACGAAACGTCGACGCAATGTTGTTTTAATGTTTGGCCTTTGTCGCAGACAGTATAAAGCATTAAACCAACAAAGAAGGCAGAATCCAGAAATCTAAAATTCCAATTCAAAATGGCTTCCAAAAAAAACATATTTAAAATAATTCAAATTATCACTTGAAAAGTCACAATTCCCCTCTAGTTCATATACTGTTATCATGGAGACTAGGCATGTACGATTCTGTGCGTAGTTATTAATTATTGGGATATAGTAGACAATTATTTCGGCTTGCGGTTTCTGCCTGACGCTAAACTGTATCAGAATGAAGAACGCGACGCACACACATATGACGACTCACTCGTTTTCCTGTAAGATATTCTGCTCGCAGTGAGAATTTTATTGTGGTTTTACGAGTGACATTTACACTCTGCCAACAACCTGACAAATGTACGAGACGTTGATCCAACGCTGGTTTAACATTAAAACAACGTTGGTTCGTCAAAGACGGTGTAGCAACTTTAAACCATTGTCATTGACTGGGCGTATTATGCTTGCCCGGGTGCACGAGACTTACTTGGCATCATCTAAGAGACGCTGGGCGATTGTCTCGGTGTGCTTGGTGTTGCTTACAGACACCCCAAGACGATTATCAATAGGAGCGCTGCGTGTGAGGCCGCGCGAGGTGCAACGACATGACAGCCAAGTTGGCATAATAAGCAAAAATTACAATAAGGGGCTGCTAAAATGGCCCATTTAGACAGATATATAATATGTTGACATGAACAGGGGCTGTAAGTATGTCGGTGCACTTGGGTTTCAATTATGGAAAAAATGTTGAAATCTTTTAGGCTCTATATGATAAGTAGCTACTCAATATTTTTTCAGCTAATTACTTTTGACGCAAGTTTGTATGTTGAAAAATTTAGAAAATGTTCGAAAGAATTGTCTGAACCCTTTAATCGCCAGATTATTTATTTGGAATTGTCACTCACTTGTTCTGACGCGATCCACAAGTGAGTTAAAGTTATTAAGATATGACAAAATAGAGGGCAACGATTTGCAAATCTTGCTGACTGATGTCACGTTTCAGCTTTAACAAATCTTTTAAATCATTTAAAGTGATAATAAAGAAATAAAAAAAAGACGAAATTGATCAGGACGTTAAACGTTTACAGCGTTAATCATTCTTTGTCCCAGTGGAGTTGAAAGGATGTATCTACGTCTCTAAACATTGGCAGTTGCACCCTTTCATAGCTAAAGGACGATTTTATTGACGAGTGAATTTCTGAAAATGATACAATGTGGTTAAAAGACAAGTTATCATTATTTTCCAATTAATAAAAACAGTGATATTCGTCACTTGTGGTTGTGGATCATGTTGATAAGCATTTCAATTATCTGATTATAACCCTTTAGTCGCGAAGTTATCTCATTTAAATTTCCTCAACTTGTGTCTCGTTCACGCGATCCACAACCTGCATTGAATGATATTTATTTTGACTAGTCAAATCCGAAGAAAAATTGCTTCTTAGAGACATGTTCCAACTTAATTTAAGTGCTGATAAAAAGGATTATGAATGATCATTATCGTAATTTGTGCTTGAGGACTGAAAAATGCTTATACCGTATTTAATAGTATCAATGAATCTTGATAGTATGTGTTATCTGAATACGTAATAATTTGTATTTATATTAGTGACCTCGTTCATTTTAACTTTTTACCCACCAAGTTCTCCGGATTTACAATTTTCACCTGAGACTTCATGTGGGTGAAAATACTCATATTTTCTAATTTGAGACAGAACATTTACCATGTGTACAGATCGTGATGTTTAAGCGCGCTCATTTTATTCCCAATATTCTTCATAATATAATGAATTGTCAGCCTCTTGGAGTACTTCAAGCGACTAAAAATTATTTTAATTTGCTGAATTTAAGTCGAAATGTATATGAATATTGCAGATTCGATTCATATTTATTTTACCCAGAACTCCTTATCGGGCGAGCGAAGAAAAACGCTCTCAATAACCCACCATGCCCACCCTCACATCATCATCTGTACAACATTCATCTCATCAATTGACTACAACGTTTTTATCGTATTACAATGTCACTTAAAAGACCATTTGTGCCGAAAAGTGACGTAAAGCAATGATTTACCACTACTACTACAACTACTACTACTACTACTACTACTACTACTACTACTACTACTACTACTACTACTACCACTACTACTACTACTACTACTACTACTACTACTACTACTACTATTACCACTACATATTTTTTTTTTAAAAGCTTGATATATGATGCCATCAATCCTTCTCCTGCTATTAAAGTTAATTTATTCAAATTTTCAACCACTTGAGGCTGTGTCTCGCTACCGCGACCCACAACCTCGAGTGGTTGAAAATTACTCATATTTGTTTAATTTGAGACAAAACATTTTCAATTCTTGATGTCAGAACACGCATTTCATTCCCAATAACAGTAGTTTAATCGGCTAATAAAACTGATTTAAAACTACTATTGTCGTGATCAGCAGGCAAAGGGTTAAAACATTAGAAAACAATACCACGGTGGACTATAGTCATCACCATCATAATCATCACCATCCTCGAGGCCGGCAGGTCGACGGCCTGACGGCCTCGAGGTCAAGCCTTGCTATCGGGAATATGGCCATTACCAGTGTACTATGGACTAATTTTCAGAGCTTCTTCATAATATAATGCCTGATTTCTTTGATTTACAGCCGCCAGGAAGAACAAGCATCGCCGGAGATCCCAGGCTCACGGCGGCGGGGACGACCAGGAGGAGGAGGTGAAGGGCGGCCTGGCGGACTGCTCGGTCAGCCACGCCCTGGCCAGCTTCAGGGTCATCATATGTAACCCAGTGTGGGCGATGGTCAGCGTGGCGGTCACTCTGCAGGCTGGACTACTCGCCGCGTTCGGCAGCTTCCTGCCCAAGATCGTGCAGTTCCAGTTCTCGCAGCCCCCCGCCACGGCTGCTCTCATGGTCGGTACGTATCACCCCTGCAGACGGGATACCTTTGCTGGTTCAACCCTTAAAGCGCTGAAATACTTTTGTATAAACCATGGAGACCAAAGGGTTTGTCAATATGAAATCATCATAAATGTCTTAGTTAGCTTTTTCCGCTCCGTTTGAATACCTATGGGGCGGGGGCCCTAGGGTAGTGGTTAGCACCGCTGCCTTTCACGCCAGAGTTCGGGGTTTGGCTCCCGGTCTCGGCGGTTTGAAAGAAACAAAAATGTTTCTTCCCCATCCACGTGTGAAAGTCAGTATTGTGGGGAGCCTCCGTGACCGAGAGGTAGCGTGCTCGGCCTCAGACCGCCAGGGCTCGAATTTCGAATCCTGTGTCTGGAGGACAGTGTCATCTCAATCATCTCACCATCCTCAGGAGGTTCTCCTGGCCCAGTTTAGCCATTATGTGCACAAAGGTGGCCTAAAGCCCGATTCATTTCATTTGAATACCTATGTTTTGGGTGTACGGCCATTATATATTCGGTGCGGAGATCAACTTTAGACTTCAAAATATGACGTCTACAGACGTCAGATTCTGACGTCTAATGTCGATCCCTCACTGTAACATGTGTAAGGGTTAGGTTTGGCCACGTCGCAGACGCTGGTTCAAAGTTTAACCAGCATTGGTTCAATGTTTCGTGTGTGGTGGGCACGCACGATACAGAAATTTAGTAGTTATTTGGTGTGCAACATTTTTTATACTCTTTGTAATAACCGTTGTCAGAACTATGATCGTTTTTTACCCTTCAGGTTTAAATATCACATTATAAGGGTGAAAATTGTCCTCGGTCCACACGATTTGAAAAAAGATTGAAAAATCTGAATATTTCTCACTGACTTAAGTTATGTTTGGATCGCGTTAGCGAGATACAGCTTTAAGTGAGTGAAAATTCCAATTAACGTTTTCAAGCCTGAATGTATACATTACAAGGCATAATTAGGGTTTACACTAGAGTTTAAAGAGTTATTTAATTTGGCATTTTACGGGTTAAATAAATTAAAGTGCTACTTATGTTTCACTTTTCTATATTTAAAGTTATATATAATAAATTGACCGACCATATTGTTTTGAACATTATGATAATATGTCATAAGATCGAGAACATCCACTACTCGTATAACTTATTCTAAAATATGCTGGAGGACAATAAAATCTGGAATAGCTGACGGTTACAGTATTTACAATTTTAAATGACCACAACAAATAGTGATTTATGAAAAATCGATGACTCCCAAATTAAATTATTTTATGAACCTGAGTTTGTTTTATTAGTCGATTAAATCACTGTCATATGGTCATTGGCAACGACAGGTGTGTTTAAAAATCAAGATTTGCAAATGTTTGGTCTTAAATTAAACAAACATGAGTAATTTTCAGCCACTTGGAGTTGTGGGTCACGGTAGCGAGACACAACTTCAAGTGGGTGGAAATTTAAGTAAGCAAACTTAGCGTAAAAAGGTTAATTATTAAAACAACATGGGTTATATCTCTAATATTCTTATTTTTTTTCTTCAGGGATGCTTTCTCTTCCCGGCGCGGTTGGCGGTCAGCTTCTGGGAGGACTGCTGCCCAAGTGGTTGAAGTTGGAGATGCGTGGTTTACTTAGGCTATGTGCCGCCTGTTCAGCCGTGTCCGTCTTCACGGTGCTCTCCTTCCTTCTCAGGTGTCAGATGGCTCCCATAGTGGGCGTCACTGTGCCCTATCAACCCCCGTAAGTACAATTTAAATATTTTGATAATTAACAAGAAAGTCTGAAATTGAACAAATTTGAGTAGTTTTACCTATTTGAGGTCGTGACACAACTTTGCTATTCTGAAACAGTTTTGTCAAGATTATTTCATGTTCAAATGCAAGTGCTTGTCGTTTTTTCTTGAAATATATTTTTGTGTTATAATATAAGTGTATGCCCTTGTTTTCAAACACTTAGTGCACCTTCAATATAAGTGGATGCATGTTTATGCGCCGGGATATAGTTTGCCTACATGTATTTGTAACATTTGTGTTTCAAAGCTAATTGTGGGGTACTGGAGTGGTTGTTAGCGGTAGTATTTTTGACCCTCTTGGCACCTCATTATGGAGTTGTTACGTATGTTGCATGCATAGCATAGCATGTAATCAATTAATCTGAAAGGAAGATCCAATAGTTTTGAAATACTTTGATAATTACTATTGGTGACAATTAGCTAATGTAACAATAATATTATCTCTATTTTCCAACAGAAGCAGCCCAAGCGTACTGACAGACACTCACGCCGTGGCGGCTGCGAGTCTACACTCTCCTGTACAGGAGGGTGCCGTACACACGGACCCACCGCTGCCACCGGATGATCATGACGCCGAGAAAGCCCCTGTAGTATTCAGCATAGACGTCCCCTGTAACGCCAACTGCAGCTGTAGCCGACGCCGTTACAATCCCGTCTGCGGTGTGGATGGACTACAGTATTTTTCACCTTGTCACGCCGGGTGTACTCAGACCAGCTCCGTGGGTGGAAAAACAGTAAGTATTGTGACTGGTTTCGTTGTACTCTATGACAAAGCCTAACCAATTTTTTTTTTTTCAAATTAAATTTTAAAAAATTAAGAAAGCTCAAATGTATGTCAATATCGTGAAAATGATTTATTAGAGCACCGTATATTTTATTCACACACCACTTTTATCTGTATTTAAATCAAATGTCTTATGTCTGTAATAACTAAGATAGAATAAGACTTAAGACCACGACAGAAAGCAGATGTAATTATGTTAAGACTATAACCACACATATCAGTTTTGTTCTAATAGAAAAGGATAAATGTTTCTGTCATTATGACATGGTTAATTTTGAAAATCTTATCGTAGATTTTATTACAGTCAAACAATCAATACGGTGATATGAAACATACATTATGATGTTTTTTTACAACTGAACTATTTCTTTATCAGGTTTACAGCAACTGTGGATGTGTATCAAGTCATTTCACTGACACCAGCAACTCCACAATTAATGAAGTTACCACAGCCACGCATCCTGGTGAATGGGACGTGGAACATGGTGTTTGCTCCACAGACTGTCGTTATCTGGCAGGTTTCCTGATCATGCTATTCTTCACCATGATGGCTATATTCATGGTACAACCTTTGGCTCAAACAGCCACAATAAGGTATGTACGATTTCAGACATATTCTGTACAGTTTATACATTTATCACACACACAGCTGGAAGTCATTTTTATTAGTGAGCAATCAAATTAAAATGATGGCTTGTCAAAGTGAAGGTTTCATTCCCTCATCTTCCTCTGCAAGGCTGGCTATTCCTGAGGTCGTAGACCGACCTTGCTGAAACAGGGTTGAATCCGCCTATTGGAGTGGGGACTCTTTAAAAATATTTTTTCTGTTTGACCTAAGTTTGACCTCTGGCATGTGTGTTGTTTTAATGTGGGGCCATTGTCTACGACACCGGCCCTACATTAAGCAACACATGTCTGCTGGCCGAGTAGCTCACCGGAAACGTCTCAGACACAGACCACCACATCTCACCGAAACGTGCGTGAGGGTTTAATTAATGGTGAGCCAACGTCGCAGACAGCGGGCCAACATTAAAAAGACATTTTTTGAAAAACTAATGAATATTCAATATCTAAATCTTCCTCCCTACCCCAATAGGTGGATGGTATGGCTAATTCAGCAAGGCTTGGCCTGACGGCCTCGCTGTGTCAAGACTTGCTGCCAGGAAGATGCATTCCCTATGCTAAGTGGCAGGTGTAACTGTTAATTCCTAGAATACGATAATCGTACATTTCTTTGCTATTACATACCTGTCAAATTTAAAATTATTTAAATTATACATCCAATAAGTTATGTATAGACTCTATTAGATTTGTTGCTGTGTTAGTTTTTTTGTCGAGTTTAATAATTAATTATGTCCATGGTCACTATGCAGTCTGTGAAGGAAACCATAATGCATGAAAAAATTATTGAACAGCATTTGCAGTAGTATGTGAATAAGTAACGAAATGATATGTTGTGACTAAAATCATGTTTTTAAACCCGTTTTTAACACTTTTAATGTTGAAACACTTGTTATAATATTCCAAAGGGGTGCACTGGTGTGGTAGATCGTGTTTCACTATTTCCTGTAGATAATAAATTGATTAGAATAATTAAAAAGTAATTAACAACAACACAAAGTAAAAACATTCAGACGCCCTTTTCATAGAAATATGTCTTCTAGTATCATTTTTTAACGATTTTTTTTGCTTTGAAGCTAGAAATTTTGGCTATAATTCCTCCTTCAACTAAAGAAAAAGACTATGTGAAACTGCAATGCAAGACACAAAAAGATAATACTAAAATTTGAAGCTATTAATTTGGCTGCAATTCAACCTTCAACTGACGAAAAAGCCAATGTGAAATTGCAATGCAAGACACAAAGAAATTGATATCAAAATTTAATAGTTTAAATTATATGTGCTTGCAGTAATCGGTGGTAATTAAAAGTCTCTGCTTTTTATATTTGACAGATGTGTTCCTGACGCACAGCGTCCACTGGGTGTGGGGATACAACAAGCTTTTCTCAGACTATTTGGTAAGTGACCCTTCTCAAACAAAAAAGCTTTTTTAGCATTTTATCAGCTTTTTAAATAATGTTTTTTGAATGACTAAAATCTAAAACACTTCTATAATGTCTGAATGGTAGAACACTTCTATGGCGCATATTATATCGGAACCTAATCCCAGAATAACGTCAAATACAAATAAAACAGATGACCTGATGATAGTTCTGCTTCCGTCTGTTGTTTTGTCTGCTGACATTAGTATTTTTCACACTGAAATTTACATAAAACATTAGATACTGCTTAACAATAAAAAACATTATTTGACTCGATGGTTTTGTTCATACCACGATACACTCAACAGTTTAAGAAACATTCTTTCTGAAATTGTGTCTCAAATTATCTGTCCACTTGACTTTGTAACTAGATTTGAATTGACATGGATTTTTTTTAAATTCAATAGCTGGAAGTCGTTGTGACATATTTAAAACTCTGTTTAAAAGTGCCCAGCTAACACGGGGCGTTTACCCAATGTTGTTTTGATGCTGGCCATCGTCTACTACGCTGGCCCCACATAAAAACAACAATGGTTAAACGTCCCCTGTTAGCTGGGTGGGCGTTGGAACATAACACAAAACATTTGTACAACGTCGGCTCAACGTCTTCGACGTTGGTCCAACATTGTACAAATGTTATACAAATATTTTGTGTTTGCTGGGATATCATGAGCACTAATAAATTCATCTGGTTGATTTTCCTTTTGTTTTGTAGGAGGCATTCCAGGGCCGGTATTACTTGGTACCCTGTTTGACAGGGCCTGCCTGGTGTGGCAGGGCATCGAGGGCGAGTCGCAGGGCAGCTGTTGGATGTACGACAGCGGCTTCATGGCCACGGGCATGACCATGACACTCATCATTATCAGCACCATGAAGACTCTGTGCTACGTGGGCGCGCTGTTGATGTACAAGCCGCCCCAGACTGACACAGCACTTTCTGTCAGCGTGGTGGAAAGGAAGGACGAGAGGACGTGATAGTGTGACGTCATCTAGGATACATGATAAATAATTGTGAAGTCTGTGCAAATGCAAACAGTAGTAACTGCTTACTTCCAAGTAAGCAGCTACTGCTGTTTACTTTTGCACTACAGTGTAGATCGTCTGTGCCACGTGGTCTGTCAACGTGTTGGAAAGGAAAGAGGAGAGAATGTGGTGATGATGTCATGTAGGGTGAATTATAAAATAGTTTTCAAATCTCGTACTGCTATGAGACTGACTGCAAAACCGCAGTCCAAGTTCTGTTTTTGAAAATCTTACGAAAGCCGATCCCACCCCGCCTGTCGGTATCCCAGCAAACACAATGCTTTGACCCAATGTTGGTTTGATGTTGGGCCAGCGTCGAAGACGTTGGCCTAACATCAAACCAATCAACCACATAGGCGATTTGTGTAGCCAGGTCTATTAGGTTGTGAATTCAAGCAAGGATATTATGTGTGTGGTGTTCGTGATTCAATCATTCATCGCCTCGGATCTAAAGGGTCCCATCTGCCACTCTAAAGAATGGCAGATGGGACCCTTTAGATCCCAGGTGACTAGTTTCTCTCCACGGTCTCACATGTAAAATGCACAGTGACAGATCCTTCACCCGGCGCGCCAACTTCACCTCAAACCCGTCGTCGCCAAGAACAGAACAGATAGATGATGTTGACCTAAGGATTCACTCTTGCCTGAGAGTCACTGTATGCTAGTGAATGCTAGAACTTAAAGAGCCCGCATATTTTGTTAGCGATTGTAAACGTTTCCGCAGATTGGCGGTTTATAGTTCTGGTTCGCAATTCAAATGTTGTATTTTCCGGTTCAGATTTTAAACAGTTAGAATTGATGATTTTCTTGTGGAATTTTCAATTTGTTTCATTACTACATGTGTATTGTGAATATTTTTTGGTTGAAAGTTGTTTAACATTATGCCAAACTGTTTGCTATTTATTAGTCATGATAACTAAGTGAGATAAATCAAATGTAGCCGGGTTTTTGAACATTAAACATTTTGTAATGGTATTGAAGGTGTTGTACCACTTCGTAATATGTTTACCATGGCCATTTTTGCAGGTTCGATTTTATTCTGTGAATTAACATGTTTTGGAGATGTTAAATCTCAGCGAGCTCGAGACGTTGACCCAATGTCTAGGACGGTGGCCCAACTTTAATTCAGCATTGGGCAAATGTCTAGTTCTCGCTAGGATATACCTAGTTCTGAGCAGCTTTCAAATTGGAATCAGTCAGCTCTATTGATTAGGACAGCTAGAAAATGGCAGATATGTCTATTTTAAATTCTAGACTCAACTTCCACAATTTTCCTGCTAACCTATTTGCTTGAGTCCTCCCACCCCAAGTGGTTGACTCGATGAATTGATTTCATCCAAGGATGAAATATCAGCAGCGATCCAATTCCGATCAAAAATTCTAAATCCCATTCGCCACTGCTGCCCGCGGTTTGACCTTACGCGTTACTTTCTTTGTCGCAGGCAATCATACAATTAACCCTAACCCTTTAAGCCTCCACGATGAATTAAAGCATCATTTTACATCTTTGAAAACAGAAATATTCTTACAACTAAGGACATGAAACTGTTTTGCTAATACATGGTAATTTTCTTCAATTTCTCGCTCACTTCAAGTCATCTTTATCCACTACAAGTCGAGAATTGCGACAGCAATTCGCGAGTTGTAGTGGATGAAGATGACAATGGTAAATTCAGGCTTGAAAGTGTTTTAAAGCGCTTTAATAATTTTATATCAACCCAGAGACCAAAGGTGTTTTTTTTCAATTCACAATCACCATAAATGTCTTAGTTATCTATTTCCGCTTCTTTTGAATACCTATGTTATGGGTCTGCGGCCAATATAAATATTTCACTCATTCAGTGCGGGAATCGACTTTAGACGTCAAAATTTGACGTCTGTAGATATACTCTAGACTTTAGAATCTGACGTCTGGAGACATTAGATTCTAAAGTCGATCCCCGCGCTGAAAGGGTTGACTACAGTATAATATGTAGTGCAGAGGGAGACCTCCCCAGGAACACTTTACCGATTCTGTATAATTATGTTTTCTCGTCACATCACATCATTCACTCTTAATGCGTATATACTTTTTTTTCCAACTTTATTCAAGGCAATTCTTTTTTTCTCTCTCATCTGTTTGTTTGTTATGTTTTCTTAGTATTTATTTTTTTGAAGATTTATTTTTGACTATTGCAACCTGCAAAGTGTATGGTGATACATGTATGAGAAAAACTGAATCGTCTCATGCTCAAATGTTGTATTCATATCAAAATGAAATCATTTAATTTCACTACATTATGAATATGTTGAACACGGTCAGCTCCCGTTGGATTAATTAAGTATTGAATTATTGCTATATATTAAGACTTCAAGTAAAATCTAAAGTGTTACACGTACTGTCCCAGAAAACACGAGGCATTCGCCCAATGCCGTTTTAATGTTGGCCCATCGTCTACAATGCTGGCCCAACTTTAGAACAGCATTGGGTGAATGCCAGGTGTTACTGGTTTATGGGAATAGGCAAGAACGATTTTTGAACACGTGTCTTTATGGTTTTCTACGTCGGCGCTTGATGCATGCACTCAGTCAAACTTGAGTGAAATCAAACCTGATTTGCAAGTTTTGAATATTTAAAATATGACTCTCCATGTCGTGTAACAAAATATTGAACATCTTTAGAAAAGTCCCACCCTGTCCTGTGAATAAAACAGTAGTTTCTGTTTAATATTCAAATAAGGAGTTACTGCCTTTGCCTTTGCAAAGCTCACTAAAAACTGATTACTTTTGAAGTAAGAAGTTAATTATGTTTGCTTTTGTATGGCAACATATTAACCCTTGAAGCTCTACATTATAAAATCTACATTTTTCCCAACTTGGAAGTTGTGTCTCGCTAACGCGATCCACAACTTCAAGTTGGGGAAAAATACTTACATACTGTAACAATTTCAATCAAAACATATGTCAATCTAGCAAATTGAATGCTTATATCTCTTTCAAATTATCGAAAACGGCTATAGACGTTGTTAGCACTCTTAGGGTTTACGTATAGTCCCAAAGTGACAAACAGGTTTCCAATGTATTGTTACTGAACTTCCCATCACACAGCGCACGTGACGAGAGCCAGTGGTCCTTGTGCCGTTCAGACCGTAACGTACACTTTTTCAAGCAAGTTTTAAAGTTTCATAACAAATGGAATGTCACTTGGCTTGATCAAATAGTTTGTAGAATTTGTACAATTTGTACAATTTGTACAGTAGGCCTATCTATTTCCCATACCTATTTTTTGTCATTTGAAAATAGAAGTAAACAGTTGTAATACATAAGGTTGCTACTCCCCTCTGCAGAGACGAAAGGCAGAATCTGCTTACTTCACAAGTCACAAATTCTGCCTTCCGGCTCCATATTGCAGTAGTGCCCACCATAGCGTAGCCCGCTGATTTGTTTTGTGAAAACTTCCCAAGTCATAGATCTGATGAATACAGTGTTATTTATTTGCCACTTTTTGAACACTTTACAATATGGGGAATCCTGTATTACACTTATGTAAATATGGGATTTAAAATGCTCTCACTTCTTTGCTGTAATCCATGTAATGATGATGCAATCACTAGGTGGCACATGTGTCTATAACTGTATAGCATCGTTGGTTTTTACAAATTGGCAAAGTAGATTATTTTTATTTTGACACAAACTGATAGATCCTTTCATTTTTTGGTATATCCTGACGCCACATTCACTTTTAAATTCTCTGAGATTGGTTCCAGTGATATGATTGTGTAATCTTCATAATAATGTTCTCTTAATGCTATTGTAAAGTTTGTTAATGAAGTTACTATGACCATACAGACAGACACATGAATCCCAAGAATTGACAGTAGATTTTCTTGTGTTGAAATATGTTCTTGAAATTTAAAAGATATATTTGAATAGAAAAAAAAGAAAAAAATATTAGAAGTAGTACATGATGTTCAAAGGGTTAATGATTTTTGTACAGTTATCAATTATTTGTGTTGGCAAATTATTTCCATGGCATCTCATTCACCATGTTTACATAGCCGCATATTGTGATTCGAATAATAGTACATGTAGTTTTTTGCATTTGATGTTAAACTTAAGGATGCACCCGACCGAATGTTTTTGACAAAATAACCTGAATACATTATTGTGTATAAGAACAAGCCTGTGGATTGTATCTATCGATCATAAAGATTAGTGGAAATAGGTACAAAAGAAAATTATATTCTTTGCATCTCTTTTCGTGAGGTACTTAGAGGTATTTTCAAAAAAGGAAGTGGTGGTTGTGGAGCTGGCATTGGCAAAACTACGTCTCCATAACTTGGTCCCTAGCGAGCAGAGTGTCATATGTGTGGCTTAAATTAGTGTCACATACGTTACTCTGCCTGCTAGCAGTCCACGTGTTGTAGTGCGGTCTTCTCACTGAACAGAAACACTGGAATAAAGTGTCACTATGACACTGGAAATTTTGAAGATTTGTTATTCAGCCTGCCTTCTCATTCCACTTTTTGTTTTGAGGGAGGGACAATGAAAGAATTATGTTGACCTGTAGACATAACTAGCCTGCTATAATTATGTGTTTGATGTGGTTTCAGCGTCGATAACACTGTCTAGAATAAAGGTTTGTGGTGATGGTTTGCAGATACATATCAGGGCCCGTATTCTCGTACAAGTTACGATATATCGTAGGCTTCTGATTGGTCGAGATGGCCATCTCGACCAATCAGAAGCCTACGATATATTGTAACTTGTACGAGAATACCGCTCCTGCTGATTAAAATATGTTCAGGATCAATTTAATACAGGTAATTTTTGGACTAAAGGAAACTTTGTGAAGCAATAGTTTGATTTAAATCCCAGCAGGCACAATACGTTGGCCCTATGTTGATCCAATGTTGATCCAATGTCTACGACGCTGGCCCAAATTTGGCTCATTATAGGGCCAACATATTGTGTCTGCTGGGATGTGACACCTTGTGTTTTCTCTATGACTATAGAACTTTATTTGCATTACGCCTTGTAATATATAGGTCTATTTCGTCTTCTTGGATATCATGGATAAGAAAGGGTGTCTCTGCCACTTGTGAATTGGCAGATAAACCCTTTTGTATCCACAGTGATGATTTTTCAATCGGCAAGATTTATATTTTTTGTAATTTAACAACATAAGCTTAATAACTAATTTTCAACTGCTGTAAACAGGTAAACAATGACTAACAGACATTTGTTTTGCTAAATAAATCTTGGTCTTCTTGTTGCTTTGAAGTGGTATGACATATGTTATTGGGATGCACCATTTAAAACCAAGTAAAGTGTGCCTGAAACAAGGAGGGAAGATAGAATAGCGTAGAACAAACCAAAATTGCAACTTTGGTGTGTGATATTTAAACTTACTCAATATGTTTATAATGTACATGTACTGCAAGTGCTATTTAAATTAGCAAATTGAAAATCATCAACTTGCGCCTCTTTTCCATCAGCCTGAAAATAACTGGACACAAAAAGAGTGTGCCACACAAAGATTGTCATTAGTAATTAAAACTAATTTAGTGCCATCATTTACCTGGCAGGCCATTACATTGCCACATATTGATTATATAAATGGTATAGCAAGTGCATTGTAAACAATGTAAATCACCTGGAATTAGCAAATTATTTTATGACGAATACAGATACTGCGCAAAAAGAAACAGCAGTGACTGTTTACTTTTCAAGTAATCAGTTACTGTCGTTTGACTTTGCACAAATACACAGGTGACTGACAGGTTCTACGATTTCCTCCATCAATCTGGTGTAGTCTTAACCCTTACAACGCTGAATTATTTTTGTATAAATCATGGAAATCAAAGGGTTCATTTCAATTTGAAATCATTATAAATGTCTTGTTCAGCTCTTTCCGATTCATTTGTATGCCTATGTTATGGGCCTACGGTTAGTATAAATATTCCTACTCTTACAGTGCGGAGATCGTCTTTAGACGTCAGAATCTGACGTCTACAGACGTCAGATTCTGACGTCTAAAGTCCATCCCCGCGCTGTAAGAGTTAACATTTAAAGCGCTAATAATGACTAATGTCGTTTTTTAATTCGTTCTATTAGACGTTTAACTCGCAGCTATTGGGAACAAACTGACAAAATTAGTGTTAAAATTAAACATCTAGATTTGCAATTGTGTTGTCTCAAATTGAACGTATATGAGTATTCACCCGCTTGACGTTGTGGGTTGCGGTAGCGAGACACAACTCCAAGTGGCTGGTAATTTGCATTATTTAATTTAGCGGTTTAAGGTTTGAATTTTACAATGCTAGTAGAAGTGCTATTATGGCCATTAGAAATATTGCTACTTTTACAGTGAGGGGAATCGACTCTAGACGTCAGAATCTGACGTCTGCAGACAATATTTTTGATGGCCGTAGACCAATAACATAGGTAGTCAAATGAATCAGAAAGAGCTAACGAAGACGTTTGTGACGACTTCAAATTAAGAAACCCTTTGATCTCCATGGCCCAAATAAAAATAATTCAGCGCTTTAACCCTTTAACCGCCAAATTATTCAATCTGAATTTTTACTCACTTGAAGTTGTGTCTCGCTGACGCGATCCACAACTTCAAGTGAGTAAAAATTATTCGGATTTGACAAAATGGAGGTCAACTCTTTTCAAATATTGTTGATTGATGTCACATTTTATCTTTACCATGTTTAAAAGGTGGTACTTAATGTGCTAATAAAAGATGAAAACCCGAATATATGCGGCACCGGCGGTTAAAGGGTTAATGCATACATTGCCTACAAATTAGGTAGACGACGTCTGACGTCTAAGGTCGATCCCCGCACTGTAAGGGTTAATTATCAATCAAGAATGTGACACGGCGCAATAGGCTCAATATTCAACTAGCGTAATGTATTTCATGCCATCGTGGTATCGTTTTGTTACATATTCACTTGTCTGATGTTAAAGCTTGAATTGCTTTGTTATGCTTATTTCTGAACAATCTCATATCGACGTCTCATTCTCATATTAGCGTCTGATCAACGTAGCACATACATTTCTCATACACAGAGCTCTGCTTTGCAAAGCCAAAAGGCAATAACTGCTTACTTGAAAAGTTACTGCATTTTTGCTTCGCACAGGTGTACAGCTAGGACATCGTGTTTTTGTTGCTTATGTGTTCTGTATACATGTATATAATTATATAAATATAATTATATTTATTATATGTATTGATTGAATTGTCACATTACACATATATAAGTAAGCATTATTTTTTACTTGAGCGCAAACACTTGATCTGGACAATAAACCTGGCATCTTTCTATATTCATTGTGTTTGTTTGATTTTTAAAAACACATAGGTTAATAGTTACTATTCTGTCATTACTATACCTTTTTGAAGTAACGTTAGAATTGTAAGTGGGTGAAGTAGGCCTAACTGGCATAATTGAAACAGACAAGAAAAATATTATGACTAGGCCTATCCTCCTGAGTTATACATAGGCCTAACAATAAAGACAGTGTGTGGATGTATGACATTGGCTAGAAGGTTTTAGTAGGCCTATTATCACAATTTTTGCTAAGTTAGCTTAATGTTGAACCACTGTTTACGACTGTTCCCCAACATGAACCCAACATTGTTCCTATCGCCTGCCACACCTACCCCCATAAATGCCAACGATTATGTCTAAAAATTGTGCCCGATATGAAAGTTTGTTCGGATCTCCCCTCTCCCTAATTGGAAATCCATCAAGAATACAATCGTAAGTAGCAGTTAGCTTGATATTACTGCACTCTCACCATACGAAATGAGATAATAAATTATAATGACACGTATAAACGTACACTTTATTCTTTGAGATGGTTGAGGTGTGTTCTGTTCTTTGCAATAGTTGATGGAGGTGTATGAAATGAATGTGTAGGCCTATTTGTTAACACCCCTATACACTTTATGTAGTGCGACCTGTGAAAATAACGGTGGATTTGCATATATACAGCAACATTGCAGCCACCCAGGAAACACAAAGCATTTGTATAACATTTATACAAGGTTGGACCAACGTCAAAGACGTTGGGCCGACTTTGTATAAATGTTATACAAATGTTTTGTGCTTGCTGGGCTGCAATGTTGGGCAATATCTCTTGCGCTTTCCAGCATTGATATTGTGCTGAGCCGGCGTCGTCCTGTTTGTCTGGCGATAGGGTTTACATCAAAATGGCGTCTGAAAAGGCAAGCTGTGTGGGGATTCAGGTGAAAAAAAGACATTAATAGTGATAGATACGTTTAGGTGAATGTAGCAGAGAAAGCTGAATAGTGACAGATGAGGATGCGGGTATGAAATTGTGTCCAGTGATGTCGTAGGAGGAGGAGTATAGCCGCAGAACGGCGAAAGCTACGTGTGCGTTAATATATAGATGGTATCAGTGTAGGCCTATGTCATCAGACTGAGTGCAAACATTGAGGTAATGTCACAGTGGGCTTATACCATGTTTGTTAGCAGTGTTTATATTAAGCACTGATAAGGGGATAAACCTAAAGAGTGATGTTGGATGAAAAACAACGTTTTATATGGTTTGACTGATATAACGTTCAGCAAGCGTCGTAAACATTTAACCAGTATTGAGTCAAAGTTTCGTCTTTATCAGAAGACGTTCCTTTTCTTGTGAGCCACCGTCAAGGAGTTCTAATATTCAGACATAGATTTGTTTGAAACTTGTTTACATATTTTCAAGGGCCAAAATATAAAGCTACCATTGTTAATAATAGGCCGACAGAGAAAATAACGAGCGAAAATAAGGTATTTGCTTCGGTTTATTCAATCAGTAAACCACGAATAGTATAAAATATTTAGTACAAAAATAATATGTGAAATTCTAGCATAATTTAAACATATTTATTTGTTCTGGATTATCCAAGTAGCCTTAATCATGTAAATATAGACCAGGGATTATCCAGAACAATATATTTTAAATTAGGCATTGACAGTGTAATCAATCATTAATTAGTATGGGTTGCCATCAAACAATACAGCTACGTATTGGAAATGCGGATAATAATGATACTTTATTTTCCCTTACAGTAATTGTTTCCCATTTTATCATGTGGGAATATAATGTTTTGCTCTGCACTTCTATGTGTGAATTTTCTATTTGTCTACGTGGGAGCGTCATAATAATAATATTTTCCGCGTTTAAAAGTATATTTGTTTTGATAGCGGGCGTGGGTCATCGTTATGGCCCAAATATTGTACTTTAAACCTGCAGAAACAGCTAATCCATGTTATTTGACCCTTTAACCGCCAAGTTATTCAATCTGAATTTTCACCCATTTGAAGTTGTGTCTCGCTGACGCGATACCCAACTTCAAGTGTGTGAAAATAATTCAGATTTGACAAAATGGAGGTCAACGATTTGAAATCTTGTTGATCGCTTTCACATTTTATCTTTAACATTTTTAAAAGCTGGTATTTAATGTGCTAATAAAAAATGAAAAAACAACTATTTTATAATCGGGACCGGCGGTTAAAGGGTTAAATTGGTGTAGAACACAATGTTTGGGGCGTTTGTTTAGTCCAACGTCGTAGTCCAACGTCGTAGACGGTGGACCAACGTTAAACCAGCATTGATTCAAACATCGTACATGATTAGTGTAGATCTTAGTGTTCCTATTTTGGGCTGATGGCGGCCCGACGTCGTATGTGGGTTGGTTTTCCAAGAAGCTCATCAACCTCTCACTATCCTTTTACTGGTGGACAGTCACAGTCACACTTGGTGGCGCTCAGCTCAACACGAGTGAAGGTACTCTTCCTTTTTCCTTCTGTAAACAAGCATTTTGGGGAGAGAATGGTCAGTTACATTCATTGAAGCATGAATAGTAGAGGTGTAAAATATTTGCTCTCCTTTCATCCTGCTACGTATATTTATGTTTCTATTTTTCGAACTCACTATTTTTCGAACATTATATTTGCAAATTATGAAAAAAAAATAGCATTGCATATAACCACATAATTTGTTTTTTTAAATCGTGATGTAATATTTCAAATATACCCTTATAATTAAGCAACTATTAGACGCAGCATAATAAAACTTGACACATAGCTATATATCCCTCAGGAATTTAATGTGGCGTTGTTGTAACAAGACTGCGAGGTCATTTCAAGGTCATTTCAATGGCAAGTTAGCTTAGTTTGTTAATGTATGAAAAGCGTATTACTGCATGATTATTTCATGATTCGCATCATTGCGAACTGGGGCAAAGAAGAGTTTATATTGATCATTCCTTTTTGCATAAGATATAGCCAGTCGTTTACAAACTGGAAATTGCGATACTAGGCCTTTCACCGGTCCCGACAGACTCGAGACCCAGTGGTGGGTTCATGTTACACCACCCCCTGCGACACCTCTGTAAACACAGTATAACATTTGAACAATGTTGGACCAACGTCGAAGACGTTGGGCCGACGTTGTTCAAATGTTCTACAAATGTTTTCTGTTTGCTGGGACAGGGTCAGAGACTCGTGTTTCCCGGGACGTGCAAGATGTATGACAAAGATAAAGATTAATTCTACAGGTTTGCACTGCTAAAAAATACTGCCTTCTGATTTTGTACGGCAGATTCACTTATTTGAAGTTATATAGCCTAACAGACAGACAGACAGACATATATTTTATTGACAGAAATAAAAGTCATTACAGACTTATTTGTCATAGTAATAAGAGAGATATATGTACATGTATATACAAGAATGTTAGTTTGTTAAAATCATATAAGACAATATACATGGTATGATAAACAACTAAAATCATGTTAGGTGGCATTGCCATAATAAAAACTGGGTATTTTGGTAATACAAATGACTACTTCTTAAAATAAAATTAAAAGGCATAGCCAAGATAACATGGGGGTCTATCATTTTGCTTCCCGCACCAAAACCAGAGATAAAATAGCTACTATGTTTAATATAGGCCTACTAATTATATATAGTAGCAAAAAAGACACTCTGGAAAGCGTAGAAACCAAAAATATATACAGGCGCATAATTATGCTACAGTAACTGGAGTATGAAATAAGACAATGGTAGAAATTATATGGTATTTAAAAAATATATATATATGTATATATAATATAAAGCAGTACAATTAATGTGGCAATCCGCGAAACAGGTAGCTCCGAGCCATGTGACCATGCAAGCACAGTCGCTATGAACTCGGAGATTCCCTGATAATGACTAGTGGTGTAAACATAACAACGTAATAGCAGTACTACTACCGTAACACAATATATACATACTAATAAAAGTCGGAGATTGTGGTTCGTCGACTGCCAACAAAGTATAGCATCAAAACCATCCATATTATCGAGTGTTGCAGACTTAGTGATGTAATAACAATGACAATTACGGATAATAATTATGTGTGCCATTCACGCAGGACATGGCACTCACACAATAACATTAAAGTTTATTTAATTAACTAGTGATTTATTACCTATATGGCCCTCGCACAAAAAAACATTACAGCTTATTTTAATTCACTATATTGTTTATTTAATGATTTTAAGAAAAAGTACAAAAAAATAAAAATTCAGCACCGAGAAATACTATAACTAGTTTTATTTCATACAGGTCGTATATTGCCATGTGAACAAAACAGTCTGCAGTATACAGCATTTTATACCACAAATTCTCATGCCTCAGACGATGGGATCAAGGCCTACCCCAGGGCACATGAAAGCAGTCACCGCTAATTAGTGTCTTAAAGTCAGGACATGGGGGGTTCGCCTGCAGCACTGATTGTCTGCCCAAGGCTGGGTCGACCACATGAACATGGGGACGAGTACTGTGGGAACATTCAACCGTCATTTAGATATATAAATAGTTTGTTTAGGTTTTCGCTGGATTTATAGAAATGTTGATAAGAAATATTTTTTTAAATTTAAAAATTCTGAAAAAATTAAATCATGATATGTGGGATACACTACTTCAATACAAAATTGAAAACCAAAATTGATGTCATCCCACGGGATCCCTTTAATTGTAATTAATGCTTCATGTGTAACAGTTGTTATGAATTTAGTAAACGGGATGTTACATTTCAGCTGGGATTGCTGACGCAATTTCCAGCTTCAAATGACAAAAGCATGCCTGTTGACATTCCAGCGAAACAACGTTAATAAATAAAACCGATAATTTACCTTTGCATTCGAATTCGATGGGGACGCGCTCGTATTTGCCCCTGCACCTCTGCTGGTCGGGACAGCTTCCGCGGCAGTTACTCTTGGAGTAGGTGTCTTTGTTTTGACATTTTTTGCGGCCGAAATTCACAGAGTATGTTCCTGACTTGTAGGTTCTCTTGACCAGTCTGCATCCTACGGTGAAAAAAAAACAATTGCAAAATAACTATCCGCACTTGTCGTTTCTACCACGCAAAACCGAAAAGCAATAACTGCGTACTTCTAAGTAAGCGTTTACTGTATTTTGACTTTGCACAGCAGAATTGTTATGTCTTGCGTGATGAGAATTGTGTATGAGCATGGAATATCTTTGATGACAATAACAGCTGAATTGATTAGTTTTGTCAAATTAATTAGATAAATCAGTAAATACATTGGATACAAAATTATCATCTTATCATATGCAAGGGTTTGGTAAAATTATAAAATAGACATATTCTACAAATAGGGCTGTGAATATTGCCCGAATATTGTACTTTACTTCTGATTAAATAACAATTATTGAATGACTAAGGGGGGGAGGGTAATTAGCTTCTTCTGGCATGTGATATTATTATCACCATTAATTATTCATTAGGAAGTATAATGGGATAAGATAAGTGCCACAAATTTAGGCAGTAAATGTTTACTTGTAAAACAAACACCTACAGCCTCTTGGCTTTCTTTCTACGGCAGTAGTTAGACTATATGTAGAATCATTAGTCAGAGTGGTATAAACATGATAAATAAAAAGTAAAACTCACGAAAAAAAGTCTAGAAAAAACAAGTTGATTGATTGTGTATTGTTAGCTTAGCGTATTACCAACGTTTAAAACGTTGGCCCTACATTGTGCAAACGTTGGTATGTACTCTCACCTCTTTCCACCGGCGTAATCGTATTACCCGACGAGCCTGTAAACATAAAAACAACCAGATAATGTTTGATAATCATACTACTGACCTTGATCACATACAAGAGCGTATGTCAAAGTTGAATATAGGGTGAACGGATCTGTTGGTGGGCACACACGTAAGAAAACACACAAGTCAGACATTTAATTTGTTCAAACACTTCTATTATTGTATTGAAACAATGACAAAACAATAATTTTTCTCCATTTTATTCTGCATTAGAAAATATAACACCAGTAACTTTGTGACGTTTTTAAGCAGAACGATTAGTAAATTAAAGTACAAGATTAATGAAAGGTTTCAGGACATTTTTGTGTGGACACAGGCTGAACGGTCAACAGGAGAACCTCCCAAAAAATGGCGAGATTAATCAGTTGACACAGTCCTCCAGATACAGGATTCAAACTTGGATCCCTGGCTGTACGACGTAAATCACGCTACCTATCGACCACAGGGACTCCCACAATATTGAATATTTACTAAATATTTTGTTCGTTTCTTTGCAACCTAAATAGCTCGGGCGAGAGACGAACCCCGAACTTGGCCGTTAATAGCAAAGTAAAAATGATATTGGACAAAGAAAATCAATTAATAACACCCTATGTCTACTTTGCTATTTTGAAACTTAAAAAAAAAATTAAATTTAAGATAATTTTCGCTGCAGTCTGTTTTTATCGGCAATTGCAAACAGTGACAGTGTAGTTTATACTAAATTTAAATAATTTGAGGCTTTAACAGTTACCAACTTACAGTCACATCTTCTGATAACAGCGTTCATGTACGGCTCACATGTTTTGCCATTTGCTGAAAAAAAAGAAAAAATATTGTTTGTGAAAAAAATGTGGCATGCCAAGATCTTCGTTTTTGCTAGTAGGCCTACTCCCGCAGCCACAACATTAAAATCTCAGAGATTATTTTCAACGCTTCGTTTCTGACCACCACAAATTCGTCCCTTTGGATATGAAAGGGTGTATCTTCCGCTTTGTAAAGCGGCAGATACACCCTTTCATATCCAAGGGGATCAATTAACCTGTATCTTTGTGCCAGGTATCCACTCATAGGACATGAAACATGTTTTAAATAACTGATCAAATAATACCACGCAATCGTCGATAATTCGAAAATAAAACAATTATTGATCTGGTATATTTTAGCAAAGGATGATAACGTATTTTTCGTTCATTTTAGGCTGGATTTAAATTTAGTTCCACATTTAAATGAATGTAAAATACCGCGTTAATTGGAATTTTCACTCACTTGAATTTGTGTTTCGCTGACGCGATTCACAGCTTCAAGTGAGTGAAAATGTTGGCAGTTCTAATAATTGTCCTTTGACTTGATGCTGGAAAATGTATTGGTAATTTCAGCTTCAATATTTTAGCAATGTCGCTCACGAATTCACAATTCAATAAAATCATAAATTACGATGTGCGATGTTGTATTGGTTAATTTAAAGGGCAAATCGTAACCCTGGACTTGAAAGGGTGTCCCACTTTGTCAAATAGGAGATACATCCTTTCAGTTCCAAGAAGCCAATATAATATATTTGCATTTCACTCGTACATGACTGCATGGGGATTTCTTGGTCGTCCCCGGCTACGGGTACACATTGCAGCTTCCTCTTCTTGCTTTTGCTCTTGCACGGTCCCTGACAGTAGTACTGGTAGAAAGGCTTGGCGTTCACGCACGACTCGATACCAAAGGCGCCTCTTTTGAACAGTTTCACTCTGACGCCGTCCTCGCATTCTGTGGAATAAAGTTAAAACTCGGGTAAGTCAATCCTTCAATCCTCACGATGCATTAACCCTTTGACTTCCAGGCCGGGGTGCATGCCAGGATCCAGATATACTGGTGTAGGAGTTCTATTTTTCGTCATTTGAAGCTGGAATTGCTAACGCAATTTCCAGCTTCAAATGACGAAAAATACATAAATGTAGTATATATTTGACGAAAATTTGTGTCATTTTATGGTTACGTTCATTGACGAATGACGACGGAAATTTCCGTCATGTATGGTAGTGAAAAGGTTAAAGCGTCATTTTGCAGATCTGAAGAATCATTTATTTTCCTACACCTAGGGGTTTCAGAACGACATTTTTCATGGAACTGTTTTAATGATCACAATATTTTTTTCTCATTTGCCACCCATTTCAAGTCATGTTCATTCACTGCAAGTCTGCTTGTAGTGGATGAAATTGACAATGGTAAATTCATGCCCCCCCCCCCCGGTCACGATTATATTCGTTTTTATTTTTTTTATTCGCAAATTAAATGCCTGCTTTAAAACATGTTGAAGGTAAAACGTGACATCAACCAACACGATTTTAAACTCGTTGATCTCCACTTTGTCGAATCGCAATAATCTTCACTCACTTGAAGTTGTGAATCGCGCCAGCGAGACGCAACTTCAAGTGAGTGAAATGCTAATCAAATACCTCGGCGGTTAAACGACTCCGCAAACTATAGTGTGTGGCTATCACTCTCACTAACGCTATGGAGGATTTTGGCAGCACGCTGGACAATTTAAATTAGAGGCATTCGTTTTTCACTCGGTTAAACACAAAGTTTCAATATGGGCAGATGTTATTGGACAGGGTATAGTTGTCATTTCTGACTTATTTAATGAATAATACTTAATCATATGTGCCATAGAGTATCAGTTTGCAAGATTATCAGTAATAAATGTTAAAGAATGGCTTCAAAATAAGCCACTGCATGGTCATTTAAATTTAAAATAATGTATTTTATTTGAATAACATATTTTGTTGTAAAAAATATTTCACGATACTTACTTCCAATATCACCAAGCAATACTCTTGGCACTGCAAAAAAGAAAAAAAAATTGTTGGATGTCTTTCCCATTATAATATAGTGTTACAAGGATTCGCTTTAAAAACAATGTGCTGCTTAATAAAAATCAGGTGGATTTCTGGAACTCCATTTTAAGCAAGCAGTTCTGTAACGAATATCACATGCCTCATTTAAATTAAATAACATTTAGACTCGATTTTTTTTTAAATCAGTTTGTATGAGATTTTCAATAAACCAATATATTTCATTTAAAGAAATGCTGAAGTCAATGTTTTTGATGGGGTTGCTCTCATAACAATATGTAAACAATGACATATTTATATGCGACATGGGCGATTAAATGTGTAAAATCTTATTCAACCCTTTAACTACCGGTCCCGATTATATTCCACTTTTTATTAGCACATTAAATACCAGCTTTTGAACATGTTAAAGATAAAACGTCACATCAATCAACAAGATTTAAAAATCGCTAACCTCCATTTTGTCAAAGCTGAATAATTTTCACTCCCTTGAAGTTGTGGATCGCGTCAGCGAGACGCAACTTCAAGTGGGTGAAAATCACAATTGAATAATTTGGCGGTTAACGGGTTAATGATGCACATCACCTACATTTTTTATTTAATGTACGGTATTTTGTACAAAAAGCGTATACCTTGACAGTAGTCCCCTGTATATTCTTTCGTACACACACACTGCGCCTCGTCCCCTTTTGAAGAACATTTTCCACCATTTGCACATTTGATCGTATCGCAAGGGTCTGGAATGTTTAAAATGTCAGTATAATTATACTTGCTCTATGGCGCTCTATGACGCCCCATTAATCAAATGGAAATAGCCATGGGTTGAATAGGCGTGGTTTTAACCCTTTCAGTGCGGGGACCGACTGAAAGAATTAAAACAATTTTAATGGTCGTATCATAGGTATTTAAATCAAGCTGAAAGAGCTGACTAAGACATTATCATGACTTCAAATCGTTTAACTCTCCCTTTACCAATTTCGCATGTATGCGAATGTGTACATGCAATAATTGCAATGTAGATATTTCATTACATGCATGGTTGAAAATCACCAAGCAGAATAGTCAGTTACATGGACGCAATGTTCTCTTGCATTTTAAATTTGTGTGATGTGCGCATGCGCATATCTATGACCTGTATTGTGCCCAGAGTCTACTTCAGGAATCTTCTAGAAAAATAAGTCGGTTTCTGGGAGTAGTTTTATCAGGGGGAAGTCGGTAAAGGAAGAGTTAATACAAATCTTTAGGCGCTGTAAGGGTTAATGCTGGCCCACCGTTGCAGACGTTGGCCCAACAGTAAACCCATGTCGGCTGAACACGTCACCTGTGTTTGGTCGAAATTACACTCTCAGTAAGAAATGAAATGAAATGACAATATTTTAGGCCACCTTTGCGCACAAATAGGCTAGACTGGGCCAGGTGAGCCTCCCGAGGATGGTGAGATGAATGACATTGAGATGACACTGCCCTCCAAGCATACACTTTCTGCTTGTGTGAGTTTTTCTTAATCCTTGAAGCGCTAAATAATTTTAGAATTATTTTTTCCACACTTGAAGTTAGTACAATTTAAATCAAATTTATGTCAATCTGACAATATTAACCCTTGTCCTGCTGATCACGACTATTGTCGTTTTTAACTCATCTTAATAGTCGATCAAATCTATGATATTGGAAACGAAATGTGTGTCTAATCATCAAGATTTGCAAATAATTGTACCTAAATTAAGCAAATATGAGTGATTTTCAGCCACTAGAAGTTGTGTGTCGCTACCGCGACACACAACTTCAAGTGGCTGAAAATTTAAATAAATTAACTTAACCCATTAAAGCCCAACTTTTTAAAACAGAGCCTCCTAGTCGAAAATATAGCACATTGCTACGATTGGACCATTATTACTATTCTAAATTTGAATTAATTTTTTTTTTTTTTTTAAAGTGGTTTCTCAGACTGGCAATTTTTTTTGCCAGTGGGCTTTATAGGGGTCAATGAAATGTGTTTATTGTGACCAGTAGTAGTATTAGTAAACCATTGCTTTACGTCACTTTTCGGCACAAAATGTCTTTTAAGTGACATTGTAATACGATAAAAACGTTGTAGTCAATTGATGAGATGAATGATGTACAGATGATGATGCGAGGGTGGGGGTGATAGGGCATGATGGGTTATTGAGAGCGTTTTCCTTTGCTCGCCCAGTAAGGGGTTCTGGGCATGTCTAGGGGATCTACCCCCAGACAAGATCAGACTTGGATCTCGCTGTGCAATTTAATGCTGAAACTCCATGGCATTTCGCGCAGCGATTAGATTATGGCCAGATACGAGGAGGCTGCAGCTTCCCTTGGATGATTGCTGTAGACTAATGCTTCCGTACCATGCCGTATAGCATGCAACTGATGGAACAGATCTCTAAAGACCCACCCCAGATGGGGGCGAGAAGTACAACTACTAACAATCATCCCAGTACCCCGAGATATGGTCGATGTAGTGATCAACGCTGGTAATCACTCACACGAGTAGTATCATACATAAATGTATTTTATTTCATACTGAGACTAGGGGGGTGTTTCCAGACCCGCAAATATACGGTTTTACGTGATACATGTATATTCTAGAGACAACAAGCTGAAACTGAGCCTTATTGGCTTCTCACGGATGAACTGCTTTGTGCCATGTTTACCAAAATAAGGTATCATGGTTTCGTCAATGCTGAAATCCTCAGCCACATCTGTCTGCTTGAAAACTCCAGTCAACTCTTCAAGTATCGGTCGAGCTTTGTAGTAGACCTATCTGTCACCTAACAAATTAGTATTATCGCTAAAATAAAGATCACTAATTATACCATCAAACCTGTTCTGCCTCAGAGAATCAGAGACCAGAGAATTATAAATATCAGCTCTTTCTGACCAATAAAGCAGGTTATATGGTAGTCGGCTGTATCCAGACAGAAGCATGATGCCTAACAATGTTAGAGCTTCCATCTTATCTACACCGAGGCTTATTTCCTTTTGCTGAGAATATAGGTTGTACTCCCACTGCATGCTATCAACCAGATTGTGGGGGAGCATTGAGAGAAATACAGTCCCAAGAGATTTAACATTCTCTTTCAATAAATCTTGTACTTTCATACACATCTTAATGACACCATCTACTTCCTCGCTTTCTGATCTGCTTTACAGTAGTTGGCTCATCACTCGCAGCGTATTCAAACATGGAGATGATATAATTCATCATATATCATAAACATATCAATCAAAGACACCATAAGTGCCCACTGGCAAATTTTCTTGCCAGTACCTACATTTTCAATTGCAATGTCTTCCTAGTATATGTCATTTAGCAGTCAAACAATTATTATTAGAAAAGGATGGAGATGTGCTTAACATATCATCATGCTCGGGGATTTAATACCAGACAGTCTACATAATAAACATAATGTATTGCGTTGCATCACGTTGCACCATTTTACAGAATGGTTTATTACTACAGACTATAATACCGTGTATTATCCCACTGGCAATTTTATTTGCCATGTAAATTATTAGTCTTTTTATGCACAGGTATGAATATTTTTTCAGCATTACAATTACATGGTGAAAATCACCACACCTGACAGTTTCCTTATGAATATTGACTTACTTACTACAAGATATGTAATAAACTACTTATTGGTATTTTCCACGATGATGAAGTAGCATCCTGGAAGTACTATTTTCCGACAAACTTGAGCGTTGCTAAGCGTTGGTATCAACTATCAATTGCATAAAATGTAGTTAACCAAGACGACAAGTGAGTTTACAACGGGTTCAAGTCGTGTAGCCTTTTAAAATATTTTTTTATCGTGACGTCACACAAAAACGTCACTGGCAAAAAAACTTGCCAGTGGGCTTTAATGGGTTAAGATAAGGGATTACGATCATTTTTTCTTCAATTTTTTTTGTTTGATAAAGGTTCCATAAATAGATTAGAACGGCTATAGACGCGATACGCACTTCAAGGGTTAAGTTGGTGTATTTGAAATTGATTTTATAATAATAAAACCCCACGGCGTGTGCATGTGAGCCTACAATGATTACACAGCAGATCAGAATGACCGACGTACTTTAATGATAAAGATAATTTTCCCTATTTATTATTTATCTACCGATATCAGAATAATGTTGAAGCAGTGAGATTATCTGATTATGCCTATATATTAATCTCAACAAACAAGGGAGCCAGAGTTGGCGTTGTTTCAATGCTGGACCAGCGTCTGCGACGCTGGCCCAGCATTGAAACAACGCCAACCTCTTTTTTTTGGGATGTCTCACCTTTCTCCTCGCAATTAATCGCAGAGCAAACACACTTATACTGGGATCCATCTGACAGACAACTTTCTCCGTCTTCACAGGGACTCGAATCGCAGGGATCTGGATCAAACACACAAAACAACTGACTGATATCATTCGTAACCTTGGATATGAAAGGGTGTATCTGCCACTTAACCAAGTGGAAGATACACCCTTCCATATCAAAGGGAACGATATATATGAGTAAATCTCTGTTAAAACGGTTATTTTTGTCATAATTATAATTGTCTTGTTCACATGGCCTAACTATATTGGTTTTGCAGGATGAGACAATGTTTTTTTGAGAATAACCCGCTGGCATGTAGGCCTATAAAAGCTTCACCTTCAAGGCAAGTGGTTGTTGAAGAATAGCGACTTCGGTACTTTTAATTATATGCCTAAATATTATGCTATAAATAATGTGGAAGTCGAATACATTTCTTTTAAAATGTACACAATTATTTAACAAATAGAATGTTGAGAAATGTGAATGCAGATTTTATTTATATTTTGCAAATAGTCAAATTCCCTGATTTATACCTGAAAGTTTGGCAAATTTATTGATTTTCCTTATTTTTTTCAAATTTATCAAATTTTCCCTTTTTTCCCTGACTGGAAAAACATTATATAACGTTCCCAGTATAATTATGTCCTTGATTTTCATTGTGAATGTAATGCGAGCCCTGTTAATAACAGTGCCAGCCTCCTGTTCACTAGCTGATTGACACATGCTGATATTCCCAGAAAATAGAAAATGTCGGGCCAGTGTGGTTTAATGGTGTCCAAAAATGAAATGAATCGGGCTTTAGGCCACCTTTGTGCACATATAGGCTAAACTGGGCCAGGAGAACCTTCTGAGGATGGTGAGATGATTGAGATGACACTGTCCTCCAGACACAGGATTCGAAATTCGAGCCCTGGCAGTCTGAGGCCGAGCACGCTACCTCTCGGTCACGGAGGCTCCCCACAATACTAACTAATGGTGTCTAAGCGTCGCAGACGGTGGGTCAACATTAAACCAACATTGGTTGAACGAATAATGTTTTCCCATTTGTCATTTTTTATTGTTAGAATTCGATGTGTTAAGGCCCTATTACACATAAGGCGAGAAACGAGAAATCGCGCAAGAAAAAAAATCGCTCTCAGTACATAGGCCATTGCTCGATTACACATAAAGCGAAAGCAAGAAGCGAGAATTTACTGCAAAGCGAGATCTCGCCTCAGAACCCAACTGGGGCGGTTTTCCCGTGAAAGTTCGCGCGATATTTCTTAGCCCTGACCAATCATCGAGTATGTTGTGGTGATCGCAACTCCACGTGGAAATTCACGTGGCTTCTGACATGACGTTCATACACTGTACGATATGTCCAGTGGTTTTATGGAGGCATGGATCACACCTTTCCACCTTTCGTCACATACTTCCATATTCGAATACAACCTTCATGAGTATACTGTGGTAGCCTGCAGCACAATTATATTGTGTGAATACCCCTGTATATAATGGGCATAATAGCTCTTTTAATTATGATAGCCATTAATTGTTCACAATCACTATTATCTCATATACGTCGTTTCTTTTGCTGAAGACGTTGTTTACGCCTTCTGCTGAGAATCAAAAGAAGCAAGGCTTCTTGTTCCTTATTTCTCTTCATGGTGTGTCACTTGTCTTCTCTGGGATTCTTTACTTTCTCCACGTGGACAGGCGCCTGTCTGTACGTGGCAGTAAATATAGTGGCCTGGTCATGTGACATGCCACGTCACACCCGATTTTCATATCCCGCGCGGTTTCTCGCTTTAAGTGTAGTAAGATCACCGCAGCGAGTTTCTCGCAAATTCGCGCGATTTTTCGCTTCTCGCTCTATGTGTAATCGGGGCTTTAGATGTTAATCTCAATGAACAATGGACCCAATGTCGTTTCAATGTAAGTCCACCGTTTGCGACACTGGCCCAGCATTGAAACAACACCGGCTCACAGTCTCCCAATTTGATGGGATATCTCACCTTTTTTCTCACAATTAACCCCAGAACAAACACACTCATACTTGTGGCCATGAGACAGACAACTTTCTCCGTCCCCACATGGACTCGAATCGCAGGGGTCTGGAAAAAAACACACAAAACAACTGATTGATATACGAGTTATTCTCTGTCAACTCTTTTAACCCTCACGGTGCATCAAAGCACCATTTTGCATCTCTAAATAATTACCTAATTTCCTAAAACTTACAAGATTTGGAACGGGAATTTTCATGGAACTACTTTAATAAAAACAATATCTTTTCTCTCATTTGCCACCCACTTTAAGTCATCTTCATCCACTACAAGTCGAGTTGCCACAGCAATTCGCAGCTTCTAGTGGATGAAGATGACAATGGTAAATTCAGGCTTGAAAGGGTTAAATGGGGCATTTATTTCCACAGCTGTTATTTTTGTCATACAGGTGTATGTGTTTTGTTCACATAGCCTAACCATATTGGTTTATATGATGTGTTATCAGACAATGTTTTATTGGGAATTATTGCTGAACCTTTGTGCACCCCCTCCCCCCACCCGTATCACAAAATTACGTGCTCCAGATCTGTCATTGGGCAAATATTTCTATCAGAGAGTTTATATATACACAGCAGCGATTATAGTTTTGTGCATCGCAACTGAGGGATACACGAACTTAACCCTGTAATTGTAAATGAAAGTGACAAAATGACAAGTCACAAAGTAGTGAGCCTATAAAAGCTTTGCCTTTAAAATAAGTGGTTGTTGAAGAATAGTAACATCGTACTTTCAATTACATATACCTATATGTTATGCAATAACAATATTATTATAGAAGACGAATACATTTGATTTTTATTTTATATATATTTTAACAAAAATTCTTGAATTCCTTCATTTTTCTTAAATTTATCAAATTCCCTGATTTTTCCCTGACTCGGGAACATGATCTCACTTTTCCAGTTTTCACCTGATTTCCAGTGTGAATGGGAACCCTGTTAATAACAGTGCCAGCCTCTGTTCAGTGGCTGAATCGACACATGTTGATTCGAGACCATGTTCCCCGCAAACACAATTCGTTGAAACAATGTTGATTTAATGCTAGCCCAGCGTCTTAGACGGTGGGCCAACATTAAACCCACATTGCTTCAACGAATTGTGTTTGCTGGTTTGTCATTTTTAATGCTAGAATTCGATGTGCTAGATGGTAATCTCAATGAACTAGGGATTCAATGCCGTTTCAATATTGGACCACGGTCTGCGACGCTGGCCAGCATTGAAACAACACCGGATCACCCTTCTGGTGGGATGTCTCACCTTTTTCCTCACAATCAACCCCAGAACAAACACACTTATACTGGGATCCATCTGATACACAGCTCTCTCCGTTTTTGCAGGGATACGCATTGCAGGGATCTGGAAAAAAACAAGGATTTATGAAAGATGGATTTATGAAATCTATTTGCAGCTGGAATTGCTGCGCAGTTTCCAAATTAAAATGTGGGAAATAGAGTGATTTTGACAAATTAGTAGTAAAAATGATGAATAATAATGTTCTGAACATGATTTTTTCTATCAATCGATCCCGATGTTCGTATGCGAATGGAAATCAAAATGGTAAGTAAATTCTTCAATGAATAATTGCTATCTCAAGGGATTCAAATCTAGACAGCTGAGCTCTAGATCCACGTGTATTATCGCTAGTGCAACACAAAAAAATAAAATAAACTCACAATCGCTTTAACCCTTTCAGAGCGGGGACCGTCTTTAGACGTCAGAATCTGACGTCTACAGACGTCAGATTCTGACGGTCCCCGCACTGGACAAATTAAAAAATATAATGGCCGTAGACCCATAACATATGTATTCAAAAGAATCGGAAAAAGCTTACTAAGACATTTATGCTAATTTCAAATTGAAAAAACCCACTTTGGTCTCCGTGGTTTATAGAAAACATATTTCAGCGTTGTAAGGTTTAGGTGTGTGAAGTGATCGGCATAGATACCTCCATGACATTTGTACTTTTGGCCATCCGTCCATTCACAAGTTGTCCCTTCTTGGCATGGGCTGCTACCGCAAGGGTCTTTTCATAAGGGAAAAAAGAAAACAAATAATAATCATATAAAAATAGACTGTTGTTAACCCACTAGTGTATGAATTAACAATTTTCATTTTTTTCCAAAATGTATGATAAATTTATACACCTTATGGTGGCTTCAAATGACATGCATGCTTACAACATTTTGGCTATCTGCAGTATTAGAATTTAGAGCCGTCACTATTATATGGATATAAGCATGAGAGGGTACGTGGATATTGTACTACATTCAAGGCATTATACTTCGTATATGAGATGTTATATAAGGGAAACAGAGTGAATTTTGTTAAAAAAAAAGTAATAATATCACCACAGCAGCAGCTGGGAGCAACGCAGCAGCTCATGTGAGCACCGCAGCAGCTGTTGGGAGCACTACATCAGCTCATTGGAGCACCGCAGCAGCTGTTGGGAGGACCACAGAAGCTGCTTGGGAGCACCACAGTTAGGATCACCGTAGCAGCTCATGAAAGCACCGCAGCAGCTGTTGGAGCACCGCGGCAGCTTATGGGAGCCTGCAGCAGCTGATGAGAGCACCGCAGCAGCTGTTGGGAGCAACGCAGCAGCTTATGGGAGCACCGAATCAGCTGCTGTGAGCAGTGCAGCAGCTGTTAGGAGCACCGCAGCAGCTTATGGGAGCACCGAACCAGCAGCAGAAAGTGAGAATGAACATGCAATATCTGGGAGACGCTCCCATGGTGCTCTAATTCATGTAATTGAAGATCGTGCTTTTCTAGACGCATATCTGGGGCACAGGATCCTTGGATATTTATATTAACTGATGATCATATAATGTATTGTACACCCATTGTTGATGGCGGGTCATGTTGTCAAACTATTTTCAAAATAGTAACATATGACTCTCTTCTATTCATGTTAAACATGGACGACCTGTGTTAAACTTCGAAAAAAGTTTCTTGAGATATCCCTAAGTGTTATAACAATAAACCATGGAAGTCCCCATTTTGAAATTAATTGAATTTAGTGAATTCTCTCATTTTACTAGTTATCAAATTCCCTGATTTTCCCCTGACTGGAAAACATGATCTCACTTTTTCCAGTTTTACCTGATTTCCAGTGTGAATGCCATGGGAACCCTGCTAATAACAGTACCAGCCTTCTGTTCAGTAGCGGATAGATTGACACACGCTGTTTCCAGACCATGTTCCCCGCAAAAACAAGACGTAGAAACAATGTTGGTTTAATATTGGCCCAACGTCGTAGACGGTGGGCAAACATTAAACCAACATTGCTTTAACGAATTGTGTTTGCTGGTTTGTCATTTTGTGATGTTAAAATTTCGATGTGTTAGATGGTAATCTCAATGAACAAGGGACCAAAAGCCGTTTCAATGTTGGACCACGGTCTGCGACGCTGGCCAGCATTGAAACAACACATTCTCCTATTTGATGAGATGTCTTACCTATATCCTCACAATCAACCCCAGAACAAACACACTTATAATCAGATCCATCTGACACACAGCTTTCTCCGTTCTTACAGGGATACGCATTGCAGGGATCAGGAAAAAAACAAGGATTTATGAAAGACTGGTTTATGGAATCCATTTGCAATTGGAATTGCAGCGCAATTTCCAAATTAAAGTGTAGAACAAAGATAGTTATTTTGATAAAACATGTTTTCTATCAATCGATCCTGATGTTCGTATTTGAATGGAAATCAAAATTGTAAGCATAGTACATTCTTTATTGATTTTATTTTTTTATTGACTTTATTGATCTCAAGAGGTTCAAATCTTAGTAGGCTGCATATATGGTTTAACCCTGAAAAAATTGCCCAAAAAGGTTTCTCAACGGTTCATTGTAGTATCAGATGTGCTTAATAACATATCAAAAATTTACCAAAATCTGACCATGCAAAAAGTATAATTTTCAAGATGGCGTCCAAGATGGCCGACACATCCTTAAAATTCCAATTATTTGCCCATTATTCATCCGAACTGACTCATTTTGATGCATTGTCACTTGTTTTGGGTCTAAAAAATAGTGTACTTCACACACACCACAGCTAAAATATAAGTTGTGAAATCCAAGCGTACCAAAATGGCCGCCAAAATGCCAATATTAAAGGAAATAATAAGAATCATTTCATACATCATTTTTTATCTACTATATAACTACAGGAGCTAGCTCAGGTTGAGTAGGTGGAAGTCCATAAGGCTTGACTTTAAACTTTGATTATAATACTGCCTGGAAATAAGAAACGGCAGATGACCTCAATATGGGGTCAAAAGTCACAAAAATCAATCAAATTTAAATCTTTGTTATATAGTCATATATGTATACTCAGATGGTCGAAAATGTAATACTGATTACTAATATATACCTTATATATTGCCAAGAATTAATATACACAAAATATAACGCAACTATGTGGGGTCAAAGGTCACAAAAATGTAAATTTAATACTGATTACTAATATATATCTTACTTTGTCAAAAAAAAAATATATAACGCAAATATATGGGGTCAAAGTTAAAAACAGGTAAAGGTGCATGTTTATAGTTTGCTATCAAGTATTTCATCCGACTTACATTTTACCCCCTGGTCACTGGACCTGTTCATTCGTGTGCCATCTCAACCCCACGGAGTGCATACAGCCCTGCGGCCATTTCGGCGTATTGGACTTATCATACACATCGCAATCTCTGTCCTTCCATGTACTCATTTTCAAGTGATGCATTTTAGGGTTAAGTGCCGTGTACAAGGACACAACATCGAAACAATGTCCCAATATTGAGAGGGGGAAAACATGATATTTTCTGCACCAAGCGGGATTCAAAATCGCACAGCAGACAGTTATAATACATGACTCCTTGTTTTTCAAATAAAATAATGTTATTTTCTTGCACATTTGTCGTGGTAAAGGGCGATGGATATACTTTAAATGCGACGGCGAGGCTGTAAATGTCGATGGGGAGGTTTGAAGGAAGACACAGGGGCGGTAAATAAAAGCAGAGAGGTGGTAAAAGGCAACAGATGGCAGTCAAAGGGTGATAGATATTATAAGCAACAGATGGCAGTCAAAGGGTGATAGATATTATAAGCATTGAAAGATGACAGGGAGACGGTAAAAAACGATGGGAGGTCACAAAAAAACACGTTGAAAAACGTTAAAGCGGTCACAGAGAAACGTCAAAAGATGCCTGAAAGATGTTAAACGGCGATTGAGAAGTGCTAACGGGCAACAGAGAGTCATTAAAGGGCGATGGAGAGGCTTTTAACCTCTTGAGTGCCAGGCCTATTGCGCTCCACTGTGCCACGCCTCATACGGCCAACACAGGGAGTTTTAGGGGAACAATCATCCATGTGAATTATCTTTGCCCACAGTTGATGGGCCCACACCCGGCTACAAACTGACTTGAGTTGGGGTTAGACTTTACAGGGGTACTACCCCAATGTCATGTCAAGGTCATGTCAAGGTCATGTCAAGGTCATTTAAAGGTCAAACAAGCTATAATATTGAATAAAAAACATATTTTACAGTTTGTTGTTGCAAAGGAGTGCTCCACAAGGCTGCAGCTGACATATTGTGGCTGGGAAACCTTCCAACACGCATCATAGGGGGTACAGTGAATATTATGTTGCTTGGAGGGGTAATGCCCCACTTATATCCCCCCGTCCCCTCTTATATCACACTCTCTACCAACACTAAATTCAATACAAAAAAATGTCAATTGGAGTCTTGTAAAACATGGGCTTGAAGTCACAAAGCACCTGAGAGCCTCAGGCTGAGGCACTCACACCTGGGTACTAAAGTTGACATGGGTCGAGGTTGCCATTTACTGGGGTTCTACTGCAGGGTCAGGTCAAGGTCATATCAAGGTCATTTCAAGGTCAAACCAGCTATAATATTGAATAAAAACATATTTTTACAGTTTCCATATATTTTGTTCCAAAGGAGTATTCCACAAGGCTGCAGTTGACATATTGTGGCTGGAAAGCCTTCCAACACGCATCCTAGGGGGTACAGTGATTATACGAGGCTTGGAGGGGTGATACCCCACTCTTATATCATCCGTCCCCTCTTATATCACACCCTGTACCAGCGCTAACATCAATGAAAAATGAAGTCAATTGGAGTCTCTTACAACATGGGCTTCAAGTCACAAAACCCCTGAGGCACCCACACCTGAGTAATAAAGGTAACATGGTTTGGGGTTGCCCTTTAGTGGGGTTATACTCCAGGGTCAGAACAAAGTCATAGAATGGTCATTTCAAGGGCAAAACAGATAAATTATTGAATCGAAACACTTTTTACAGTTTCCATGTATTTTCTGGTTATTGGTGGCCATATTGTTTTGAACCCTCGGATGACATTGAAACGTAAAAATAACCATTCCACTGAATTCAGTGTATTCAAATTAGTCAAAAATGGAATATTACACAAGATTCTAGGGCTATTCTGTCAAAAGTTAAAAATTCAAGATGGCCGTGATGGCAACCATCTTGGTTTTGACCTCTAGATGACCTTGAACCGTAAAAATAACCATGCTAATGGAATCAGTGTACTCAACTTAGTCAAAAATGAGGTATTACATAAGATTCTAGGAATATTCTGTCAAAAGTAAAAATTTCAGAATGGCCGACGGAAGCCATGAATTTATGCAAATAAGCATATCAAGAAGGGAAAAAGTGCATCACGTGATCGCTGTGTGATCATGTGACCAATGCAGTGATCATGTGACTATTAACACGGAATCCCCTGCGAATTCCCCACCCTCTACTCTGAGGCTGACATAAATGAATTAGGGGTCCTATTGGTAAATACTTGACAAATGACGACTTAAGTCGTCATTGCGGCACAGGGGAGCGACAAAAGTATGACGACTTAAGTCGTCATAGTGGCACTCAAGAGGGCGATGAGAGGTCACAAAAAAACACGTTAAAAAACGTTACAGGGATCACAGAGAGACGGCAAAAGATGACGGAAAGATGTTAAACGGCGATTGAGAAGTGCTAACGGGCAACAGAGAGTCATTAAAGGGCGATGGAGAGGCTTTTGAAGTCGACAATTTACGTTAGTTGGCGATGGAAATATTTTAGGTCACAAAAAAACACGTTGAAAAAACGTTAAAGGGGTTACAGAGAGACGGCAAAAGATGACTGGAGGATGTTAAACGACGATTGAGAAGTGCTAACGGGCAACAGAGAGTCATTAAAGGGCGATGGAGAGGCTTTTAAAGTCGAAAATTTACGTGTTGGCGATAGAAAAACTTTAAAGGGCGACAGGGAGTACTATTATTTTTATTTGTAAGCCTATCTATATAAATTTAAAAAAGGATATTTTCCTATAAATGCCGACATTTGATCTTGTTATTGATCTCTATTTGAAAACAATAGCCCCCAAACAGATTGTTCGTGTTAAAGCTTTTCAAAAAAAGTGTATTACTTAATAACTACATTGCCAGTAGACCTGAGTATAGTTATTGGCACCAATCTCAGAAGCCATTTTAGGGTCCGTCGTTGGTCTTTAAAAACACTCCCGAGATTATTGTCTTGATATCAGCCTAATGAGCATCACATAGGCCTGTGTGTAAAAGGGACAGAAACTGTCGATAAATAATGCTAAAAGTTCAGGGCTGGGCATACGGTCAAATATCAACTTCGGCAATTTTTTGGGCTGCCTGAGCAATGATTGTTACACTGTGTAGTTTGGAATAACGTTAACAAGTATGTGTTGCAAACAATTGTTCTTTTAAAATTTACCATAGCCTTTTGCTCCGATACATGAGATCATGAATATATATCAAGCAAGTCAGACATATCCACATAAATAGGAAATAATAATATTCTGAAAATCGGTTTTAGAGATATTACAATTTGAGTTTTCCCCGCAAAATAGCGGTAACTTTCAAAGAGAAGTGCTGAGAGAATAACATTTTTTGATGACGGCGAGTGTTACCAGACCAGGAAATGAATGTGCATAATTTGACGATAAATATAACCTTGGCCTTTTATCTTTACCACAAATCGTGTTGTATGCCTATTATCTCCATAAATAATTTATATAACAAAATAGACACCAACATTATTAAATATGCCAAAGTGTTCTAGATATATTTCAATCTGTACATGTAGTTCCCACCGCTCCATTTGGGCTAAATTAGGATAAACTGAACAGTTAGAGGTAACATTTCGAAAATGGGCCTAGTGACTAATCGTCCCAGACTTGAAATTTAGGACCACTGGTTTCATATGCCCTAGACATGGTTGACAAAGGTATACACTTTTGCAGGTAAACATGATAAGAAAAGTACTCAGAAATCAAGTAACATCAATCTGTTTTAGGTCTCAGCCAAATTTCAGCTGACAGCCCATTGTTGTCATACATTGCGCACATCCGTCCGCTCCTCTGTCCACCACCGTTAAGATTTAGCGGTAACAACTGTTTCGGATTATTGGAAGCCTTGACCGCAAAAAAATGATGTCACAGCAGCCATTTCTATTAATGGCGATCGTCAAAATCGTTTTAAAGCCGTTATTTCTAACATTCTAGAATTCAATTAGCATATGATTAGTGTGACCATAATGTGGAGAACGTTAAAAAGTTGCAGCTCTCAGTCAAAATGGCTGTAATAGTAATTTCTGGCCGACATTGCTGTAATTTAAAATGGATGGTCCTGTGTAGTAGTTATAATGCTATGTTTTACTACGTTTTCCCAAATTATTAAATAATCTTTATCCTAATTTCTTAGCCCAATAATTATTATAGTCTATAAATTTAATTGGATAATGCTGGAACCGACTAGAACATGTTTTAGAATCTGTGTATGTATACAATTCACAGTTTTAAAAAGCATTTTAAAACACAATGTAGCCTATAAGCGGCCTAACGCGCGTTTTGAAAAAAGACAAACGTGTATATGTCCATTGAATCTATAATTTGTAATGAATAATCCTGAGGTTAAACAATTTTGATTGTGTTTCCAGTTGACCTTTCTATGAAGTCAATGATTTTTTCTATCCGCAATTTTTCTCGTGTAAACAATGTAGGCCTACCCAACATTTTGTATCACTGAAATTTCTACCATACATGTATTTCGTTGATAGCATGTATAAGTTTCAATATGAATGAACATATCAATCGAATTTGGTCACAGCAGTTATTTCTTAAAAAGAAAAAAACACCAATTCTACGTATATGCTCATATTTAAGTGTAAACCGATATGAGTCAAGATTTGGATTTTTACAACAAACAAATAGCATGTATCCCTTATAATATGTTTGGATATAAAATGTATATTTGTAAACAGCCTTAACTTTCGTACAATTTGAGTATACATATGAAAATTAGATGCATCAAAGCTGTAATTTTTATTGATTTGTGTGACCTTTGACCCCAGATATTTGTTATATATATATATATATATATTGTTTATATTATTTTTTGCAATATAATGAATATTAGTAATCAGTATTTAATTCCCGACAATTTGAGTATAAATATGACTATATAACAAAGATTTAATTTGTATTTATTTTTATGACCTTTGACTACATCTTGGGGTCAATGGACTATCTGCCGTTTTATGTCCAGACAGTATATATTCAAATTTTAAAGTCAAGAATAATGGATCTCGACAGTCCTACTCAACCTTAGCTAGCTCCTGCAGTAATATTGTGATAAAAAATGATGTATGGAATGATTCTTATTTATTCCTTTAATAATCTCAGTTCGGCGGCCATTTTGGTCCGCCATCTTAGATTTTAAAACTTATATTTTGACCGGGGTGTGTGTAAAGTACACTCTGTAACATATTAGACTCAGAACAAGTGACAATGTATTAAAATGAGTCATTTTGGATGGTTGATGGGCAAATAATTGAAATTTTAAGGATTTGGCGGCCATCTTGGAGGCCATCTTGATAATAATAATTTTTGCATGGTTAGATTTGGGTAAACTTTTGACATGTTATTAAGCACACCTGATACTACAATAAACCGTTGAGAAACCTTTTGTGGCAATTTTTTCAGGGTAAGGTGGTTTTTTTCATTAATGCAGCCAACTATTTAGAGCTATCTGAGCTCTAGATCAGCATATATTATCGCTATTGCAACATCAAAAAATAAACTAAGATCACAATAGCTTTAACCCTTTCAGTCGGCACGGGCACGTCTTTAAACGTCAGAATCTGACGTCTACAGACGTCAGATTCTGTCGCCCGAAGTTATTTGGTCTCCATGGCGTATGTAAACATAATTTAGCGTTGTAAGGTTTAACCCTTTAACCGCCAAATTATTCGATTTGAATTTTCACCCACTTAAAGTTGTGTCTCGCTGACGCGATCCACAACTTCAAGTGAGTGAAAATTATTCAGATTTGACAAAATTGATGTCAAATGTTTTCAAATATTGCTGATAGATGTCACATTTTATCTTTAACATGTTTGAAAGGTGGTACTTAATGTGCTAATAAAAAATGAAAACCCAAATATATGCGACACCGGCGGTTAAAGGGTTAAGTATGAGAAGTGATCGGCATAGATACCTCCATGACATTTGTACTCTTGGCCATCCGATTGACAAGTCGTCCCTTCCTGACATGGGCTGCTCCCGCAAGGGTCTTTTTCTCAAGAAAACAAAAATACAAATAATAATCATCGAATATAAAATTAGACTATTGTTAACCCCTTAGTACATGAATAACAATTTTTATTATTTTGCAAAATGTATGATAAATTTATACCCCTTATGGTGGCCTCTGAAGAATTTACATGGGACGCTATGCACGAGAGGGCACGTCGATATTTTACTTCATTTTTAGGCATTATACCTCGTATATGAAGGGTTGTATGTGCATCAGAGTGCCTTCTGCTAAAAAAAGTAACAATATCACCACAGCAGCTGTTGAGAGCACCGCAGTAGCTGCTATGAGCACCACAGCAGCTGTGGGAGAACTACATCAGCTTATTAGAGCACCACAACAGCTGTTTGAGAGCACCGCAGTTGGGAGCACTGCAGTAGCTCATGGGAACACCGCAGCAGATGTTGGAGCACCACAGCAGCTGATGAGAGTACCGCAACAGCTGTTGGGGGCACAGCAGCAGCTTATGAGAGGACCTAATGCGCTGCTGGGATCACCACAGCAGCTGTTGGGAGAACTGCGCAGCGTATGGGAGTACCGCATCAGCTGCTGGGAGCACCGCATCAGCTTATGGGAGCATATCAGCAGCTGACAGAGAAAATGAACAGCGCTATCAGCGAGACGCTTCCATGGTGCTCTAATTGAAATTCGTGTTTTTCTAGATGCATAACTGGGGTACAGTATCATTGGATATTCGTTCACCCACTGTTTATGGTGGGGCATGTTGTCAAAGTACTTTCAAAATACCTAAACTACGAAACCATATTCTTGGGACATCCCTATATCATGTATATGTTCTAAAAAATCATGAAATTGAAAAAAATATTTTATATGCTCTCAATTAGTCCTTTCATCACGGGAACCGTCTTTACCCGTAAGAATCTGACGTCTGTAGACGTCAGATTTCGACGTCTTTAGTCGATCCCCGTGCTAAAAGAATTATACAAATTATGACCGTAGACCCATATCACATAATAGGTATTCAAATAAAAGAGTTACCTAAGACATTTATGATGATTTCAAATTGAATAAAACTATTTGTCTCTATGATTTACACAAAAAAATTCAGCGTTGTTTCAGCGTGTGTAAATATAGCTCACATTATGATTACATGCACTGTGTGAATGAAACCTATTTTTTTTTTAAATAAATACATCAAAACCTCATAATATTAATATGAGACTGACACCATATACTTTTACAAAGAAAATACAACAATGCAGATGTGTTGATCTTTTCAGTGCAGGCGAAGCCTTTAGGCGTATTGGAATTGGGTTTTCAAGGTCATATTACATATCGCCTCCCCCCTGGATATATAAAGGGTGTATCTGCCACTTTACAAATTGGCAAATACACCCTTTCATATCCAAGGGGACGATATAATATACACATGACTCAAATGGATCAACTTGAAAGATCTCAGTTGTTAGCAGACGACGTGTATAGTATATAGATGTATTTATCAAGATAAAACATAATATTTAACACTTACCAGTTTGCCCCGTCGTGCCTACAAAACAGAATGAAGGTATCAGCCTGTTTTTTTATCATAAGAAATAATTACAATAATCTTTTTTTTACATCATATATTGAAAAAAATGTAGCAGATATACATAAGTTGTGTCAAATATCAAGCGATTGTAAAATACAACATGTACAATTTAAATCTGTAAATATTTTCAATTAATTTGATACTGTTAATTAGTAATGCAGAATTGAAAGGGTTTAATGCAGCTAGCTAGACATTGACACTTGAGACCAGCAACAAGGTCCAGACAAGCAAGAATTTGAACCTTTACACCATGGTTTCTCATTTTCCTTCAGTGATAGTGGCGGCCATCTTGGAATATTGCATTTGTGTAAAAAATATAAAGAATGCCTATCTGACATAGGCCTACAACGGAAATAGCATCTGGTACCAACCATTTCTGGGTTAGGTCGCTTTGCAATTAAATTCCATTAAGGCAAGTATATGACATACTAGTTCGAATTACAGTACTTTCAAAGGCGATTATGAATTTCTGATAGCATATTGTCAACAGATCTATTTTTGCCAATGTTCTGATATTCACGTCATGTGCTAATTAACCATGTTAACAATATAATCTGTGCGATATATTATAAGTAGCATCCCAGGAAACACTGGACGTTGAGCCGATGTTTCTTCATGTTGGGCCAGCGTTGCCAACGATGGTTCGGTATTGAAACACTGTTGGGTCAACGTCTCGTGTTTGCAAGGCTATAATCTTGATCATGGTTATAGCATTGTTACATGTTATATATTTATAATCGGATAATACATATTAAACAGAAAACGTATTTATTCTTAGATCTAGATATTGTTTAGATACGAATCTTAAGCTCTTTATGTATGCGGATAAATTAACCGAATAAAATTATTTCATCAATTGAAAAATATGTACATGATGTAGCGTGTTGTATTTCATAATTATACCAACTTTCACAATGATCCCCTGACTGTTTATCTATCTACACTGCCTCATAATAAAAATATTTTAATAATAATATTCAAACTTACAGAATCTTACAGTGGTGGTGTTGGTGAATGGCTTTAGCGATTGAACAGTCGATGTGGTTGGTGATTTATAGCTATATCATATAATTACCCTGGCGTGATTATTAAGGTATTAACCCTTATTATTATTCCAAGCTGTGGCCCGCAAAGTTGATTGAAATTTTCTACAATGAATCATTGGTGTCAATCGTGCTGGGATGAAGCCTATTGGATAATAAGTAGTTGGGGAAAAGGCTGTAATAGTATATATATTTATTAAAAAATGGTGATTAATCATCGAGAGTTAATGTCACCAGGGGGCGGGGTTCACCAAGGACATGCACAGTCTGCCATAGTGATCGTGAATAATGGCTACGAAATTTGCAAACTACTTTAGTTTGAGATTAAAACCGACATATTTTACTTTTCAATGATTATGCAGTTATACAATCATAACTTATGCTCAGATTTGGAGCGCGAACAGACACATCCCTATTTACATATATCATGGCGATGAGAATTAACTTATTATTATGTTTTATGTTATCGGGTATATTTTCACATGACTTAGCTTGATTTTAGGTGTAGATATCATGTATATTTTTGTGTGATTTTGCAATCAGAATTTTTGTCAATTCTCTACATATATTTGTGACAAATAAGTCAGTAATGACTTGTATCATTCTATCTGTCTGATATTTAAATGAGATAATGACAGTTACTACTCTATACTATTCTATAATGGGAAAAGACAAATGAAATGACTCACATACAACCAGAAGTGCCAGAAAAACGAAGCGTAGAAATGCCATTTTGTGCTTTTCTGGGGTCAAGCTCAAGTTTTCTACCAGCTCTTCCCTACAAGAGAAAAACAATAATAGCAAAGTGACAAATACGTTGCTGTACCCTAAATTGTGTAATATTCTCGGGATAAGTGAGATATTAAAACTTACTAATACCCTTACAGCGCGGGAAGCGACTTTAGTCGTCAGAATCTAACGTCTGTAGACGTCAGATTCTGACCACTAAAGTCGCTCCCCGCGCTGTAAGAGTTAGCATACTTATAATGGCTGTAGACCCATAACATAGGTATTCAAATTATTCAGAAAGAGCTAGCCAAGACATTTATGATGGTTTCAAAATGAAAAAAAACCCTTTAGTCTCCATGAATTTTATAAAAATATTTCTGAATTGTTTGTTTCTATTTCTCATTCATTTCGAGCTTGAAATGACGTAAAATATTTATATTTAGAAAAGATAAATATCTCACAACCTGAAATATTTTTATTAACCCTTTGCCTGCTAATCGCGACATAGTCGCTTGTACTTAAACGATTAAATTTAATAGACGATTAAATTTAATCACTGTTATGGGAATGAAATTGTGTTTAAACAGCAAGATTTGCAAATGTTTCGTCTGAATTAAAACAATTATCAGTAATTTTCACGCATTTGAAGTTGCGGGTCGCGGTAGCGAGACACAACTTCGAGTGGGTGAAAATCCACTACAGCAGGCTAGTGGATGTGTTTCAATAGCATTTGGTTTGAGACTTTTTTTGAAAACGTATATAATTGGACCGGGAAGCACTGGGTTACAATTTGGACCAGCGTGTTGCAAATCCTGAGCCGTCACGTGATTTACTGAAAAAAACTATAAAACATGAAAAGATTCAATGTCGCACCTAATTATTACAATTTAAATATTATGATTGTTATATGGTGAATGTTCCATAATATTTTATAAATAAAACTGTCATGTAATGGCGAGACGACATTATCCATGTTATGCAGTATTTTATTAAAATTTTGAAATCACATTGATTATTTACTTAAATAATTTAAGTCTTTTGAGATTCAGGTGAATAGAAATTTATAGATAAATCACTCGACACAACCAGACTGCCCTGTAAAGCCAAAAGGCAGTATCTGCTTACTTTAACAGCAATATAGAGCATCATACCCGGTACGACAGGGCCGACTAACTCATTTACTACGCCGTACAGGCCCGGTCACACTGACCGCCATATTGTTTCCAGAGCCAGCTGTGTAAAAACGACACTCGCGCCGCCTACCGGAAAACTCGGATGCCATGAAATTGAGACGAATATTTCAAGTGCCTATGAAAACTAGGCTATTTTCAGCAGGCGTAAACTTGTGATCGTATTAGAACACGTGATTACTATGTATTTATACTAATTAAAATGTAGTAAAAAAACCAGGTGATATAATACTAATATTACCCATGTCTATACACTCACCTGCTTCAAGTTCTGTAATAATTTATCTGAATCTTCGTGGAAATAGTTATAGGCTACGATGAGCCACTCGTTGAAGTACAGGGGGTATATGTCTAGCACCGTATTGAGAACGCGTTAATTTATACTCATGTCCGTCACACTGCCGTGAACAGTGCCCAGCAAGCACGAGACGTTGACCCAATAATGTGTTATTGTTGGGCCAGCGTCGAAGACGCTGGTCCAACATTAACCCAACGTTGGGTCGACGTCTCGTGTTTGATGGTTGAGCTCGTGACCGTGACACAACAATCACGATGCACTGACCCAATGTTGGCTTAAGGTTTGGGCCATGATCGCAGACAGTGAGCCAGCATTAAACCAACACTGGTCCAATGTATTGCGTTTCATGGGTATAGAAATACCGGAACGATATGTTGCAATGACGTCAAACGATACGTTGCAATGACGTCAAACCAAGGTTGGTTCTGATTTTAATTGAAGGCTTCACCCAAGATGATCCACCACACGATTATACTGCCGTGCAAAGCCAAAAGGTAGTATCTTCTCACTTTACAAGTGAGCAGATACTGCGTTTTTGCTATGGAGAGAAATGTAGAACAGTCACAGAAATAGGTACAACCGCTAAATTTCAACGAAGTCATGAATCACTGCTGATCAGTGTGTGGGTGTGCGGATGGGGGGGGGGGGGAGGTGTAGGCAGGACAACTCACGACTTGGGGGATTTGGGGATTTAAAAATATTTTGACGGCGTGGGAGTGTTTGGTGACTTATTAGTCCTCGAAGCTCATAAGCGCATGCCAATCGCTGTTTGAAAAGCTTATATTAGCTGTGTGTATAGGCCTACTTCTAAAAGCAAAAATGTTTTTCTTGAATAAAAACAAGGTGGAAACCGTTCAAAATCGCAATAAAATTAATTTAACCGCCCTCGTTTGACATTGATAGGTATGTCTTTCAAATATAACGATTGAATATAGTTGTTTTTCATACATATATCATTTAAAAATATTTTAAAATCCCATAGCACCTTCAGTTTTCACTCCCGAGTTTCGCAAACGCTACCGAAGACATACAAATATTTAAAAGGGTAAACTAACATAATTTTGCAAGAACACTTTGTCGTAAGAGTATAGGAGAAGAACATCTCACGAAATGGTTTTGTGTCATCGCGAAAAACATGATGCTAGATGTTTCCATTTCTAGCGTGGCGTCTACACAACATGCATATTGTGTGGACTGTGGTGACGTCAAACTACCGGGTCTACCGCTATATTTGAGTTGGCTCCCCACTCCCAATGCTTGGTAGCCTACTTCTATCTTTTATTTTGTTTTAGTTTTCAAAACAAGATCAGATTGCAATATTAACACCCATTATTAATGTAATGTAAATATACTTAGGCCTGAGACAGGCATGCCATCTGTTTTTTAATCATCATATTATTAAATGTCTTAGTTAGCTTTTTCTGATTCATTTGAATACCTATGTTATGGATCGGCGCCAATAGAAATTTTTCTATTCTAACAGCGCGGAGACCGACTTTAGACGCCAGATTGACGTCTAAGGTTTAAAAACGAATGCATGAAACACGCTGGGTTCCTTGAAGATTAAACTACGTTTATCTACACTTAAACTTTATAGCGCCAACAATGGCGCCAATAACTCAAAGGGTAACTACTTCCAACCACGTATAAATATAGATTAACCATATATGGTTAAAATCTGCGGTTTAACCCTTGTGCTGCTCGGAGCGTGTTGCGATTATTATTCAAATAATTTTTGATTATGTGCTCAGTCATTCAAATAATTCAATATGTGATATGCTTATTTTGCATAAATATAAGTATTTTTCGTCATTTGAAGCTGAAAATTGCGTTAGCAATTTCAGCTTCAAATGAATGAAAAATGGACACATGCAATTCAGCACGAATACATTTAACTAGAGGACCTTTAAGAGCATTATACGGGCCATTTCGGGAAGCCTGTCAGTATAGGCCAGGGAGACGCACGACAGGGTGATTATGTCAAAAGCTGTGTTTCATCCAAAATTTTCCACTTAACCCTTTCAGTGCGGACCGAACTTAGAGTCAGATTCTGACGTCCATAAACGTCAGATTATGACGTCTAAAGTCAATCCTCGCACTGAAAGAATGACAAATGTAACTTGGCCGTAGACCCATAATAGACGGGTCGATATACCACCTGACCCCCCCCCCCCCAAAAAAAAAAATGTAAAACAAAAGGTTTCTCGGCTGTTTTCTGTTCTGCTGGATATAGTGAATAGCCAAAACAAGTCTGGCCCATGAAAGTCCGAAAATCCAAGATGGCCGCCATTGGCCGTGAAAATAGGTAAGACCATCTTAAGTTGCCAATTAAGTTTACAATTTAACCATGATTCTAGTTCATTATCAATGTTTTTAAGAGTTGATAACGCATTAGTTACAATAACATTGTGGCAGTGTGAAAACTATAGGATGGTGGGGCTAGGTGGCAAAATATAGGGTCAAAGGTTAATCTAAGAATATTATTTTCAACAAATAAAGGTATGAACAAGTTTAGTACGTTTTTGTGTAATTTGGACTACATAATCCATTCTTTATAATTTTATTTTCATGATTCAAGGTCATCTTAAGATGGTCTTACCGATTTTTACGACCAATGGCGGCTATCTCGGGTTTTCGGACTTTTATGGGTTAGATTATGATGGACTTTTTGTGGCCATTCACTATATCTGTAGGGTAGAATATCGCTGAGAGAAATTTTGTTATAATTTTTTGGGGTTCGAGTGGATGTTTGCATAAGTCAACCCGCCTATACCATAGGTATAATGAAATGAAGCAGAAATTAAGACATTTAAGATGATTTCAAATTGAAAAACACATTTGGTCTCTAGGTTTATAATCGAAATATTTCAGCGTAGTAAGGGTTGAAGCACGATTTCACGACTAAAAGCGTACGCGGAAATGATTGGCATTTTATTGGTAAACAAGTGATGTTAATTATACTAGGACACTCCTTAAGAGAGTCACGAAGCGGTCACGCCTCACTGCTTATCCTGTAGCGCAACTAGGTTAAATACATATCTCAATAGGCCGGCCCCTAGAGGAAAATAAAGTAACACCGGTTTTACTAGGGCCAAGTACAGTACAGGACTTGTTAGGAAGACTTAAACTTAAAGTAAGAAAGTAAATTGGGGCAAAGTACAGTAAAGTATACAGTACTTCAAAATGAACAATAATTTTCTACAAACTAAAAACGTACATATTCTTCACGCTAATATAAACGGACTCTGTAGTGAAAGAACAAAGTGGATTAGCTATTTAAACGAGTAGGCCTAAATACCGCACTCTGTCACATTAAACGAAACTAGACTCAGAGAACAAACTAGAATCAGAATTCCCAATTATTACATAATTAGAAAAGAAAAAAAATATATTCGGCGATGCGCTGGCGGCGGCGTCGCTATTCTAATTAGAAAAAATAATAAATGCAATGAAACTGACACTTCAAAATTTAATGAATACTTTTTGGCAATAAACTTTAATTCGCTGAGTAAAACAATATCACTAGCAACAGTCTATTGTCTGCCTCAATTTCAACCAAATATAGGTATGTTTAGATATATACTCATGTCCATATGCAATATACATGGAAGATTATAACTGCAAACACACAATTTTGGGTTGTAGAACTGGTAACTGAGGCATTCTATTATAAAAGCAGGCCAGATGTTGGACAGCAGAGCGCAATACTTCATATTTAAGTATGACATCATACAAAGCAAAGCGAATTTAAACATACATGATATATATATGATTAATAAAATAAATATATTCAGTCCAGTCACTAAAGGCCCAAATCAAACCAAGTTTAAACAAAAATTATTTCAATTTTTTTTTACCCTTCTCGGATTCGTTAGAAGCCTATGTGTACTTGCCTCTCAAAAAAGAATTCGGTGGGGAAAAGATCGAAAAAGCTAAAAAATTTACAAAATGGCCGCCATGAGCGAATGTGAAATCTTATAATCAGTGCATACTGTCGTTCCAGCATGGCATAATCAAATCATTGGTATTCACACTTCTGTGTTTTGAATAAAAGAACACAATTAGATATGCACAAAATATATTAATCAATGTATTATCATATAAAAAATTCAAAGTGGCCGCCAAATGTGCAAGTTTGTGTCTTTTTGTGTTGTCCACACAATGCAATTGTAAACAATTGTATCTGTTATTAAGTATCCACCCACTATATGGAGGAGATCTATTGTCTTAGTGATGTCTATTGTAATTGCCTCCCCAGGAATGTTATGTTTTTGTTTCTGTTATTTTCAGAGCAGTTACATTTTATAGTATGGTCCAGTCAGGTGCTCGATATAGCTTATATTTTTAACACACATCCTTGCTGTGTTTCACCAACGTCAAACGTAGGCTATCCCTCAGCCGAACTCGCACTTGGTTGTACACACGTCGACTGGCTACTGGCTACAGAAAACTGTTGTCAATAATTTTATATTTTTATATTTTTAATAGCACTTGTACTCGTACTTGTATTCAAGTACTTTTAACGAGTACTTACGAGTACTTTACGAGTACTAGTCATCTTAAATTTATTCAAAATAGCTCACAGACAAATCAGAAATCATTAAAGTGGGATAAGGAAAATTCAGTTGATGATTCTTTTACCATCCGTTTAGCTATAATATTAAAAAATTTTTTAATAAGTGCTTTGAAATTATTTCAGAACTAGTTCAGTTGCATACATCAACTGATAACAAAAGTGCACCTTTTTCACAGTAGTAATAGTGAATCATTACTTTACGTCACTTTTCGGCATAAATGGTCTTTTAAGTGACATTGTAATACGATAAAAAAGTTGTAGTCAATTGATGAGATGAATGATATCTAGGGGATCTACCCCCAGACATGCCCAGACGGCCGGAGAATTGGGTTTCGCAGTGCAATTTAATGCTGAAACTCTGTGGCATTTCGCGCAGCTCCGCTATCCTTGGGTCGGATAGTCCCCAGTGAACAATAGGAAGGATAACTCCCTCTGGGTAACTCCATTCATCCCACGTGAGAGACCTAATGCCAAACACGCTATTGCCGGTTATTTAAGGCTACCATAGCCTACACCAGCGCCAGCACTGATGCGAGAGCTGCATTAGCACCGCAGTTGAGCGAAAGAACCAGGATATACAGGCTAAATTCTGCCATGAGAACCTCCTGAGGATGGTGAGATGACACTGCCCCACTGCCCTCCAAACACAATATTCCAAATTCAAACATTGGAGGTTTGAGACCGAGCACGCTACCTCTCGGTCATGGAGCCCCCCCCCCCACAACACTGAGTTTTACGAGAGGATGGGGAAGAATCATTTTTTGTTTCTTTCAAACCACCAAGACCAGGAAACGAACCTCAAACTCTAGCGTGAAAGAAAGCGGTGCTATATAACCACTTCCCTAGGGCCCCGCCCGACGAGCAGTGGCATTTAATTGATTGATTGATTGATTGATTGATTGATTGATTGATTGATTGATTGATTGATTGATTGATTGATTGATTGATTGATTGATTGATTGATTGATTGATTGATTGATTGATTGATTGATTGATTGATTGATTGATTGATTGATTGATTGATTGATTGATTGATTGATTGATTGATTGATTGATTGATTGATTGATTGATTGTTTGATTGATTGATTGATTGATTGATTGATTAATCGATTGATCGATTAATTGATTGATTGATTGATTGATTGATTGCTTGATTGATTGATTGATTGATTGATTGATTGATTGATTGATTGATTGATTGATTGATTAATTGATTGATTGATTGATTGATTGATTGATTGATTGATTGATTGATTGATTGATTGATTGATTGATTGATTGATTGATTGATTGATTGATTGATTGATTGATTGATTGATTGATTGATTGATTGATTGATTGATTGATTGACCCTCCCAGAATATATCCCCCTTTGCCACAATTATATGCGACATTCCCATAATCTACTACTACCCTCTTTTTTTCGTATCAGAGAGGATCACTTAGGCCTGTAGATGTTCGAAAGGGGGTATATTCTGGGAGGGAGAGGTAGATTAGGAGAGGGTCGCATATAGTTCTTAAAAATAGAGTATATTCTGGGAGGGAGCGGTAGATTCTGGGAGGGTCGCAGATAGATGTTTAAAAGGGGGTGTATTCTGAGAGGAAGGGGTAGATTCTGGGAGGGTCGCAGATAGATGTTTAAAAGGGGGTATATTCTGAGAGGGAGGGGTAGATTCTTGGAGCGTCGCATATAGTTGTTGAAATGAGGTATATTCTGGGAGGGAGGGTTATATTCTGGGTGGAAGGGGTAGATTCTAGGAGCCCGCACACGTAATCACAAAAAGGGTAGATCATGGGATCTAGGGAGGGCAGGAATCTGGGAGCCGCCGTAATCTACCCCGGGGGTATAGTTCAGGATCTACCGGGCTAGATTCTGGGGCGCTCACAATCTACACGGGTATAATTTGAGAGGGGGGTATATTTCAGGGCAGACTTCCCAGTAAGCACAAAACATTTGTATAACATTTATACAACGTTGGTATAAATAGTATACAAATGTTTTCTGTTTACTGGGTTTACAGTGGTATAAACCTATAGTTATAATGCCGCTACCAGTTGTGTTTAAATTATTTAGAATTTTTCAGTGCTGCCCAAGGCCTAAGTAGTTATATAATTAATGTAGGCTGATTCCCAGTGGACGGTTTTCAGGCTATGCTGCTTTAACCTTTTAACCCTTTAACCGCCGGTGCCGCATATATTCGGGTTTTCATTTTTTATTAGCACATCAAGTACCACCATTAAAACATGTTAAAAATAAAATGTGACATCAATCAGCAATATTTAAAAACAGCTGACCTCCATTTTGTCAAATCTGAATAATTTTCACTCACTTGAAGTGGTGGATCGCGTCAGCGAGACACAACTTCAAGTGGGTAAAAATTCAAATTGAATAATTTTGCGGTTAAAGGGTTAACCCTTAGACCCTTACAACGCTGAATTATTTTGATATAAACCACGGGAGACCAACGGGTTTTTTCAATTTGAAATCATCATAAATATCATAGTTAGCTCTATTCGCTTCATTTGAATACCTATGTTATGGATATACGGCCATTAACAATTGTTAGCTATTTTCAGTGCAGCGTTAACCCTTTCGCCGCTAGGAACGACTTTGGCCTTTTTATTCCGTTTTATCTGTTTTTTAGCCGATCAAATCACTGTTATTATAGTCACATTCAGATTAAATTCATCAACCAGGACTAATCAATTTCGTGGATCTCTCAGTCAATTCTCAACCAATTTTCATGAAATTTTAAACACACTATTTTCCATCCATGTCGTGACTACCCTGAAAATTTCGCGAAGTTTTGATAAGTATTTTAGAAGTTAGACCATTTATCGTGTAATAAAATTCTGATACGAAGCTAATGAGTTTTTTATTTACTACATGTCAAATGGTCTAACTTCTTAAATACGGAAAGAGCTAACAAAGGCATTTATGATGATTTCAAATTGGATTTGACTTTGCTGTGACCTTAGCCCACCATAAATTTTAGTAAACTTTTTTTTTCCGGTCTAGGGAGGTCCTATAGATACCATATAGAAAAGAAAAACTTTCGTCCTCAATTTTTCAGGATTTGAGAGCCAGGATTTGTGTGCCTTATTGACCGGACTATCAATATATTCAGCTAAACGACTCTAGTGGGATTCCGTTTTAAATAAATCAACGCTGTTAGCTCCGCGTCGCGATAGGACATAGCCCTCAGTCATAACAAAACTTTTTATATATTAAAACATATAGGTGAGAGGAGTGCAGTAGGCCTATACAGGCATCACTAGGTCAACAACCGACATAGAAAACAATCAGTTTGACATATGAACGACGCTTGTAAACTATTTGTTCTAATGTAGCAAAACAAACATCTCTAACTGTAAGAAACAACACTCTGTTTTTGATTTGTAATAGTTGGATGTGTTAGCTTACAAGTCAAATGTTTTGTTTGAACTACTTATGTTAATAAGAATTGATAACGGGGACGTGAGATGTTGATGTCGCCGAGGCTGACGAGTAGCAGAACAAATATGAGCAGATTAAGCATCATCATTATCTACATGATAATTATGATAATGACAGACTCCTTCACCATGCTGGAGGCAGAACTAACCAGAGAAAGAACTCAACTGTTCCAAAGATTTATCCTGCATCAAAACCATACTCGCTGTAGCGACCTGGAGCCAGACGTTTATGAGACGTGTCGCGTTTATGATGAATCTGACGAGAAGGCTATTGGTAACCACTGCGTCCACCAGCCATGTATGGACGGCACCTATAATAAGACCTGCCTGCCGGTGTCCGCCAGTTTTCTGGGTGCCGGTGGCATCTCGTCATACACCTGTGTCTGTCAGGAGCAAGAGAGACCTCAACTGACAACGTCTGAGTACCATTGGAGTCAGTGGATCTCAGTGAGTGGCTCACGAGTCGGTCTGTATCGTGAAATGAGGGACATGATGGCCACTGACACTCCTCTCCTCGCCACAGAAACCAGGTCAGTATAATATGGAATGATAGTGATGGAGTAGTGGATAAATAAAATATTCATACAACTTTCCACATAATGACATGGCTATAAAACATGGGGGCAAAGTTTCACATTTCAACTAAAGCGTAAAGCACCAACGCGATTACCCGCGCGACGTCGCGTCGGTTAATTAAACACTATTTGATCATTGTCAAAACATACCAGCGCGACGACGCACGCGAGCGCGATAGGCAACGCGATCATTCTCAAAACTGTTACATTTTCGTTGCGCATGGTCATTGCGCCGGTTTTCGACTGTCTCCGACTGTCTCCGATAGTTTAATTAAGACGCGACGATATTCTTAAGCAATCGGTACGATGTGGGCACTTCCACGACTACGATTTCGTCCATTCCCGTTGCGTCGGAAGCTGTCGTCAAGTTAGTCGTGGCTCGTTTTTTTCTAGCCGTCGTAGATGGTCGTTGCGGTGTGACTTGTCCTAGGACGCAATCGTAATGTCTCAATATTGCTTCTGGAACACCCACTAGGGAGGCCTACACGGTCACCTTTAGGATCGATGCTATAGTCCATGGACACTGTATAAGGTGTATATTTTGGTATAATCTCACGAAATTTGGCGCAGGGACTTCTTATAATTTACTTTGTGATATTTTTCGATGGGGGGGGGGGGGCAAAAACCCTCATTCATAAGAGGCCTTAATTCAAAATGGCCGCCATATGATTTGCCGATTTTCACAGTATATCATATATCATCGGAACAAATAAAGATAGACAGACGAATAAGGTAACAACAAATAATCAGAATTGAATCAATTAAAGATGGCCGCTATCTGATTAGCCGATCATTACATTATGCAATGATCACCTTATACATCGTAACTTTGGAAAAAATGAAGATGCATACGTAAAACATAAACACTATCGTTTAAAAAAATCAACTGCATCTTGCAGTCGATGTGATGATTTTAATTGAATCTGTACCTTTTAAAATGTAATCGAACTGTTTCTGGGCCAATTAAAATGTACATAAGTGTAAATTAAGTTATAAAGCGATCGGACACCAAGCCAAGACAATGGCAACGGATGCGGATTATTCGAGGATTGACCTCCTAAGTGAAAAACAAGACTGATTCGTCAGGCGGGATAGGTAATCCTTCAGATTCTGTCTCGATATTGCCATGATAGTGCGTAGACGATGTAAAACAATATTCTCTTTTTCAATCCTGAGTTAATAAATTTTTTATCTGGACGAACTATTGTCGAACAATCGTGGCGAACAAGGCGAATAATCTTACAGGATATATGCAAACGGTCACTATAGTCCATGGGCCAGAATTGGTCACCGTGCCAATGTGTGTTATTTATATTTATAAATGGCATACATTTTTTATGAAAGGATATCGCAGCCTTTCATGAAAATATGTATATTTAGCCTCGGCTGAAATCTGAAACATGAAACTTTGCTCGAGATTTTAGTGTATACATTTTTATCCACTTGTTTTTATGTAAATTGTGTGTGCTGAATTTGAATCTGATAACATTGTATATTTGGTGACCTTCCCCTTGAAATTAGCAAAACACAAAATTGCCACCAAAATGTTAAGAAAACCCCATATTTTTTATAGTTCGACGCACATTAATAATAATAATAATAATAAAAGGTTCTTTGATAACGCACATATCCCACAGGGTGGATCAAGGCGATGTACAATGAAATAAATTAACATTAAAATATTATAAACATGATAATGGACAGTTTAAAAATGACTAATTATAGCAATATTTAAAATAGTTTAAAATACATTATCGAAGCAATAAAATAATGCTTTGAGCGACTAGCTTAAGATGTCAGTTAAAATATTTACGGAAGAAGGTTGTCTTTAATTTACGCTTAAAAAACAGATAAAGCATTTAAATTGCGTAGATCTGTGGGCAAATTGTTCCACATTTTGGGTGCTGTAACACTGAAGGCCCGCTCGCCAACTGACTTACGAGCAATGGGCTGGTACAGTTTAATGGCACTGTCAGAGCGAAGGCGACTGTCCACTTTACGGAGATGTAGAAGGTCACACAGATACGATGGAGCTTCACTGTGCAGACACTTGAACACCATCACTATGACCTTGAATTGAATACGGCACTCCAGAAGCAGCCAGTGAAGCTGTTTTAGTACTGGTGTGATGTGATGAAGCCGTTAAGTGCGTGTTAGAAGGCGAGCTGCTTTGTTCTGTATCTGTATCTGTATCTGTAACTGGTTCGCCTGGGCTGATGTTATTACTGCCAGTAGGCTAAAGAGTTGCAGTAAGCAAGCCGAGATGTTATAAGGGCTTGAACAGCATTCCGTGTGGCTTCTACCGTCAGATAACGTCTTATTGATGACAGTCTGTAAAGGTGGAAGCTGCATGACTTACATATAGCGCTTACTTGGTGCGACATGGACATGTGCAGATGACTGTCCATCTCAATACCAAGGTTGCGTACATGAGAAGCTTGCGAGATCGTAGATTCACCAATAGTGATGTCACACTAATGTTTTATGGTGGTGTTTAGACACACCAGATTAAACATGTTAAAGCAATTAAACATGTTAAAGCACAATTTCTGGTTTCTAAAATATTTTAAATTGATAATTGTTTTCTTGTGTCTTTGGAAATAAATTACCTTTATTTGTTCCTCCAGATTATTCGCCTTGCTCGTCCAGATTATTAACTTTGTTCACTCAGTTTTTTGCTCGTCCAGATTATTCGCTTTGTTTTCCCAGAATATCCGTCTTATTCGTCTAGAATATTCGCCTTGTTTGTCCAGATTAGTTGCCTTGTTTGTCCTGATTATTCGCCTTGTTCGTCCAGATTAATTGCCTTGTTCCTCCAGATTATTTGCCTTGTTCGTTTTGATTATTCGCCTTGTTTGTCCAGATTATTCGCCTTGTTTGTCCAGATTATTCGCCTTGCTCCTCCAGATTATTCGCCTTGTTTTTCCATATTGTTCGCCCTGTTTGTCCATATTATTCGCCTTGTTCGTCCATATTATGTGCCTTGTTCGTCCAGATTATTCACTTTGTTCCCTCAGTAGTTGGCAGTATATTGCTCAAGAACTGCAAGGCAGTACGATATCAGTTGCCAAGTTCGCTTCATTCGCTACAAAGTCGGACCATCTTCTCTGCATGTCACCGATAAATTAAAGAGAGGCATACGCCTCGTAATCCTTTAACCGCCAAATTATTCGATCGGAATTTTTACCCACTTGAAGTTGTGTCTCACTGACGCGATCCACAACTTCAAGTGAGTGAAAATTATTCAGATTTGACAAAATGGAGGTCAACTGTTTTCAAATATTGCTGATTGATGTCACATTTTATCTTTAACATGTTTAAGTGCATGATGTGCTAATAAAAAATGAAAACCCGAGTATTTGCGGCACCGGCAGTTAAAGGGTTAAGTGAACATTTGTCAAAATTCTTTAAACAGGCGCACAGGGATCGTCTGATGCGATATTGTCATTGAAATTGCTGCAGATAATTATGTCACCTCACTGTTCTTGATTAGTCGTCATTGACCACCTTAAATATTTAGGTAAATTTGTCTGGCAGCCGCTTTATTTAAAAACTCAGTCATCACAGTCACAGATACTATAGCATTACTATTTATTCACACCAACAATATATTTTGTTTTCTTTTGTTCTGCATCTAACCTACAACTCCCCATTCCGATATCATTATTATACACATTAATTATATGGGTATACATGTAATCAAAAACATCCAGTATAATGTACTCTTTTCATTATTATTGATCTTGTAACTCTAAATTGCCAGCGCACACCACTCAACTTGAGCAACTAGCCTTCTGAAAGTTTCCGCTCTTTTCATCAAGAAGAAAAAAAAATTCAGAATGCACAGACAGACGTGGATGTTAAACAACATAGCATATAATAAACTAGAAGGGTCTAGTTTTTGAGGACAAAAAACTGGAGATGTCTCCCCTCCAGCAGCATGACCATAAAGGTTGATAGCTAATAGATGTATTGTCAATGGCTTTTGCAATTAATGTTATTAAATGGCTCCTGTGGACAGTAGAGACTATGTATTAAGCTTTATTCTGTTTTGGTGCTTGTCTACACACCCAGCAAACACGACGTCGACCAAATACTGGTCCAATGCTGGCCAACCGTCTGCGACGCTGGTTCAGCATCAAACCAGCAATGGTTCAACGCCTCGTGTTTGCTAGGCTGTGTTCAGCCCAGTAAACACAAAACATTTGTATAACAAATGTACAATGTTGGGCCAACGTCGAAATGTACAAATGTTGTACAAATGTTTTGTGTTTGCTGGGAATAGAAGCTGGTCTAGCGGCAATCACAAGCCGACACTGACCCAATGTCTGTTAAATGGTGGGCCAGCGTCGCCGGTGCTGTTCAATAGGCATTCAGTCCTAATCAGTACTTCATGCTGCGGGTGCATGCATGATGGCAGTAGGCCTACTGTCACGATGCTTGAACCAAAGCTGGGTTAATGTTGGCCGGCCGTCTGTGACGCTGGCCCACATTCAGCGTGGCGTCAAACATGACACGGTAACCCAATACTGGGCTAATGTTGGCTCAGCGTCGTAGACGGTGGGCCAACAATAGCCCGACATTGGGTCAACGTCTCGTGTTTGACCGCCTGCAGGATAGATGGAGAGAACGCACAGAGCCCACACGGACAAACAAATGAGCAGTGAGAAGTAAACCAATATGTCTCTCCCTCTATAGAGGGGAGACATAATTACACAATTCTATTTTTGCAAAAATAAAACATTAATAGGGCTTGAAGAAGCATTAATTACACGTACATTAATCAAATTACAGCCGTGGCTATGTGACAATATTCAGATGGATTTCTTTATCACTTTCAGATTGGGTGTTGATTTTGTTGGTTTGACTGAGGCTCTACCCGATTCATCGTACACAGCGAACGCACAAAACGTTGCATGGCATCCTCATTATGTACGCTTTGATGGAACTTCATGGCAATGGATAGGTGGTACCAGCGTGTCCGGTTCCTGGCTGAGGGTGGATCTGCTGGATGTCTACACAATCATCGGTCTGATGATGACAAAGCCCATGAACCCCAAGCAATACGTGACCGTATTCGATCTCAAGGTATCAGTGGATTCCGTCAACTACCAATACATAGATCAGAATATAGTACTGACCTACCTGCCGAACGAAGATTATACAACCTACTGGTTTGAAGATGCTGCTGAAGCCAGATACTGGATGGTGGAACCGATTGAAATATTCGGCGCTAGACCGAGTTTAAAAGGTGATGTGATCGGAGTTTATTTAAATTAGGCCTCTCAGCGCTACGCACGACTATAGTCGTTATCAATAATATATTTTATTGGTATTTTAAATACCTGTTATTGGGAACGAACTCACGTGTTTAAAAATCAGGATTTGCAAATATTTTGTCTCAAATGATACAAATATGAATAAAAAAATAAATTGATGATAATTATAGCGCTTTGACATGCTTAACCCTTCAACTGCCGGTGCCGCATATATTCGGGTTGTCAATTTTTTAGCACGTTAAGTACCACATTTAAAATATGTTAAAGATAAAAAGATTTGAAAAGAGTTGACCTGCATTTTGTCAAATCTGAATAATTTTCAATCACTTGAAGTGGGTGAAAATTCAAATTGAATAATTTGGCGGTTAAAGGTTTCAGGATTAACATTGCATTCACATCAAGCTCTGAGTAAAATATTATTATGTGTATTGCCTCTTCGCTATATTTTATGTGTAGGCCTATTGCCCGATAATTATTTATAACACGATATAAAGCGGCAGTGACTCTGGAAACGGTTGTGACTTGAAGAAGATGTATTGTCGCCATGTACCACATTCGGGAACACATGATGTTAATAAATGAAAGACAATGTTATGATATATCCGTCAACCAAAATGCAAAACAAATGAGAAATCGTAACACAATTTTCAAATTGACCCACACAATTAACTGTGAGATGTACATATTTTGAGCCACCCAATCTATTATTTGCTCGAACATTATAATACATTGTTTACTCGTACCATAATACTGCTTGTGTTATAAATTAAAAAGTTACTTATATAATGGTCAAATAATCTTGTATAAACTGTTCAGCTTGCACATGTGCCATTATGCGATGCTTAATTTAGTATACTATATTTCATTATTTATTCTTTCGAATGTAATGTCTATATATATATGGGTCATATCGCCTGGAAATGTACAATTGCCCAATAATGTGGCCGTACGTATTATACTGGCCTTAGCTTCACTGATGAGTAATATATTTTTTATTCAAACACCTATAAATATATTCGATAGATATCTAGCTGATGAAAATGTTTAGGTTTCACTGTGTTTCACGACTCGTTGGTGTTTATTTTCAGTCCGACAGTGTCATATATGGGTCCAAATAACTCATTTTTAACCTTTAGACGACACTTCAAAAGTTTTTAACAAATATTCAGGCTTGATATATAATATTTTTGTTACTTTCCATAGTTGCTACATATATAGCGTATTCAAAAAAAAAAAAAATGCACAAAACATATTTTGGGATGGCACCTGGATGTATACCACCTTCGAAAAATTGTTTGTGATGTGCCTAACCAATACATTATGGTGTATACTGCGATGATGAAATAACATAAGAGGTAAGTTGTGCTTTCCCAATAATAAAGCTTCGGGTGTTTATTAAAAATGATCAAATGAAAATGACAGTGAATCATAGTCTTCTATGCCAGCGAGTCCTATTAAATATTATACTATAGGAAATAGTTAGGCACATCATTTTCGCTTCATACGTGGTATTAGACAAAAATAGACTACACGCCAGTACTATTTTGATGGCTATGCCTGAACATGCCTGTGGATTCCAATATTAGCCGGGTCGACATAAAAATTGCGTTATTTATCTATATCAAATTGCATGTTTCCCACCAAATCATGATGTGCCAAACATAACAGAGCGTTAAAACGGATGCGTATTTTTCACCATTTTCAACTGAATAAATTGGGTATGGACCATGCTGTCTTCAGACATTCAACATCCGTGATCAATGGTGAGAAAAATCTTAACAATGCAAACTTTTAACACAAAGATTAAGCACAGTATCATTATACTGTAGACTATTGTATAGGAATGGACAATTAATTTAAAAAGCTATTAGAAACAGCTTTGCAAATGAGAACTCCCATGTTTCTGTTCTAAAGTTCATCATCTCAAGACCTTGCTGAGCGATAAAAGGGATATTTTCTGTTTGTCTATGCTGCACACACCAGCTGTATGTTCATGCTTGATATCATGACATGATGTGCCTAACTTTTTCTGCAGGCTGTATACATTACTATGATTGTCAACAATACATTGACTTTTTATATATTTCAATGTGTTTTTCTACCCTTTTCATAGATCAAACTGCCCTAGATATGTTTTGTATTATCCCATTATTGTGAGAATATGTAAATATTTAACGCAGATCACTACTTTTCTGTTAGGCACATCATGAAATTAATAATTTGGGAAACAAATCAATGTTTGTAATACAATTAGTGAGGTTCAAAGTAAACACAATGATGTCACATATTTTACATGAGTTGCTAGATATCATTGCAGAAATGGAGAAAGAACTTAGAACATGTATTTTCTACGTTGTTGTTAAAAATTAGCTACAAGGTGATGTGCCTAACGAAGAGTTAGGCACATCACCACAAAATGTTTTGAACCCAATTAATGACACCTATACATTTGTACAATCAGATTAATTTGTATAAACGGTATGTGTTGTCCATATGAATAGTTTCAATATTTTTCTTTGAGGTAATCCCTATTAATTTGGTGTACACTATTGAGATTTGAGTTAGGCACATCACTTGAATGTGAAATCAGTTTTTTAAAACTATGAAGGAGTAGACCATTTTTTTTGAAATTTTGTCAAAATGTGCATATTAAACCTGTCTGTGGATACCAGCGTGAATTGTGATGATATTTGAAAGTTTAATTTTAGATAATTTTTCTGTTGATTATATGATGTGCCTAACGTTTATTACTTGTTGATCACTTGTAGTTGTAAGGCAAATATAACGCAGTTGAATGTCTTACGCTGGTTCAACGTATCTGTAAAGTATTAACGACGTAAAACGGCTGATATTACTAGTTATAAACTCCAGTTTCACATGCTCATGTGAGTGTTTAGTGTTGCGAAGTACAAACATAAGATTGATTAAAACTTTTCTCAACATATACGACTACATTTTTTGGTGTATATCACTCATATAAATCGTGTTAAAGTTATTTAAAATCTTCGTTATTCACACGCCAAGTTTAGACTGTATATATATTAGTTTTTAAAACCACCAGTTTTGATACTTGAAAGATATGTGGTGATATTGCAGGAAATGCATGATGTGCCTAACATTTCAACGGCATTTTCTGTTGCCATAGCAGTGATAAAAAATGGTTGAATTGGTAAATTTGTTATCTTTTTATATTCACAAATCGACTAAAGGCGTCATGGAAGCAGTCATGTCATCAGGGAGTCTACCGATACAATGTATGTCATTAGTCAGTATTTGATGCTAGTAAGGAGGCTAAAATCGGCATTTCAAGAAAGAAGACTGTGTATCAAAAAAACATTTACAAGTAGACCCATCCATCCAATATTCATGAAATTTTGAATGATTATTTCTGATAGTTAATGATATATCACCGCCAATTATGTGAGGCATATATCGGTTATCTATACATCATAGGGTGGTTTTAAGAGTTACAACCTAAAAATGTTAGGCAAATCATGGAAAAAGATAGTGTTTTTATTCTATGCTGAAAAAAACTATAATTTTTCATGATTTGAAGTATAATTGGTATGGTAAGTTAGATTACTGTTTGTGCTTCTGAATTAAAAGCATAACAAGTAAATTTGAGCAATTTTAAATTTTAACCCAGTATCTGAGCCCTAAGAGGCCATTTGTACATTTTCAGGTGATATGACCCATATATAGATATTTATTGACGACTTGAAGTCATACACCACGTGTAAATATATACTGGTATGTGTAGGCCTACTGTATGCCTAATGCTAATGATTTGTATGGAAACACTATACATTGTATATCAATACAATAAAATAGATAATGATGTAATTATATGGACAAGGATTAGGCAAAAAAATGACATGCTTATTATAACTAATTAAAATAATGTTTGTTTGTTTTTCGCACCAAAACCAGAAATACAATAACTATATATTACATTTGAGTATAGTTACATGTAGTAGTAGAAAAGACTCTGAAAAAAATATATTAAGATCACCAGTTACTTGGTTGTGATTCTCACTTAAGATCTCATTATGATATCTATGACTTCATAATAATAACTGATTCTCGTATGATTCAGAATAGTATGTTAATCTGGACCTGCTATAGGCCGTGGGATGTTTTCCATAAAGGGCTTAAAATAGAATATCGTCGAACTCTACTCGTAATTAGGTTTCATGGTACCAAAACAAAGATAAACATCTTGGCAAAAAATCTAGAGAGGAGTACCTTTGTCAAAATTATCCGAAAAGGATAAACCGGGGTAAAATGTTCCGCCATCACCGGAATTTATATTTTGTATCATTTTTTTACCATTATCACAGATATCTCCACATATCAGGTGTCTATACCCAGGTTTTGACGGTCAAATAACATTATAAAGCCAATTATAGGCGGGTATCTTTGACAGAATTGTCCAAAAGGGTAAGCTGGGACAGCATGTCCCGCCATCCAATATAACAGATAAACCCAGGTTTTGAGGATCAAATATTATCTTAAAGCCAGTTATAGATTGATCAGGTGACTACTTGTTGCCATTATTTGATGCTCCGTGTTTTTTGGTTGTCAAACATTTAGTCGCGGCCGCTGTTTAGTTGATCTGATCCATTATAACGTCTTCTACGTAAGAGTTTGATAGGTAGCAGATCTTCTAAGACAGTACAGTATGTATGATACAATATTATGTGGAGCAACACCAGATTGGTATTATTGTTCAGTGTATGTCCGATTATTCATATATCTAATAAATAGGCCGATATATGAGACAAAAATATAATTTTCGGTAATGGCGGAAAATTTTGCCAAAGTTTAACATTTTTGGATCATTTTGACAAAGGTACCCCCTCTATATTTTTAGCTAAGATGTTTATATGTCTTTTGGTGTAAATGAAACTAATTATGAGTAAAGATCAAAGAAAATTTATTTTTGATCATTCATCCCATAGACTACTACTACTAACCCTATCATTTCATTATTTTATTATCATGTGCTTGTGGTATAATTTGTATTTGTATAGTGTGTTCATGCTTGTTTTATCAGATCATGTAATTATTGCTGACATATGTGTGCAATGCATTTGAAATAAAATTTTCACGTCGATTTATTTCGAACTGTTCTGGATTTTTCAAAATCATGATGCATCAATAATTGGGGGGATCTGAAATCACATAGTTAGATGATAAATGACAAGCCTACTTCAATTATTATTAAGGTACATTGTTTATATTGGATGAATGACTGAATGAATACATAATAATTGAATGAATGAATGAATGAATAAATAAATGAATGGATGATCGAATGGAGGTTTTAGGCCACCTTTGTGCACGTATAGGCTAAATTGGGCCAGGATAACGTCCTGGGGATGACGAGACATATGCGATGACTCTGCCCTCAAGACACAGGATTCGTAATTCGAGATCTGTTGGTCTGAGGCCGAGTATGCTACCTCTCGGTCACTGAGTCTACTTACAATACTGAATCTTTAGCGGTGATCAAAGCTAGTGACCAAATGACAATACTGTTCAAAGCCAAAAGACAGTATTTCCTTACTTGGTCCATGAGCCAGACAACTTTTCAGTACCATCTCAAGGGACTAATTGTCAATGTATTTTTCGGAAAGGTATACATCTATGGATCACAAAAATGTCCGGTGACCGTGTCAAAACGGTAGCTTTGTCTCAATTGACCTCATTATTTTGTGTATCAACCGCAGAACGCCAATAATCGTCATTTTCATAGTTGTATATGAATGATCTAATTTTCTAGTGTGGGCATTCTACCTGGACAAAAGTTATGAGAAAGCCATTTTTAAAATTAGATTATTTGGATCCGTAATGCCACCAAAAAAATCCACCAAAATTATGGCCTATGGATAGGTCTATTTTGTATATTCAAGATGGTCGTCACCAATATGTTGCAATTCATCATATCTCACTGAAATTATCGTAAATAATGGTTCTATACCTAAGTTTTTTGGCATGCCGAATTTATTGGTGCCATTGGTTTTGTGCTTCAAGGTCAAGATCTTACACTGGGTCAAAAAATAAAACTTTAAAAAACAAAACGCAGTTCGGATAATGTAACAACAAATAACCCATATTTTGCACATACTGATATAATACTCCAAACTTTCAATATTTAAAACTATATTTTTGTTATTTTTGAGAGTAAAAACTTATATTTAATTATAAATTAAAACATCAGAAACTGTCAAAATATTTTTTGTAATTTTGAATACACAACACGTGCTCAACTTGATACTTATTAGACCAGGACACTCCATCATATTCGTCCTCTAATTATCAAACATGAATTTTGTAGAAAATGTATACGATACAAAGCTGTCAATTTAGGAAATAAAACCCCACCATAAATAATAAATAAAATAAATAAACAAAATTTGAAAGGTTTTATTGACTATAATAAAATAAAGTCCTTAGCTTGTTACCATACTCAATGCATTAGAGAAAACTGTTATGTGGGCTTAAAAATAAAAGTGTAACTATTAATAGCAAAACATAGCTGACTAAAATTTTGTAATTGATATTTTTATTTATGCCTTAAATACAAATATTTAATTACAAAATTTTAATCAGCTATGTTTTGCTATTAATATTAAACACTTTTTTTTATTAGGGTATGTCGGGTATAGCGGCAAATTTACATACTTGCCGATGTACCCTTTCACATTCAAATGACACACTGTGTACAACACGCAACTGTCAGAATATATTACTGTTGGGAAAAACTAATGTTATCACTGTTATTTTCAAACTCGTCTGAAGCAAATCGTTAGAAATATTTTGTGAAGTGTTTTCTATAAAAATATATTTTTTGTATCAGTTTTATAACTAGTACGTGTTTTTTTTCAGGTGGCTCTCACTCCTAGAGATCAAATGGGCTTAGTGAGAGTCTCCTGTTGAATATTTTTTTCAACCTATATTTTGTACATCTGTTATTTTTGTTTGTCTGTCTGTCTGACACTTTAAAAAGTGGTAGATACGACGCTATAATCACTGATTGATTTATACCATAGAATAAGTTGTTTTGTATCAAGCCATTTATCTTGCCCTTTGAATTAAAATGGCTCATTTACTACTTTATTAAGTGGGAAATATAATATAAATGAGAGTAGTCGCTACAGTAATTCAGCGTAATTATACGTTTAATACTGTTCAAATGCATGGAGTGTGCAGTGTGTCTAAGTAGAGTAGAGTATGATGGTAGTGGGAATTTTGTGGGGAAAAAGTGAAGGATTATTTATTTTAAGTTCTCATGAATCAGTACACCCCATAGTATCTCAGGAAAAAAATCACCCTCAATTCAACTTGGGCAATTTTGTTTAAAACAGTTCGCATTTAGTTTCGAAATTGGACTAAACCTGCATTAAAATTAAGGTGTATGATCATAGAAAAAGTCACACACCATTTCCGTTATATATAATGAATAAAAATGATTTGCATCATGATGTTTTCTAGGTATACCCAACGGACGCGTGAGGTTCGCCTGAGGTTGGGCTAACGCTGGCCATATTCGACGTCGATGATCCAGGTTGGCCCAGAACTGGGCTGACGTCTTGTGTCTGCTGGTTGGGCTTATTTTATTATGTCTCCCCTCTATAGAGGTGGAGATATATTGCTTTACCTCTCCCCGGTCATTCGTTCGTCCGATCAGTAGGAGCTTATATAGGTTGGGGACACGGATAATGGTTGTATAATGGTTGTCAATGCCGGCATGGTTGTCTGAACGCTATCAATGATGGTCAAAGTCCCTAATGCTGGCCTAACGTTGGTACAACATTGTTTTTTAACCATTCATTACCCCATTACCCCTTTACCCCAACCCCCTCCCCAGGGTAGCATCCCATCTACAACTCTGATACAACTCTGGTACAACGTTGGCACGACCATTCCAGATGTGGCGACACAAAATTTCAAGACAAATTCATTTTTTGGAGCCACGGGAATTTTAGAGACACATAATTTTTAATGTTGTAAAAATGCAACATTGGTTTATGGTTGTTTAACATTTGCACAACCATTCCAGATTTGGAGACACGGAAATTTCAAGACAAAGAGATTTTTTGGAGACACCGAAATTTTAGAGACACGGAATGTTTTAAAGTTGTAAAATGCAACATTGGTTTATGGTTGTTTTAACATTTGCACAACCATTCCAGATTTGGGTACCACCCACCCCCTCCCCTTGGTAGGCTGGAGAGACTAGAATTGGATGTGTTTAATGCTGTTTTACAGGGTACATATTAAAAGCCGTACACAAACACCAACCCACCAACAAAATTTGCAAGTTGTTTTAACATTTGCACAAAATATTTTGTAAAAAATTTGTAAAAAATATCTTTTCAGGACTTTTATGTGGATTTTTACAAGCTTAATATTTTTTTTTACACCAATTTTTACTGGTGTGGTTTTTTTACCCAAATATTATCTTAAAATTAGATTTCGGTTATAATATTTTTGTTTTTGAAGTTATAATGTTCTTATTTTCTAACTTTTTTCGTTACTGGTCTGATGTTTTTTTACACCAAATATTATCATAAAAACAGCTTTTTTGTTATAATCTTTTTGGTAACATTTGTCATGTGTTCAATATATGTAGAAACTCAAGGTGTACCAGAGATAATATTAGCTAAATCCTAGCAACAAAAACGACTGACTCAAAAATGGAGACATGTAATCAATCTCATATTCAAGCAGTATGTAATACACATCAAGAGAAGCACTTCCGCTTTGCAAACATATTGGTAGAATGATTGCCCAATGTTTACATTGGCGGAGCGACAAATCATCTCACCATAGATGTTTCTTAGTGGGAGCACAGTGTTATTTATTATTCTGACAGTATCCGACAGCCTGCTGCAAATAAAAAATCACTTCCGTGTTCTATTAGTAATGTGTTTTCTCACGTTTAGATGGATGTATATATATATATATATATATTATATATTCAATATATATTCATCTTTACCAAAAAAAACAGTTTACTTTTAACATCGTATATGTAAGACTTGAATGTGATTAAGCAGATTAGTGATAGGGTTGTTTAGAATCAGTAGCATTTCACTCAAATAACACAATATTAAAACTATTTCAACAGAAAAATTATGAGATGTGCACAACAGCATTTTGTTTCATATGTACTAGGCGTTTTTTAGGACTTTTAGGTGGATTTTTACAAGCTTAATATTTTTTAAATATTTTTTTACACCAATATTTTACTGGTGTGTTTTTTTTACTCAAATATTATCCTAAAAAATAGATTTTGGTTATAATATTTTTGTTTTGAAGACGCTGGCTCAACTACAGATGTGAGTGGCATTTATCATGTGCTGTGACGACAGTGTTATTTATTAGTCTGAGGGCTGGAGGTAATCCAGACTTCAGCAATCACGTGTTTCTCAGGGGAATACTGGGGTTATCAATCACCTCAGCACATCCAGTAGCCTGCTGCATATAAAATATCATTTCCGTGTTATCACTGGTTATTCTGATGTGTTTTTTCTCACGTTTAGATGGATGTAGTATACATCCATATATAATAGATATATTATATATTCAAAATATATTCAATAGTTAAAGACTTTTACCACAACTGTAATAATAATATCATAAATAGTTATTAGTTCTTGTAGATAGCGTATAGCATGAATATGAATCATTGATCGCATACCACATATTTGTAGAATGTTCGCCCGATGTCTACGTGGGCTGAGGGACAAGTCATTTATTACACATACCGGGGGTAACCCAGTTGTTTCTTAGTGATGTAGTATAGGCAAAGCAGAGTGATACACACACACACACTATGCTATACACACGCAGATGACTACTATGCCTTAAGAGACGCTATACACATAGATGACTACTATGCCCAAGAGACGGTGAATTAATGATGGCCCACTGTCTGCGACACTGGCCCGATGACCTACACCACAAATGGCTCCACTTAACCCTTGTCCCGCTAGGTCTGTATATATACGTTTCGAGCTTTTAGATCAATGGTAAAGTCCCAACACAAATACATTAACAGCGTTGGCTATGTCTATTGCGAGTGTTGTTTGTTGGGATATACAATAATATATTCCCAGAAATCACAGGGCTGTGAGAGTTATCACAAAGCTGGGCCGATCATCATGCTATTAAACAGCTATTGACCATTGTCATGATCACTGTTTTGAACAAATTTGAACACTAATTGAATATATGCTAAAGCACACACAATTTAAAATATAAAATCCATACCTTTAATAGCCAAACAACATGAATTAATAAGAAGCACACGGAATACTGAACATAACCATTGGAAAAATGACCCAAATAAAACCAAAAAACTCGGAAAGAAACAAAATTAACTTGGACCACAGGCGCCATTACTGACACTCCTACCATCACGCCTCACCAATCGCGCTATTCAATAATAACAGAAAGGTGCGCAACACATAGATAGATGGACCTCCTTACAGATATATTGGTTGACATATCTGTAATCACGTGATGTCTGACTTATCTCATTTACTGATGACTAGACATATTTTGTAGGCTATATATTAGACTTCAATTTTTACATGAGATTATATACGAAATGTACTCCAGAATGGGTGGCACAAGTGTATTTTATACAACTGAATTAGGAAATGATCTACAGGTACAGATTATTTCATACAATGGTGACATAGGAATTGATATTCGGAAATGGTGTTTATCATCATACTCAAAAACATTCCCAACAAAACAAGGTATTCGACTTAATCCACAAAACTGGACAAGATTTGTAAAAAGAACAGACGGGCATATTTTTTCCGATGAAGAAAACGATACATTTCACATGCATATAGGCGGTGGAATTTATATTTCAAGATCCCCAAGACTACAACATATTCATATTCGTCAGTGGTACATGAAAAATGGTGAAGAGAAACCGAGTAAAACTGGTATGTGTATGATGATTAAACAATTTAAACAACTTATTGATAGAAAGAGTGAAATTCAAAAGAATCTACCAAAGGAAGCAAGAGTGTCTCCATGTTATTTAGATGCTGACCACCAAAATCAAGAAGGCTATTTTATGTGCAGATATTGCACACCGTTTGAATATCATCAGACAATGTAGTTTACGAAAAATTCAACATCATTTTTAGGTAAGTGATCAGACTTGTTGACACAGCAGTTATATTGTGGTTAAACTTTCCTTGATGACTCAACACAGGGGCTGAGAATCGTCAGCTGGTTGTTATAAGACAGTGGGTCTGGTTCTTGGCAATGTAGATAAAAAAGGAAACAACCATACTAAAAACCAAATGTTTACGAAAAACACATTTTCTATACCCCACACACACCTTAGTATCCAGGCTATGATCAATCAGTTTTCAGCCACACATCTGATGATATAAAGTATCTGTTGGTCTCTGTTGCTAATTCAACATAACAGCTCTTGTCCTTTTGACGAATTGCTACTTTCACACTGTCAGAGAAAAAGCTAATTATTTTACAAAATGGCCGCCATGAGCGAATGTGAATGTAATGAATTCTTCAGTGGCCCAGATCACTTTTGTAGTGGCTTAGATACTTTTTAAAGTAGAAGTTATCAATTCTTCAGTGGCCAAAATCACTTTTGTAGTGGCTTAGATACTTTTTGAAGTGGACGGTATCAATTCTTCAGTGTCCAAGAGCACTTTTGTAGTGACTGAGATCGCTTCTTAAGTGGCTGACATCAGTCTGCTAGTGTCAAAGATTACTTTTGTACCGACTGAGGTAACTTTTAAAGTGGTTGTAATCACTTCTTCTGTGGCCAAGATCACTTTTGCAGTGGATGAGATGACTTTCAAAGTGGTTATTATTAAAAAATGTTACTTGGGAAGCATTTTTGCTCTATTTTTTTGTTTAGAAGATGTTTTTTAAATAAACTGTTTGCTGAGGTTTCTATCGGAGTATTTATTTGTGTACTCAGTTAGTCACTGCCACCCTTTCAATGTGTTGGTAGTGGTGTGTTTATGTGTGTGGTGGAACCTGCGTTGTGTGTGATGTGTGTAGTGTGATGTGTGTAGATTGATGTATGTAGTATGCTGTGTGTTGTGTGTGGTGCTGTGTATGTGGTGTAATGTGCTTGGTGTGCTGTATGTGTTACAATGTGTGTGATGGGTTGTGTGTGGTGTGTAGAGTGTTGTAGGATGTATGTAGTGTAATGTGTGTGGTGTGATGTCTTGTGCATGTTGTGTGTAGTCTGATGTGTGTAGTGTGATGTGTTGTATGTGATGTGTGCTGTATGATGTACATGTGTGTGATGTGTGTAGTGCTGTGTTGTATGCAGTGTGATGTGTGTCGTATGGTGTGTGTAGTATGATGTGTGCAGTGTGTAGTGGTGTGTTTATGCAGTTTGGTGTGTAGTGTGAAGTGCACTGTGTGTGGTGTGTTGTATGTAATGGGTTGAGTGTGGTGTAATGGGTTGAGTGTGGTGTGTGGTGTGTTTTGTGTATTGTGATACGTATGTGTTGTGATGTATGTGATGAGTTGTGAATAGTGTGTGGTGTTGTGTATGCAGTGTGATGTGTGTGTTGCAATGTGTGTGATGTGTTGTATGTGAAGTATTGTGTGTAGTGTGTTGTGGTGTGTGCTGTGTATCGTATGATGTGTGTAGTATTATGTGTGTATGGTGTAGTGTATGCAGTGTATGATGTGTGCTGTGTATGGTGTTGTGTATGGTGTTGTGTATGTGGTTCTATGTGCATGTGTATGTATTTTACGTGTTGTGTGTAGTATGATGTGCATGTGTGTGTGTATGTATGTAGTGTGCGTAGTGTGATGTGTATGTGGTGGGTTGTGTGTAGTGTGTAGAGTGTTGTATGATGTGTGTGGTGTAATGTGTGTGGTATGAGGTATGTGATGTGTTGTGCATGATGTGTACAGTCTGATGTGTGTAGTGTGATGTGTTGTATGGGATGCGTGCCGTATGATGTACATGTGTGTGATGTGTGTAGTGCTATGCTGTATGTGATGTGATGTATGTAACATGGTGTGTGTAGTATGATGTGTGCAGTATGATGTGCGTAGTGGTGTGTTCATGCTGCGTGGTGTATAGTGCGAAGTGCAATGTGTGTGATGTATTGTATGTAATGGATTGTGTGTGGTGTGTGGTGTGATGTGTTTATTGTGATGCATATATGTTGTGATGAATGTGATGAGATGTGTATAGAGTGTGGTGTGGTGCATGTAGTGTGATGTGTGTGGTGTAATGTGATGTGTTGTATGTGAGGTGTTGTGTGTAGCGTGTTGTATTTAGTGTGATGTGTGTGGTGCAATGTGTGTGGTGTGTAGTGTGTTATGTGTGTGATGTAATGTGTGTAGTATGGTGTTTGCTGTGTATGTGATTCAATGTGTATGTGCATGTAGTTTATGTATTGTGTGTAGTATGATGTGCATGTGTAGTACGAAGTGTGCTGTCCAATGTGTTTATGTATGTAGTGTATGTATTGTGAAGTGTGTGGTGTAATGTGTGATATAATATGGTAATGAAATATCCAACAACCAATCTAAATTTTAATCACGATGCGTCAACACAGTCATACAAGTGTTTATATTACAAATGAAGAAATAGGACACGTTTTATTATATAATCTTTTATTGTTATTATAATTATTGATACAATACCATCAAATGAGCATGTATAGAATATATTCTACATTATATATCAGATAGTTGAAGGGTAACAGTCTCGACATAGCAATTCACCAAGCTGATTATTGTAATCTTCACTCAGAAAACACATACTGTGTATGTACATGCTAGTTGCAATCGAAAGTTATGTCAAAGTCTTTCTGGAAATATAATAAACATATCGTTATAATTTCAAAAATTATTGGCCTGTTTACGTATAATTCGTACATCATAAAAATAAGAAATTCATCATAAAAAGACTAACGCATCTACCTTGTTTATAAATCCATTCAGTCAAATTATCTGCTATATATGAGCCAAGAAATAAGGTATTGTCATCAATAGTTTTATACATGTCTTTCGATGCTGATTGTTTGGCTAGGGTAAAAGTGAAATAATACGTCCCCAGTTACAAGTTTTGTCCCGAAATAGATCATTAGCAATTGTACTTAATACGGATATATCAACGTCATCACACTTGTCCTTACACATCCTCCTGAGTAAGTTGTTGTATCTAACCATCGATTTTTGTACAACATTATACATTATTTTGGTATGATCATTATAAAATGTGTCAACTCGATATTCAGAAATATGATAAATTAAATCCATAGATATTACTCTGGATGTCTGACAAATAAATATCTTATTTTCCTTAACAAGAGCCATAACTGTATTAACTTTTACACTCACAAAGTGGTCATATACATTTATAAAACTTCATTATGATGCAGAAGGTGTCCTATAGGTGACATGCACAAAACCAATCTGGGTTTAGACAAGTCCAGACCGATTCGCAAACAAGTTTCAACATGTTTTTTGATGTAGAGTGGTCTGCGATGAGTGATCACAAGGGGAGGGGACCCTAGGGGTGGGGGGGGGGGAGAGGTGAGTCATTTTATTGATTGTGCAATACACCAACGAACCAATCAGATTGAAGTGTTTGTCGTCCTTTATTGTTGACAAAGTACAAACAAGTTTCAACATATTATTAGGTACACCACCCCATGGTATGACTCATCACATCTGCGCTGGCGGCGGCGTCGCTATTCTAATTAGAAAAAATATTAAATGCAATGAAACTGACACTTCAGAATTTAATGAATACTTTTTGGCAATAAACTTTAATTCGCTGAGTAAAGCAATATCACGAGCAACAGTCTAATATCTGCCTCAACTTCAACCAAATATAGTTATGTTTAGATATATACTCATGTCCATATGCAATATTAATGGGAGATTATAACTGCAAACACACAATTTTGGGCTGTAGAGCTGGTAACAGAGGCATTCTATTATAAAAGCAGGCCAGATGTTGGACAGCAGAGCGCAATACCTCATATTTAAGTATGACATCATACAAAGCAAAGCGAATTTAAACATACATGATATATATATGATTAATAAAATAAATATATTTAGTCCAGTCACGGAAGGCCAAAATCAAACCAAGTTTAAACAAAAATTTATTTCAAAAGTTTTTTCTAATTTTTTTTTGAATTCGAATTGCTGGGGAAAAGATCGAAAAAGCTAATTATTTTACGAAATGGCCGCCTTGAGCGAATGTGAAAACTTATAATCAGTGCATACGGTCTTTCCAGCATGGCATAATCAAGTTATTGGTATCCACACTTCTGTGTTTTGAATAAAAGAACACAATTGGATTTGCACAAAATTTAATAATCAATGTATTATCATGGAAAAATTCGAAGTGGCCGCAAAATGTGCAAGTTTGTGTTTTTTTGTGTTGTCCACACTAAAGTACAATTCAATTGTAAACAATTGTATCTGTTATTAAGTATCCACCCACTATATGTGGGAGATTTATTGTCTTAGTGATGTCTATTGTTATTGCCTCCCCAGGAATGTTATGTTTTTTGTTTCTGTTATAATATAGTCCAGTCAGGTGCTTGATATAGCTTATATGTTTAACATTCCCATAATCTACTCCTCCCTCTCAGGATCTACCCCCTCTTTTTTCGTGAATATCTGAAAGGATCACTCAGGCCTATAGATGTTCGAAAAGGGGTATATTCTGGGAGGGAGAGGTAGATTAGGAGTGGGTCGCATATAGTTCTTGAAAAGAGGGTATATTCTGGGAGGGAGAGGTAGATTGTGAGAGGGTCGCAGATAGATGTTTAAAAAAGGGTGAATTCTGAAAGGAAGGGGTAGATTCTGGGAGGGTGGCATTCTCATTCATCAGACCCACTATCCTTCCACTAGCTGTGCTAGTGTGGCCCTGAGAAGGAGGATGGGAGGGTCGCAGATAGATGTTTAAAAGGGGGTATATTCTGAGACGGAGGGGTAGATTCTTGGAGCGTCGCATATAGTTGTTGAAATGGGGATATATTCTGGGAGGGAGGGGTATATTCTGGGTGGAAGGGTTACATTCTAGGAGCTCACTCACGTAATCACAAAAAACGGGTAGATCATGGGATCTAGAGAGGGGTGGAATCTGGGAGCCGCCGTAATCTACCCCGGGGGTATAGTTCAGGATCTACCGGGCTAGATTCTGGGGCGCTCACAATCTACACGGGTATAATTTGAGAGGGGGGTATATTTCAGGGCAGACTTCCCAGTAAGCACAAAAAAATTGTATAATATTTATACAACGTTGGCCCAACGTCGTCGACGCTGGTCCAGCATGCTATAAATGTTATACAAATGTTTACTGGGTTTACATCGGTATAAACCTGATGCCGCTACCAGTTGTGTATAAATTATTTAGTATTTTTCAGTGCTGCCCAATTAAAGCCTAAGTAGTTAAATTAAATTATGTAGGCTGATTCCCAGTGGACGCCAGGTTTTTAGACTATGCTGCTTTAACCTTTTAACCCTTTAACCGCCGGTGCCGCATATATTCGGGTTTTCATTTTCTTTATTAGCACATTAAGTACCGTCTTTAAAACACGTTAAAGATAAAATGTGACATCAATCAGCAAGATTTGAAAAGAGTTGAACTCCATTTTGTCAAATCTGAATAATTTTCACTCACTTGAAGTTGTGGATCGCGTCAGCGAGACACAACTTCAAGTGGGTGAAAATTCAGATTGAATAATTTGGCGTTAAAGGGTTAACCCTTCAACACTTAAAACGCTGAATTATTTTGATATAACACCCGGGAGACCAACGGGTTTTTTTCAATTTAAAATCATCATAAATGTCATAGTTAGCTCTATTCGCTTCATTTAAATACCTATGTTATGGATATACGGCCATTAACAATTGTTAGATACTTTCAGTGCAGCGTTAACCCTTTCGCCGCTAAGAACGACTATGGCCGTTTTATTCCGTGTTATCTGGTTTTTAGCCGATAAAATCACTGTTATTATAGTCAGATTCAGATTAAATTCATCAACCAGGATTAATGAATTTCGTGGATCTCTCAGTCAATTCTCAACCAATTTTCTTGAAATTTCACACACACTATTTTCCATTCATGTCGTGACTACCCGGAAAATTTCGCGAAGTTTTGATAAGTATTTTAGAAGTTAGACCATTTAACATGTAATACAATTCTGAGACGAAGCTAATGGGTGTTTAGAGGTCAACAATGTTTTTATTTACTACATGTCAAATGGTCTAACTTCTTAATTACTTATCAAAACTTTGCGAAACTTTTAGGGTAGTTACAAAATAAATGGAAAATAGTGTGTGTAAAATTTCATGAAAATTGGTTGAGAATCGACTGAAAAATCGGCGAAATTCATTCACCACGGTTAATTTGAATCCGACTATAGCAATGAACACGTGTGTATAAACATCACGTTGTGGGTCGTGGGTGACAATTTAATTTATATAATTTAGCGCTTTTACTCTTTCAGCGCGGAGCCGATTTTGAATGTCATAATCTGACGTCTCCATTTGTCTATGGACGTCTGATTATGACGTCTAAAGACGATCCCCGCACTGAAAGAATAACATATTTGTAATGGCCGTAGATCCATACCATAGGTTCTAAAATGAAGCGGAAAGAGCTAACAAAGACATTTATGATGATTTCAAATTGACAAATTGGATTTGACCTTGCTGTGACCTTAGCCCACCATAGATTTTAGTAAACTTTTTTTCCGGTCTTAGGACTTCATATAGATACTATATAGAAAAGAATTTCGTTCTCAATTTTTCCTATCTACCAGGATTTGAGAGCCTTGTTGACCGGACTATCGATATATTTAGCAAAACGACTCTAGTGTGCTTCCGTTTTAAATAAATAAACGCTGTTAGCTCTGCTTCGAGAATCGACATAGTCATCAGTCATAACAAAACTAATTATATATTAAAACAAATAGGTAAGAGGAGTGCAGTAGGCCTATACAGGCATCACTGAGTCAACAACCGACATAGAAAACAATCACTTTGACATATGAACGGCGCTTGTAAACTATTTGTTCTAATGTAGCAAAACAAATATCTCTAACTGTAAGAAACAACACTCTGTTTTTGATTTGTATTAGTTGGATGTGTTAGCTTACAAGTCAAATGTTTTGTTTTAACTACTTATGTCAATAAGAATTGCAAACGGGGACGTGAGATGTTGATATCGCCGAGGCTGAGGAGTAGCAGGACAAACATGAGCAGATTGGCCATCGTCATTATCTACATGATAATGACAGACTCCATCACCATGCTGGAGGCAGAACTAACCAGAGAAAGAACTCAACTGTTTCAAAGATTTATCCTGCATCAAAACCATACTCGCTGTAGCGACCTGGAGCCAGACGTTTATAAGACGTGTCGCGTTTATGATGAATCTGACGAGAAGGCTATTGGTAACCACTGCGTCCACCAGCCATGTATGGACGGCACCTATAATAAGACCTGCCTGCCTGTGTCTGCCAGTTTTCTGGGTTCCGGTGGCATCTCGTCATACACCTGTATCTGTCAGGAGCAAGAGAGACCTCAACTGACAACGTCTGAGTACCATTGGGGTCAGTGGACCTCATTGAGTGGCTCACGAGTCGGTCTGTATCGTGCAATGAGGGACATGATGGCCACTGACACCCCTGTCCTCGCCACAGAAACCAGGTCAGTATAATATGGAATGATAGTGATGGAGTAGTGGATAAATGAAATATTCATACAACTTTCCACATAATGACATGGCTATAAAACATGGGGGCAAAATTGCACATTACAACTAAAGCGTAAAACACCAACGCGATTACCCGCACGACGTTGCGTCGGTTAATTAAACACACTATTTGATCATTGTCAAAACATAGTATTACCAGCGCGACGACGCACGCGAGCGCGATAGGCAACGCGATCATTTTCAAAACTGTCACATTTCCGTTGCGCATGGTCATCGCGCCGGTTTTCGACTGTCTCCGACTGTCTCCGATTGTTTAGGACGCGACGATATTCTTAAGCAATCGGTACGATGGGGGCACTTCCACGACTACGATTTCGTCGATTTCCCTTGCGTCGGAAGCTGTCGTCAAGTTAGTCGTGGCTCGTTTTTTTTAGCCGTCGTAGATGGTCGTTGCGGTGTGATTTGTCCTAGGACGCAATCGTAATGTTTCAATATTGCTTCTGGAACACCCACTAGGGAGGCCTACACGGTCACCTTTAGGATCGATGCTATAGTCCACGGACACTGTAAAAGGTGTATATTTTGGTATAATCTCACGAAATTTGGCGCAGGGACTCCTTATAATTTACTTTGTGATCTTTTTCGAAGGGGAGGGGGGGCAAAAACTCTCATTCATAAGAGGCTTAAATTCAAAATGGCCGCTATATGATTTGCCGATTATCACAGTATACCCTATATCATCGGAACAAATAAAAATAGACAGATGAATAAGGTAACATCAAATAATCAGAATTGAATCTATTTTAGATGGCTGCCATCTGATTAGCCAATCATTACATTATGCAATGATCACCTTATGCATCGTAACTTTAAAAAAAATGAAGATGCATACGTAAAACATAAACACTATGTAAGGTGTCAAAATAATCAGGACAAATTTTCAATATCGTGTATTTACAATATGTATATGATAATAGCAAACGTCGTCGGAATTGTAGTTTATTTGTTTGTCTCTTATCGTATGAAAAAATCAACTGCATCTTGCAGTCGATGTGATGATTTTAATTGAATCTGTACCTTTTAAGATGTAGTCGAACTGTTTCTAGGCCAATTAAAATGTACATAAGTGTAAATTAAGTTATAAAGCGATCGGACACCAAGCCAAGACAATGGTAACGGATGCGGATTATTCGAAGATTGACCTCCTAAGTGAAAAATAAGACTGATTCGTTAGGCGGGATAGGTAATCCTTCAGATTCTGTCTCGATATTGCCATGATAGTGCGTAGACGATGTAAAACAATATTCTCTTTTTCAATCCTGAGTCGATAGAAATTTTATCTGGACGAACTATTGGCGAACAATCTTGGCGAACAAGGCGAATAATCTGGTCGAACAAGGCGAATAATCATACAGGATATATGCAAACGGTCACTATAGTCCATGGGCCAGAATTGGTCACCGTGCACCCCTTCCCACTACTCACCCACACCAACTTTTTTTTTAAGCTTTGATATGTCCAAAAACATGAATTGAGATGTCACTAGTAAAAAAATAGAGACGAAATCTATATTTTGACCGCTTTTATGGGGGTACCCCCAAACCTGTCTAAAATTGGGGGGGGGGGGGTGGGATTACGTAAACGTCTGTCATTGATTTTCAAATTAACCAATCAGCACATGCGATATACCATGTAACTGATAATTGAATTCACGTTCGAAGAATACATCTCCCATTGCAGTAGTCGTCTCTCCACGTACGCCCAAACACTTCTTTTGCATTATAAAATAATCAAAATTAACAACACAACAAACTAGTCAACATAGTCAAAGAAAAAACGACATAATAAATCGTAGTTTTGGACATATCCATATCTGGCCTATATATGTGTTATCTGAACCCAGATAATGTGAATGCTTCAAAATGTGTGTTATTTATATTTATAAATGGCATACATATTTTTTTAATGAAAGGATATCTCAGCCTTTCATGAAAATATGTATATTTAGCCTGGGCTGAAATCTGAAACATGAAACTTTGCTCGAGATTTTAGTATATACATTTTTATCCACTTGTTTTTATGTAATTTGTGTGTGCTGAATTTGAATCTGCCGGATAACATTGTATATTTGGTGACTTTCCCCTCGAAATTACCAAAACACAAAATTGCCACCAAAATGTTAAGAAAACCCCATATTTTTATAGTTTGACGCACATTAAACATGTTAAAGCACAATTTCTGGTTTCTAAAATATTTTTAATTGATAATTGTTTTCTTGTGTCTTTGGAAATAAATTACCTTTATTTGACCTTTAAATCCAAGACATCCGCCGTTTTTGATGTATTCACTGCTACTGTAAGTATACTGCTAAACATGTTGTTATAATATGACGTATTTGTGGTAACATAATGGATTAGGAATAAACGTTACTGACAAATAGATTTTTAGAAAAAAATTAAAAATGGCCGCTAAATAATCACTTACATATAAACAAAATACAATATGCCTATTGAAATGTAAGCTATTTGTAAAAAAATGCAATTACTTACAAAATGTAAGTTATCTTTTTGTTATTTGTCGCACGGAATTGCTCAATTTGTTGATTTTGTATGACTTTTGTGCCGAAACAAACATCTGATGTTTATTGTTCATCGTCATTTTGCATATTCACTAATAAAATAATAATGTCACTCTAAATACTAAGCACATCAAAGCATGTTAGAATGTACTGTGTTAAAACACAGTTTTGCATGCATTTTAACCTAATCTACCGCATCACGTAGTCTTTTTTTCAGATTTTCATTAACTACATGTTGTTTATGATATTAATGTTCACGTGCACAAAAAATCCATTGTTTGTGTGTTGGTGGTAACCATTTTGAATTTATAGGTCAAATATAGATCATTTGGATCGAAACACATGAGACATAAATTTATCACATGAGACATAAATTTATCATCAAAAGATGTGGTTTTGGTGGCTATTTTTTATTTGCTTATTTAGGGGTGAAGGATTCAAATTCAGCACACACAAATTATATAAAAACAACCGGGGGAAATATAGACTTAAATGCAGGGCAAAGTTAAATGTTTCATATTTGAATCCAGGATAAATACACACATTTTCAAAAAAAGTCTGCACTATTCTTTTATTTAAAAATATATATGCCATGTACAAATCTAAATACCACTCAGTTTTAAAGATATGCACATCTGGGTTTAGAAAACAATACGTAAGATATATATATGGCCAATAATTATATCTTTTTATTGACCATTGTTTTCATTGGCCATGTTGACTAGTTTGTTTTGTTGCCGATTTTGTGATTATTTGTAATAAAACAAAATCTTTAAACGTATGTACAGAGATAACGGTTTAATTCACTGCATCATGCAATACATTCGTAGAACGGAAATTTGGTTTTCTTTCATATAGTATATTGCATGTGTAAACTGGTAAGCAACGACAGACGTTTGCGTAACCCTACTCCCCCCCCCCAAATGTTAGACAGGTCTGGGGTACCCCCATATAAGCGGGCAGAATATATATTTCGTCCCTATTTTTTACCAATTCCGGACTATAGTGTTTATTCGCCTTGTTCGTCTAAATTATTCGCCTTGTTCGTCCAGATTATTTGCCTTGTTCGTCCGGATTATTCGGATTGTTCGTCCAGAATAATTGCCTTGCTCGTACAGATTATTCGCATTGTTTGGCAAAGTTATACGCCTTTTTCGTCCAGATTATTCGCCTTGTTCGTCCAGATTATTTACCTTGTTCGTCCAGATTATTCGTCTCTTTCGTCCAGATTATTTGCTTTGTTCGTCTAGATTATGTGCCTTGTTCGTACAGATTATTCGCCTTGTTCGTCCAGATTATTCGCCTTGTTCGTCCAGATTATGCACTTTGTTCACTCAGTTTTTTTTCGTCCAGATTATTTATTCGCTTTGTTTTCCCAGAATATTCGCCTTTCTCGCTAGAATATTCGCCTTGTTCGTCCAGATTATTTGTCTTGTTTGTCCAGATTATTCGCCTTATTCATTCAGATTATTTGCTTGGTTCGTCCAGATTACTCGCCTTGTTCTTCCATATTATTCGTTTTGTTCGTCCAGATTATTCGCCTTGTTCGTCCAGATTATTCGCCTTATTCATTCAGATTATTTGCCTTGTTTGTCCAGATTATTTGTCTTGTTTGTCCAGATTATTCGCCTTGTTCGTCCAGATTATTCGCCTTATTCATTCAGATTATTCGCCTTGTTCGTCCACATTATTCGCCTTGTTCGTCCAGATTATTCGCCTTATTCATTCAGATTATTTGCCTTATTTATCCAGATTATTCGCCTTGTTCTTTCAGATTATTCGCCTTGTTCGTCCGGATTATTCGCCTTGTTCCTCCAGATTATTCGCCTTGTTCTTCCAGATTATTCGCCTTGTTCGTCCAGATTCTTCGCCTTGTTCGTCCAGATTATTAACTTTGTTCACTCAGTTTTTTTGTTCGTCCAGATATTCGCTTTGTTTTCCCAGAATATTCGTCTTATTCGTCTAGATTATTCGCCTTGTTTGTCCAGATTAGTCGCCTTGTTTGTCCAGATTATTCGCCTTGTTCGTCCAAATTAATTGTCTCGTTTGTCCTGATTATTCGCCTTGTTCGTCCAGAATAGTTGCCTTGTTCCTCCAGATTATTTGCCTTGTTTGTTTTGATTATTCGCCTTGTTCCCCCAGATTATTCGCCTTGTTCGTCCAGAATATTCGCCTTGTTTGTCCAGATCATTCGCCTTGTTCCTCCAGATTATTCGCCATGTTTGTCCATATTGTTCGCCTTGTTTGTCCAGATTATTCGCCATGCTCGTCCTTATTATTTGCCTTGTTCCACCATATTATGCGTCTTGTTCGTCCAGATTATTCACTTTGTTCCCTCAGTAGTTGTCAGTATATTGCTCAAGAATTATAAGGCTGTACGATATCAGTTGCCAAGTTCGCTTCATCCGCTACAAAGTCGGACCATCTTCTCTACATGTCACCGATAAATTAAAGAGAGACATGCGCCTCTTAACCCTTTCACCGCAAAATTATTCGATCTGAATTTTCACCCACTTAAAGTTGTGTCTCGCTGACGCGATCCACAACTTCAAGTGAGTGAAAATTATTCAGATTTGACAAATTGGAGGTCAACTATTTTCAAATATTGCTGATTGATGTCACATTTTATTTTTATCATGTTTAAGTGGTGGTACTTAATGTGCTAATAAATAATAAAACCCGAATATATGCGGCACCGGCGATTAAAGGGTTAAGTGAACATTTTTTTTTAAATTCTTCAAAAAGGCACACTTCAAAAAGGCACACGCGATATTGTCGTGGAAATTGTTGCAGATAATTATGTCGCCTCACTCTTCTTGATTAATCGTCATTGACCACCTTAAATATTTAGGCAAATTCGTCAAAACATCCAGTATAATGTACTCTTTTCATTATTATTGATCTTGTAACTCTAAATTGCCAGCGCATACCACTCAACCAGAGCAACTAGCCTTCCATTGAAAGTGTCCGCTCTGTTCATCAAGAAGAAAGATTTCAGAATGCACAGGCAGACATGGCAGTTGAATAATATAACATATTATAAATTACACAATTCTATTTTTACAAAAAATCAAACAATAACAGGGCCAGAAGAAGCATTAATTACACGTGCAATAATATAATTACAGCCGTGGCTACGGGACTATATTCAGATGCATTTCTTTATCACTTTCAGATTTGGTGTTGATTTTGTTGGTTTGACTGAGGCTCTACCCGATTCTTCGTACACAGCGAACGCACAAAACGTTGCATGGTATCCTCATTTTGTACGCTTGGATGGAACCACACGGCAATGGGTAGGTGGTACCAGCTTGTCCGGTTCCTGGCTCAGGGTTGATCTGCTGGATGTCTACACAATCATTGGTCTGGTGATGACAAAGCCCAGGATCCCCAAGCAATACGTGACCGTATTCGATCTCAAGGTATCAGTGGATGACGTCAACTACCAGTACATAGATCAGAATATAGTACTGGCCTACCTGCCGAACGAAGATTATACAACCTACTGGTTTGAAGATGCTGCTGAAGCCAGATACTGGATGGTGGAACCGATTGAAATATTCGGCACTAGACCGAGTTTAAAAGGTGATGTGATCGGAGTTTATTTAAATTAGGCCTCTCAGTGCTACGCACGACTATAGTCGTTATCAATATATTTTATTGGTATGTTAAATCCCTGTTATTGGGAACGAACTCAGTGTTTAAAAATCAGGATTTGCAAATATTTGGTCTCAAATGATACAAATATGAATTATTTTCACACAAATAATTTGTCTTTATAATAAATGCAGGCGCCCTGGCATGCTTAACCCTTTGACCGCCGGTGCCGCATATATTCGGGTTTTCATTTTTTCAGCACGTTAAGTACCACATTTAAAAAATGTTAAAGATAAAATGTGACATCAACAAGCAAGATTTGAAAAGAGTTGACCTTCATTTTGTCAAACCTGAATAATTTTCACTCACTTGATGTTGTGAATCGCGTCAGCGAGACACAGCTTCAAGTGGGTGAAAATTCAAATTGAATAATTTGGCGGTTAAAGGGTTCAGGATTAACATTGCATTCCCCAACAAGCTCTGAGTATAATATATTATTATGTGTATTGCCTCTTCGCTATAATAATGTGGGCCTATTGCCCGAAGTATTTATAACACGATATAAAGCGGCAGTGACTCTGGAAACGGTAGTGACTTGAAGAAGATTTATTGTCACCATGTATCACATTCGGGAACACATGATGCTAATAAATGAAAGACATTGTTATGATATATCGGGCATCCAAAATACAAAAGAAACGAGAAATCATAACACATTTTTTTAAATCGACCGACACAATTAACATGATTAACTGTGAGATGTACATATTTTGAGCCACCCAATCTATTATTTTCTCGAACATTATAACAAATTGTTTACTCGTACCATAATACTGCTTAGGTGTTATAAATTATACAATCACTTATATATTGATCAAATAACATTGTATAAACTGTTCAGTGCGATGCTTAATTAGTATACATTATTTCAAAATTTATACTTTTGAATATAATGTCTATATAGATATATAGATATTTATTGACGACTTGAAGTCATACACCACGTGTAAATATATACTGGTATGTGTAGGCTTACTGTATGCCTGATGCTAACGATTTGTATGAAAACATTATACAGTGCATATCAATACAATAAAATAGATAATGATGTAATTATATGAACAAGGATTAGGTAAAATAATGACATGCTTATTATAACTAAATAAAAATAGTGTTTGATTGTTTTTTTCGCACCAAAGCCAGAAATACATTTACTAGATATTACATTTGAGTATACTTACATGTAGTAGCAAAAATGTTTTGGCGTAAATGAAACTAATTATGAGTAAAGTTCAAAGGAAATTTATTTTTGATCATTCATTCCATAGACTACTACTACTAACCCTATCATTTCATTATTTTATTATCATGTGCTTGTGGTATAATTTGTATCTGTATAGTGTGTTCATGCTCGTTTTATCAGATCATGTAATTATTGCTGACATATGTGTGCAATGCATTTGAAATAAAAATTTCACGTCGATTTATTTCGAACTGTTTTGGATTTTTCAAAATCATGATGAATCAATATAGGGGGATCTGAAATCACATAGTTAGATGATAAATAACAAACCTACTTCAATTATTATCAAGGTACATTCTTTATATTGGATGAATGACTGAATGAATACATACTCAATAAATGAATGAATGAATAAATGAATGAATGAATAAATAAATAAATAAATGAATGAATGAATGAATGAATGAATGAATGAATGAATGAATGAATGAATGAATAAATGAATGAATGACCGAATGGGGGTTTTATGCCACCTTTGTGCACATATAAGCTAACCCGGGCCAGGAGAACCTCCTGGGGATGGCGATGACTCTGCCCTCCAGACACAGGATTCGAAATTCGAGCCCTGTAGTCAGTTGGCCAAAGGTTGCCAAGGAGGGTTTCGTCACCACTTGAGCGTGCATACCTAAAACATTTTTTAGTATGTCAAGGGGACCTCTGGGCAAAATACGATACATTACAAAACCGCAAAAAATTCCGTGAGAATAAATAATGGATTTGATTTGTTAAATCGGTTTTAATTCCGTCTGGTAGGCGCATTAATAGGATCAGCTCTATTTCTCTGCGTAGTAATTGGGAGTGCAATGCCGGCAGAGAATATTTAAGTGGCGGGTTCAAATTGCGACCAGCAGTGGTAAGTAAGTAATTGTTTATTAAAGTAACCAGTACATACATATATTTCACATAGTATAATAATACACGAAAATAAATACCCAGCCCTATAGGGCTTATTAGTCACTGTGTTATAACATTTATAACAACTTATTTATAACAACTATGACAATACATATATATTTGAAACATGGATGAACAACCCTACTAGCAGATGAAAAATAAGTAATATAAAAATATTAATATTAATAAAGCAAAAGAAATATGTATTTTTATTAAACATAACGTTCTGTCTAATTTGCCAAGCTCCATATATAAAATTTATTGTCAGTTTTACAAATCTGTCGTCCATCAAAATTCTAAGTTTCTCAGTATCCGTATATTGAGGGAATAGGCAGTCTAAAGATAAAACATTCTGATATAGTTCAGTTCTCAATTCCTGATACCTATGGCAAAAACATAGGAAGTGAATTTCATCTTCTACTAGATTCAAATTACATATTGCACACAACCGTTCATCTGCAGGTACATTGCGATACCTGCCCGTCTCTATTGCTAAAGGAAGAATACCACTTCTAAATTGACAAAAAATAGATCGTTTACACTTTGGGATTAATAAACTCACATACAATTCTGTTTTGAGATTTATTTTAAATAGAGCATATGTTCGTAACTTGGGTTTAGATGCCACGCTTAGTTTCCATTGATGGGTATCCTTTTTGACTAGATGTTCTTTAACAGTTTGCAACGGTATATGTGAAATGTCATTTGAGGTTATATCTAAATCTAGCTCTAGAAACATAGACTTCACTCTTTTTACCCAACCCAAATTATTGTTACTCATGTACTTTAACACTTTTAAAGGTAACCTCTGCTCATTCATCATTATTGTTCTGTTCCATAATTTTGTAATACATGCGACATGTCTCAAAAAGGGAGAAACCCAATTTACTTCACCATGTAGTGCTGGGATTGGAGTTTTCGGTCCAACACCTAAAAAATACCTCAACGCACGGTTTTGTAATTTCGAGCAATCATCATGCTTAGTATGACCCCAGACACCAGCAAAATAGTCAATAATGGGTACAGCAGTACAATCAAACAATTTTTTATATGTAATGTATCCTACATCTTTCAGCGTCAATTTTATTTTGAAAAGTGAATGAAAAATCTGTAATTGACACGCGCACTTTGCGAAAGTGTACAATTTTAGATTTAAGATAATTTACACTCATGCTCCATTTATTGCACCAATTTTCAACACAGTTTATTAAAGTCTGAAGGTCATTTTCATTTTCTGCCATCAGAGTTAAATCATCAGCGTACAACAGATGCGCAATTCTATCATCACCAAGGGTAATACCTATTCTCAGCGAATTTAATTCTGTGGACAAATCGTTTATAAAGATATTAAAAAGCGTCAGAGAAAGCACATCTCCTTGGCGCACACCACATTCAGTTTCAAACCAGTTTGACAAATCATCATTAACTTTTACTGATGACCTAGTTTTAGTGTACATAGATTTAATTGCAAAATAGAAGGGACCGTCTACAGAAGATCGAAGCAATTTATACAATAGAAGCTCTCGATCGACCCAGTCGAATGCTTTTGCAAAGTCTAGGAATGCAACAAAGGTAGGTTTATTTTGATCCATACGGCTGCTAATAACACTTGATAAAACAAAAGCGTGGTCTTCACACGAGCGGTGTTTTCGAAATTCGTTTTGCTCTTCTGTTAAAAAGTCAATGTTATCCGGATAAGCTACTAGTCGGTGATTTAAAATAGATGAGTACAGTTTATATACATTAGATAACAGGCTGATACCTCTGTAATTAAGAGGGACAAATTTATCTTTTGTTGAACATTTTGGAATAGGTGATATAATGGCTTCTTGCCATACGGAAGGAATAATGCCCCAGTCAAAACATTTATTAAAAAGTGACCACAATGGAATCAGAAGGGAAGGATCAGTAAGAACCTCGTTTGGCAAGCCATCAATACCAGGGGATTTCTTTGGTTTTAACCTTTTAACTGCATTTTCTATTTCATGATAACCAATGGGTGGTTCATTCAGCATAACCACTCCAGTATAATGTGTACCCATTGTATTTTCTAATAATAATTTGTGTTCCAGGCACGCATAATAGAAATTCAAACTAGTTTCTTCAACATCACCATTGGCTCTATTATACAGTTTTTTTAAAATCCTCACCCCATGTATCTAGTACATCAAGTGGTAATTGTGCGGCGGCTGGCAGCGTTTGTCCTTTCGGGGGTAAATTTGAATTTTTGTCAAGTTATTGGATCAGAACGAAATTTGTAAATGGTAAACGGTTAAACCGAGTGCTTTCCCTATACAAGTAAAATCTTTGCAATTGATCAAGGATCAGCCTATTTTAGAACCAGTATTTTAGGGTGATAGCTGTATGAACTATGCAGGATACTACTTTGTTGTGATATACCATATACTGTGCAGTCAAAATAATAATATTAAACTCGAAAGTATATAACACATGACACCTGGTAGAATGCATATCGTCGGTCACAGGCGAAACAATCCTAACTCCAAAATGGTAGCTTTGAGTAAATTGCTTTCGAAGTTTTAAACAATGCTGATAAATCGATACTTCAACACAAAAAAATCAAATTTGGCACAGAACAAGTTTTCATAATTTTCTAGCGTGCTATATTGACATTTTAGTATTTGGTACACTTTGGCAGTCTGCAGTGGGGATAGGATTGTTTAGAATGATCAATTTTGTCGAAAATGGCCCAATTACGATGTGTAGAACAATCCTATCTCATTGATTGAGAGATATGCCCTTCTTTGTCACAGGACACACCGCCAGGGCTCGAATTTCGAATCCTGTGTCTGGAGGACAGTGTCATCTCAATCATCTCACCATCCTCAGGAGGTTCTCCTGGCCCAGTTTAGCCTATATGAGCACAAAGGTGGCCTAAAGCCCGATTCATTTCATTTTTGTCACAGGACACAAATGCGGAAAAAATCAAAAGTGAATAGTAATAGAAGTTACGGTACAATACTCTAATTTGGTAATACGTTTCCATGGTTTCCAGAGAACATAAGAAAACAAGTCATGTCTAATTTACAAGCAGGGTGTCTGTGTAAAACCATGTACGAATTTGTGTAAATTAACGATGGCCGACTTCAGATAATTACAAACACTGATATCTGCAGAAGCAAGCAAAGAGCGCTGACGCTAACGATATCACCCGCCGTTAATTAAATTCAACAATGGCCACAAAGTCAAAGGTTAAAAAATAGGTCAAAGGTCGTAGCCCCCAAAAAGGCATATTTACACCTCGTAAGAGATGTGTGTATGCAATATCAAAACAATGCAGCAAATGCTTTGCGCGATTTCGTCCGAAAACTGAACTTATCATCCGCCATCGAATAAAGTCAATTAGGGCCTCAAAATCAAAAGTAAAAAATTAGATGAGAGGTCATAACCAACAAAAGACACATCTACAGCCCCTCAGGGATGTGTGTATGCAATATAAAAGCAATCCGGCTAACGGTTTCCGAGATATCGTTTGGAAACGAAACACGGACACACAGACACACGCCGCACGACTAGACATGATGATGACAATATTCCCGCTCCTACTTCGTGGGCGGGTGATAAAAAGGAACATATCAGAGGGATTCTACAATTTCAAGCACAAGCACTGTCCACGCCTTGTAATATTTATTATTGAACATTTTGATTTAACTTCATTTCCTAAATGCAATGAATGACCTTCATGTAATAATATAGCAATATTAAAATTAGGAAATTTCTAACATAAAGTGTTTTTTGAAATAAATATTATGTGTGTTTAGCCAATTTTACGCAAGAAACCCTGTCCCAACATAAACAGGTGATTTAATCTAGACTTAATCTAGATTTAATCTTTAAGATTATATACAAGTAAAAAAAATATATATATTTCACCACTTTTTATGCCATTTATGACTGTCCCACGTTGAAGCGTAACGCTTATAATTTCAGTTCATTTCTATACTTTTTCTGATCAAAATATCATTTGGCTGGTGTAAAACAGTTGCACGAGACCTTCGTCGAGTGAATTTTAAAGAACAAGTATGATAAATGTGTGATTTGATCTCCATAGTTACGACGTTAACTACTGCAATAACCATGTTTAATAAACTCAATCTAGATTTAATTTGTGTTGCAGGATGTTGGTCTTTTGTAAACATGCTAAAAATATAATAGTGTGAATGAACATGACCCCCTTGATCATATAACGTCGTTTTCACTCGGAAATACAAATAAACAATTCGCTAACCCACATCACGTATCATATTTTATATACCAGGTTTCAGACGGTTTCTGCGATTCTAAGTTTGCTTTTGAAATTTATGAAAGCAAGATGACCGACATAACATAATTATATCCTTGCTTTCACTTGTATAACCATGACCTCATCCCCTTGATCCTGAATTAACAAATTATGATGCCAATCTGATTCTTTAGCTATCTAAAAAAAAATCATTATGAAGGGCTACATATGACTGTAACCTGGTAACATAGCACTTTTCAACATTATTATTGATATAACTAGACTGACTGTTTATTTCGCAAAAAGCTTTCGTAGAGGCGGTATTGTATTATTATGGCCGTAGCACGCTCGAGACAAACGCCATACATAACACGCCATTGGTGATATTATTAATCGACATTAATTGTGACCTGATGACTTGACTTTGACCTCGTATCACTACAACAGGCATCTTATTCTTTAATATAGAAGTATTGGAAGTGCTCATGCTATACCAATGTTGAAACACACGTTATCAGGTTGTGGTGTTTATAATATCTGAATGCCGGCCGTCGTTAATTTACCCAAATTAGACTGCCTGATTTTACACAGACACTGCTTGTAAATTCGACATGACTTGTTAAGCAGCCCTCGCCTAGGCGGGCTGCTTACTGTATTCCACACGGTCCGCCGCCGCCGCCGCAGTTATTTGTTTTCAAGATAGCTACTCATCTATCAGCTTCTGCTGCCTCATATTTCACATAGCCATCACATACCACTGGGGAATTGTTTTGGTGACATTTTGATTCCCATATCATCAACCCTTTAATTACTATGGCCACCTACGAAGAATTGCTCGTTAGCGCATTTCAGGAAAAAGTTGCCATCAGATCTTCTTTTAATTTGGCCAATATGTTCAGCTATGTCAGCCAATGACCTGATTACCTTTTGGGATCACACAATTTCAAAATGGCCGTTTAGCGGCCATTTTGAATTTTGTAATATTTATTTAACTTAAGAAATGCAAAATGACTTTTTTTAGCAAACAATTTTAAAATAGTGGTCGAGCGATAACGGAGTGCTGCTTCCGTGTTCGTTTTCGAAGAACTTTTTCTAGTTTTCTCATGTTCTCAAGAAACCATGGAAACATATTACCAAATTGGAGTATTGTACTGTTACTTTATTACTATTCACTTTTGCTTTTATCCGTTTTCGTATCCTGTGGCAAGGAAGGGCATATTTCACTCAATGAGATAGGATTGTTCCACAGATCTTAATTGGGCCATTTTCGACAAAATTGATCATTCTAAACAGTCCTATCTCCACTGCAGACCGCCAAAGTCCACTAAATAATAAAATTTCAACATATCACGCTAGAAAAATATGAAAACTTGTTCTGTGGCAATTTTGTTTTATCATGTTTATGTTGAAGTATCGATTTATCAGCATTGCTGAAAACTTAGCAATTTACTCAAAACTATCATTTTGGAGTTAGGATTGTTTCGCATGTGACTGACGAAAATGGTCATGAGTGCGATCAGGCACAAGATTTGTTTTGAAAAAATAGACTTGACATCAGGAATCAGGCTATAATAGCCTAACTGCTTCTCAGGATTGTTTTGCATGTTCGTCGAGACACAATTATAGCAAGATAGAAAATCATCCTATGAAGATAGGATGGTTTGACATGTTTATATCATAGAAAAATGTAGTTAGGATTGTTTCGCTCATCCGCGTTAGCTATGATATACCACACACAGGGCTTAGCCATTCTACATAATGCTAAAAAGATTTATTTTGGATGTGTTTTTCATAAAAAACTCATTTTGTCAATTTTGGTAGTTAGGATTGTTTCGCCTGTGACCGACGATATGTATGCAAATACATGTGAAATAGATGCATAGAAATAAAGCTAGGAAGACCAGATAAGTATACAAAATTATCATAAATATAGATACTTTTAAAAACAAATTTTCAAAGCCGATTGTGCTTAAAAAACCAATAACATATGATAAACTAGTGGCTCTTAGTTTGTCACTTCAAGTATGAAACACGATACTGTGCTCTTGATATGTAACATACACAGAAAATAACATATTAGAATGTTGGTAATTCAGTAGAACATCAAACTTCCATGTTTGAATCAATCATATTATCCTATTAGCAATTAGGAACAACCAGAAATGCATAACCAACATGCCAACACGTTTTTATAATTAGTATGTGTTTTTTTGTCAGTCTCCTGGCAAATATTTTTTTCAACCTATATTTTGTACATCTGTTATTTTTGTCTGTTCGTCTGTCTGTCTGTCTGTCCGACACTTTGAAAAGTGGTAGATACGACCCTATTATCTCTTAATGGTGTATAGATGTATACCATAGAATAAGTAGTTTTGTATCAAGCCCTTTATCTTGCCCTTTGAATTAAAATGGCTTATTTACTACTTTATCAAGTGGGAAATCTAACCTTCAGATTCCAAAAAGACATTATTACATAAATCGAGACACATGACATGCTCCAATTTTGGTTTATTTTTCAGTAAATTGATAGAACTATAAATGAGACTAGTTGATACAGTGATTGTGCATAATTATACGTTCAAAACTTTTCAAACGCATGGAGTGTGCAGTGCGTCTAAGAAGAGTATATTATGATGGTAGTGGGAATATTGTGGGGAAAAAGTGAAGGATAATTTATTTTGAGTTCTCATGAATCAGTACACCCCATAGTATCTCAGAAAAAAATCACCCTCAATTCAACTTGGGCAATTTTGTTTACAGCAGTTCGCATTTGGTTTCGAAATCGCACTAAAGCTGCATTAAAATTAAGGTGTATGATCATAGAATAAGTCACACACCATTTTCGTTATAGGGCCTATAATGAATAAAAAATGATTTTAATCATGATGATTTCCAGTCGACGTCGATGATCCAGGTTGGCCCAGAACTGGGCTGACGTCTTGTGTCTGCTGGGTGGGCTTATTTTATTATGTCTCCCCTCTATAGAGGTGGAGATATCTTGCTTTACCTCTCACTGCTCATTCGTTCGTCCGATCTGCTGTTTGGTGTCTGTGCGCTCGCGCCGTCTATCCTGCTGGCGGTCAAACACGAGACGTTGACCCATTGTCGGGCTATTGTTGGCCCACCGTCTACGACGCTAAGCCAACATTAGCACAGTATTGGGTAACTGTGTCGTGTTTGACGCCACGCTGACGGCGGGCCAACATTAACCCAGTGTTGGTTCAAAGCATCGTGACCATGCCGCCAACATGCAGGTACGTTTTGTATGTATACATGTGGCTTATGATCGTCCCGGTAGGCACGAAGCGTTCGCCCGGTGTTGGGTAGATGTAGGCGGTGGACCGGCATTGAATCGGCATTGGGCTTGTTTCTCTTGTTTGCTGGGTGATCAGATGACGAAAAAATATAGATTTTGAACTTTCATATTATCGTGAATATAATATTTTTTTTTTTTTTAATTCTTATGAACTAACCAGATAATAACCAGATAAAAACACTTCACATAGATATATTTTTGTTTTTGTGCTTTTTTTACCATGTCTTAGGGATGTTGCAAAGTTGCAAACATCCAAAATAAATTTGGAAGTGGGTGGGTAGGTCCAGGGCCATTTTGGATAGAAAATAGAAAATTGTAGAACAAAAAAATTAAAATCTTTGATGATTATTTATTTCTGGGTATTAAATACTGTCAAAATACTGTCACAAAACTGCACTTTACTCATATCCCGCCACTACATGTAGCCTACTAAGTTTTCTGTCCATGTCGGAGATTGGTCAGCAAAAAAAAAATTGGATAGGGGGGTGGGTGAGTGTTGTGAGCTCTATCCAATTTTTTTTGGATGTCCGGAATTGTTTTAACTTTGCAAGGCCCGTATTGTCTTGTTTTCTTTTGTTATATACTGTATATTGTATGTACTGTGAATGTATATATAAATGAAATCTGAAAAAAAAGTTGTCGGATACCGGTTCAAGTGAGTGAATTAAAGCGTGACCAAGAGAACAACGTCTGTATTGTTTGCTGCCAAGACAGAAAGAGACCGACAAGCAAGACTTTATTACCATATATTATACATACATTAATATTCATGTACTAGTTATTTCATGAGTCACCAGGGGTGAAAAATATACATTTCTCCTGTATATACCACTGATGAACCAGTGCTGGTTTGATGCTGGGCCAGCGTCGCAGACGGTGGGCCAGCATTGGGTCAACGTCGTGTTTGCTAAAAGTGTTTCGCACCAAAACGGAATAAAAAACCGCTTAATACATAGTCTCTACTGTCCATAGGAGCCATTTAACAACAATAATTACAAAAGCCATTGACACCACATCTATTAGCTATCGACCTTCATGGTTATGCTGCTGGAGGGGAGACATATGCAGTTTTTTGTTCACAAAAAACTGGAGGGTGGTGGGGGATATACCACACAGAATCGTCTCTTCATTGAATTTCGGCCTCGGGTACGGGTTCTGTCTGTCTGTCAATAGAACATCTGTGTCTGTGTGAACCATTAGTAATGTTGACGCTGACCAAATGTCGGATTATTGTTGCGATAACGTCGCAGACGATGGCCCAACAATAAACCAACATTGGGTGAAACTTCTTTTGAAGAAGAGAAGATTGCAATAATTGAAACAAATTATTTGCTGTAAAATACACAAACATGGCTCTAAAGAGAATACCAACCCTTTAAGCGTTAAGCACCATTGTGCCCATCGTGGTCGTTTTATTACAGGGTGAATCACGGTTATTAGGAAGGAAATGTCAAAAATGTTCAAAAATCACGATTTCGGACATGCCTGTCCAAAAGAAAAATTATAGGAATTTCGTCTCTATATCTCGTTTAACTGGTAAATGCAGTCTATAGACATGTTTATATCATATGGTCATATTAGGAGGCCAAAATAAAATCACCGCTTCTTTATGATTTTAGCCTGATTGAGTCGATTTAAGTAGCCTAAATGACCCAACATTATCGCAAACCTGACCTAGCCCAACATAATTTAAAAAATAATTTTAAAAACAGATGTTGCCACTACTAACATGGAAAACAAATTTTAAACATTCAAATTTCCTCATTTTTTACTTTTCACATGTTTAACATTTATAATACATTTACGTATGTATAATGCGGAAACTTATCTGGGTATACGAATATTTAGATCCAGTTATACATATTTATATTTGACAAATGCTTAGTCAAATATGCTTCCCTTGTGTTTTTACATAATTTCACAGTATTGTTCAATGTTGTCATGTATTGCATGCATATTCGGACAACTGACAATGATCAGATAAATTATGTCCGTGTGATCAAAATAATATTTTCTGCTTGATACAAACTAGTTGCTTGTTTTGGAAAATCTGCTCCACCCCCGTGCCCATAAAACAATATTCTAGCTGTTTCCAAATCATGGGTGATAATTCCACAAATAACTATAAATATGATATGCATCTCGGGCAATGCACGCTTCTCATATATATTTCTGTAAACAGGTGGTATCATGTTCCAAGAGGTTCCCAGTCTATGTTCCAAAGGTTCTATGTTCCGAAGGTTCTATGCTCCGAAGGTTCTATATTCCGAAGGTTCTATGTTCCGAAGGTTCTATATTCCGAAGGTTCTATCTTCCGAAGGTTCTATCTTCCGAAGGTTCTATGTTCCGAATGCCCATTGCCATTGGCCCTACGATCCATTGCCCCTGATGAATTGATAATAATAATTATTTGTAGGAAAACATCTGTGGAGATTTTTTTCGTGTAGCAGTCCTAGCTATTTTTCTAATGATCACTGATCTGACTATAATAATATGATCATAATAATCACTTACAATATTTTACTCATTTGAGTTCGGTTCGATTGCTGACAAATCGACATTGATTTGATAAAAACTATAAGAATCGTTACATGTAGCTTCAAGTGAATGAAAATAGTCAATATCACCAAATGTCTAATAATTATTTACAACGAAGAGTTTTTTAGAGAACGTCACTTGCATATTTGCTACATTTTATGCAAGGTTTGACTTATTTGAATATGCACATATGTATTGAAAGGATTAAAAGCGGGACATCTTGTTCACCTAGGAATACTAGGCCATATTATTCCTTTTGTTCTTGGAGATCAGATAAGATAGGCTGAGTTAAAAGGAATTAATC